>BSCZ01000991.1:0-311465 GCA_027924225.1 Bjerkandera adusta
TTTACCAGCAAAGATTTCCTCACCGTCCAAATCTGCCGACGCCGCTCATCGAACTTACTCACCTTCCCAATATGATGATCTATCGATAGAGCGCCCAACGGGCTGTTGACCTGATCGCTGCAACCACCTTCTGCCCGCCATGACCATCCGCCTCGTACTCTTTGACGCTTTCTCGACGCTACTCGTTCCACGCCTGCCCGTTTATGTTCAGTATTCTCAGACGTTCGAGCCCTACCTTGGGACGCTCGAACCGGAGAAATTGAAGGAATCATTTAAGATTGGTGCGGTAGCGCGGATATCTGTCAGGAAACGGGAAGCTGATATTTCCCATGGCTTCTGCGGCGGACGTGATCGGGATGGGTGTACGAAGCTCTGAAGCAGTTACAAAAGAGCAAGCCGGCGTACCAAAACGGTGCGGAGGGGTGGTGGGGGGAGGTCATTCGTAGAACTGCCGTCGGTGCCGGTGCTGATCCAGCTGGTATGCTTTGCGATATTCGAGAAACCAAGTTGCATTATTGTTCAAATTGGATTGTAGCCGTAGATACTTCGCTGCACAAGATAGTGCCTAGGTTGCTAGAGCGATTTGGCACGAAGGAAGGCTATCGGCTCTTCGAAGATTCATTACCATGCTGTGCGTGGCACCCATCCAATATCGAGGCTATGCATATTGACTGACGTGCATGATGTCAGTGCAGGGATTGGAGGCATTGAATATTCGTACCGGCATGGTGAGCAATACGGACACCCGCATGAGTACGTCAGCAGAGTTGCTGCATTGGAGGCCGAATCAAATACTCACGTATTGTAGGGTCTGTTGTGACTGACTTGGGTCTCTTGCCGTACTTGAACCCGCTGTTGTTGAGCGAAGAACAAGGTGTAGAGAAGCCCTCCTTGGAGATGTTTCAACGTGCTTGCCGGGCAGCCGGTGTCCAACCCGGAGAGGTTCTTCATGTCGGCGACGAGCTGAAAGCGTGAGCCCTTCTCCTTATATTCGCGACGGCTAGTTCACGGCCTGCAGCGATTACTACGGCGCGCGGAACTGTGGGATATCTGCGCTCTTGCTGAGGCGACCGGGACCGGACGGAGAAAACGAAGCGAAGGAAGCGGACGAGAACCTTACGGGCGTCGAAGTGGTTCCAAATCTCCTTGACGTGGTAGGTTGGGTGCAGGCGATGAACAAGGTCTCGAAACCGTAGGATTCGGAGTTTGGTCTAGTCGATTAGGGAGTGTGTACAGATACATGCGAGGAGGGAAAATACCGTGAACCTCTCTTCATACGGACTGGTTGATGTTGAACGGAGGCCTGACGGTCTTCGTCGGCGCCTGGACTACGTCCTCCACCTTTTCTCCAAGCTTGATCGTTGTCCACCGTATCACTCTCGGGTCGTGTCTCATCAGCAGGTTGAGGCTCTGCAGCGTCCTTGGTGAAGCGTCAAAGTTTATGGTCCAGTAACTGCAAAGAGTTCAATCATTGTCATTGAAGCAATGACGGATCGGACGTACTCGGCGACATTGTGCCACTGCTTGTGCCTATGCATCCGCTGCGGCAGGGTCTGTGTTCCCCAAGAGTCCAACTGCCGCACTACTCCGCCGTTGTCCATGACATGCTTGGCCGCTAGCGTGACGAGGTCTTTGATGTATTTCTGGTGGTCTGTTGAGCACGCTGGATAGCAGAGACAGCGAGAAGGCACTCACGTACTCCTTGAGATGCTGCGTTATGCACAGCATCTGGTAGAACGGCATTTTGGCGTCGAGCAGGCCAGCGCAGGACGAAGACGAGGACGAGGACAGAGAATTCGGCGTTTGGGAGCAGGCAGAGGTCGTGGGACCGACCTTCCTTTATTGGACACGCCTTGACACGTCTGTGCACGCGACGAGGTGCATCTGCCTGTACTTTACTTCTCTCCTCCCACCCTCGTCCCCATCCCTGTCTTCGAGTCCCCGCTCGCCAGTATGTCTCAACAAATGGTATGTCGCCCCCGCAACATCTCGCGACACGTTGTATAACTGAATTGGCTTGAATATAGATCGTGAAATGTATGATTTCATGCCATGACGTGTTGTTATGCAGGTGCTGAATACCACCGAGTAAACAGCTGTTCTCTCTGGCGACACTCTCGTTTTACGCGAGACCGCGGGCCATCCTCCAAAAGAAAGGTGTGCGCAAGTTCAGTACCATCGTCGCAGCTCGCTGAGTCGCTTTCACAGAGTCTTGCACCTCGCCGACATCTCTGCCCCGAGGATGGGAAGTTCAACGCGCGACGATGAAGTACGCCCCAGCTTTCACATGTCATACTTATGCTCACGCATAAATCTGTAGCCCTGGGCTTTCGAAGCTCGCGAGTACCTGAGGAAGAATGCAGTCGGCAAAGCCGTCTCGGTACAGGTCGCCCATTCACTGCCATCCAATGACGACACACTACGCGACATTGGCTACGCGGAAATTGCTGGCCACGATATTGCAACCGAGTTGCTGAAGAACGGATGGGCCAAGCTCAAAGAGATTAAACGAGAGCCTACTGAAGCTGACCTCAAGAAGCGCGAATTTGAGACGGAAGCCAAGAATTCTGGCAAGGGGATCTGGAACCCTCATGGTCCCAAGGTATGCTTACATTGTTCCAATACGAGTATGCGTTGCTGAATGTATCCAGGCCCGCAACGTGCACTACATGATGCCCGAAGATTCGCAAGGCTTTATCACAGAGTGGAAAGGCAAATCTATCGACGGCAAGCCATTTTCATATTTTACCTTGAAGCTCAACAATTATTAACTCTTTCTTCCAGGTATCGTCGAGCAGGTTAGGGATGGATCAACTCTTCGCGTTCGCCTCCTTTTACCAGACGGAGACCACCAATTAGTCAACATCACTTTAGCGGGTGTGCGTAGTCCACGGGTAGCCAGCAGGCCTGACGAGACCTCCGAGCTATTCGGAGAAGAGGTTCGACAATCATCCCTGGTTGTGTCCTACTGGTGACTCACGGTTATCGCAGGCAAAATTCTTTACGGAACTACGACTGCTGCAACGTGCAGTTACCGTTCAGCTACTCTCGTTACCGGCCTCCACTGCTACACCTTTCCAAGCTTCTGCCGCAACCGCCCCTGCGTCCGCTAGTATCTTCATCGGAAGTGGTAAGGTTCATCCGATCTTTGCTCGAATGGATCGAGCTGACTGTTCGTGACTAGTGCTACACACTGTCGGCAACATCGCAGAATTTCTGGTGTCAAGCGGGCTTGCGCGTGTGGTCGACTGGCATGCAGGCATGCTCGCCGCGGGCGGAGGGATGGAACGTCTGCGTGCCGCCGAGCGTCAAGCAAAGGAGAAGCGTCTCAAGCTCTATGCGAATGCGCCTGCGCTTACAGTAGCGAAGTCGAATGGCACAGTTTCCAACGGAAACACTCGCCACTTCGATGGCATTGTTATCCGCGTATGGAGCGGTGACCAGCTCTCGGTTGTTGAGAAAGACGGTTCTAAGGAGCGCAGGATACAGCTTAGCTCGACTCGTGCCCCGAAGTCAGTCCTGTTATTGATGATGTGTCTAACGTGCGACTGACATCGGTATAGGGCATCGGATCCTCGGCAAGCATTCTACGCACAGGAGGCTCGCGAATTCCTGCGCAAGAAGCTCATTGGCAAGCATGTCAAAGTGCAGGTCGACTTCATCCGTCCCAAGGAAGGCGATTTCGACGAGCGGGAGTGCGCTACAGTGCACTATGGCAACCAGAACGCGTGAGTGTCGTTTCTCGGACATAGGTATCTTCGCCCGACTTACGATCTCCAGAAACGTTGCCGAACAGTTGATTGAGAAGGGTCTTGCAAGCGTTGTCCGGCATCGACGTGACGATGAAGACCGTTCACCCGAATTCGACAAACTCATGGCTGCAGAGCAAATGTAAGCGACCCACAGCCCTGTCGAAGGGGTACCCTGCTGACTCCCCGTACAGTGCATCTTCAGAAGCTCGTGGAATCCATTCCGGAAAGGAGATACCGGCGCCCAAGCAACCCCTCAATATCTCCGAGGTAATTCACTACAAGCACGTTTCTTGGAACTCAGGCCTAATCGAACCTTCAGTCAAGCAACCGCGCAACGCCCTTCGTCAACGGCTTTAAACGACAGGGCAAAATCCCCGGCGTCGTCGAATACGTTGCTTCCGGGTCTCGTTTCAAGTACGTCCACAGCACCACTGTCGCAGACCTGTCACTCACGACTTTCCAGAATCTTCATCCCAAAGGACAACCAGGTCCTGACACTCGTCCTTGGCGGTATCCGGGCGCCACGCACAGCACGCAACGCCTCGGAAAAGTCAGAGCCGTACGGGGCCGAAGCTTCGGATTTTACCACTCGCCGTTACATGCAGCGTGACATCGAGTTCGAAATCCACGACGTCGATAAATCCGGTGGCTTCATCGGCGCGTTGTACTTGAACAAGACCGAAAATGCTGCAATCACACTCGTGCGCGAGGGTCTTGCAACTGTACACTCGTACTCTGCGGACTCGCTATCGTGGGCGAAGCAGCTCTACGATGCGGAGGTTGGGCGGACTCTATTTTGTGCTCTGGGAAGTTACTCACCGTTCGTCTGCAGGAAGAAGCAAAGAAAGACAAGCGCCGCATCTGGAAAGAGTACGATGAAGAAGCAGAACTTGCGGCACAAGCAGCGGAGGAGCCAGAATCTGGTGCTCTGAAAGCCGAATATCAAGATATCATTATCAGCGATGTTCGTGCACATAACGGGACCTTCTCGGTGCAAATACTTAACACAGAAGGTACGTCAATGATTCTGAAGCGAAAATAATCTCGGATATTGAACGACGCGTCACAGGCATCCAATCGCTGGAAAAGCTCATGCGCGAGTTCTCCCTGTTCCACAAGGCTGCCGCACAGCCCGCCGGCTTTGTGCCAAAAAGTGGAGAACTTGTCTCCGCCAAGTTCACTGACGGACAATGGTACCGCGCCAAAGTACGGCGGGCGTCAGCAATCAAGAAGGAGGCTGAAGTGACCTTCATCGACTACGGGAACCAAGACACCGTATCCTTCTCCAGCATACGCCCGCTTGATGGTCGTTTCCGTTCACTACCTGGCCAGGCGCACGATGCACGGTTAAGGTAGGCTCAAACCTCTTATTGCTACCTCAATCTGTTGACGAGTCTCCGATGTAGCTTTATCAAGCTCGTCGGCCCCGAGAACGACCATCATGCTGAGGCCATCCAACGCTTCGGCCAACTTTGCGACGGTAGAAAACTCATTGCCAACACCGACGCAAAGGAGGGCCAGCTTCTACACTTGCGGCTGATGGATGCGGAACTTCATACGGACCCGCTGAGCTCCATCAACGTCGACCTCCTGCGCGAGGGTCTCGCGACGATTGACAAGAAGGGCTGCAGATACCTCCAACATTACCCGCAAGTGCTGAGCAAGATGCGCGAGGCGATTACCTTGGCGAAGAGGGAGAGATTGGGGATATTCGAGTACGGTGATGTCGAGGAAGACGATTAGGTGTGGACTTTATTATTATGACGTGGGAGAAGACTGTATGTTGGATGACCGCCGCCACTCTGCAAACTGTAATACACTGCTCTTGGATAGCAGAATCGCTGGACGTGACTATCGTTGGCTGGTTTTCGTTCTCAATCCTGCGATGAATTCGGTCAACAGTTATGGGCGTCCGAATAGAGCGAATTTAGGGTAGGCCGGAGTGCACGTGCGAGTTTAGGGCAGGTCGTGAGACAGGCCATCATCAGGTAATCCAGGCGCATACTGGATGCTCTCTACCCTCATCTACGAAATGGACCCGAAGAACGAACTCGTTCGCCTGGACCGAAGGCCGAGCATTCGTATGAAATTCTCAGACGACACAGACGACAATTCCTCACAGTATCGCGCCCGACTGACTTCAAATTACTTTGGCGAAAAAGGCTCTGGGCGAACGGAAAGTGCCCTGCATTCAACCTCAAATGGCGCGTCGAACGACGCGTTTTCCTTCTGGCTCCCCTTCCCGCTCGGACGGCGGCCTCGGATGAAATGGTGTCTCGTGCTGTATTGTTTCTGTTGTGTCGCGTTCTCGTCTTGGGTCTTGCTGTCGAAACTATACTCGGGCGGCGTTGAGGACGTTGGGAACCAACCTATGGGTAAGTCTATCATGCGAATCGGAGTTTGATGCGGTTTGACACGCGTTCTCCAGTGATGCCAACGCTCTCGCCGCTGCAAAGCCTGCCAAAGACTCATTTGCTCACCAAGCTCACGTCTATCAGTCCGCGTCCTGTTGCTCTAGAACCTTTCGTCCTCAGAGCCGATGTGGATTTGGACGGCCCTTCTGCTTGCCTCTGGACACATGATACCGACGTTCAGCAATTATCCATCTGGGCGTCGCGTTGGAAGGGTTTGTTCTTACCCTCATTCCCCTCGTTACTTGCCTTAAGTGTCTACCCAGGTCCCATCTCTATACTTGTGACCACGGCCCACCCGCCTGGCTCTACCCTTTCCATCGAACTGGCGAAGAAGATCGTAGCTTTTCGCAAGACCACGTCGACGAAACACAAAGTCTCCGCCCATGTACTGCACCTCGCTCCTGACACCCCTGACAACCCGAATGCCTTCTTGAACCTCGCTCGTGTCTTCTCGCGCACATCAACTGTAGTGCTCTTTCCTGGGAATCTTTCTGTGGTGCCTCCGAAAACCTTTCAGCGCTCTATAGGATCCTCTGCGCCGACAGTCGACATCAAACCTGTCGTTTTCGCCAGCCGCGGCAAGACAATGTTTCCCTTCTCAGATCTCTCACCCGTCATACTCAAGCGCGACGACCATCCCTGGTGCTCTGAACGATTCTTCCCCGCGCTCTCCCGCGCCACCGACTGGACGGAGTGTCTCTGGCAACTCTGGCTCGACGGCTTTGGAGACTTTGAAACTCGGCTCACGACGGACTGGGTCAACGAGCTTCACCCGGCATACGCCACGAATTCGACGGAGGTAAGCATTTCTCCGTAGGCAAGTGGCCAAGTTGTTGATTTCCTCGCCAGGCGAAGGTCCACCAACGCCTAAGTGGAAAATTCCGTGGGGAGACATGCGTGTTGGCGACTCGGCAGATGGCAGCACTGCGGATGCCTGGCAAGGCTGTAGACCCGATAAAGGTTCGGTGGCTGAAGCGCCACTGTCGAGAGTGGATTGGAGGACGAGATTAGGGACGAGGTCTCATGAAGCTTCTCTAGCTTCCCAGTAATGTTTTATTGCCATCGCATACGCATGCATGGCGGCACGTCACCTTACGCTTCTCATGGATGATAAATAAAAATCCTCGACGACTTCACGCACCTTTATACTGCGGTCTAATGATACGGCCGCATAAACCCATAACCCATAGTACATCGCGGTATACGGTATGAAGATACTGGAAGGCTCGGTTTAGAGACGGATAGCTATGACGGCACTTGTGGAGGAATCAACCGGAAAAATCACTATGCGGCCCTCAAGTCACGAATGGTCGGAGTATTCACGACGCCAGCGGAATGCATAAGCTGAGTATACACGGGGCTATAATGATTTAAATTGTGTGGTGAATTACAAATGCGGGTATCCGATCCAGGTGGTGGTTGTACAGAGCCTGAGTAGTAGTCGGTGAAAACATAAACTGGTAGCATAAGCAGGCATTAGAGCCGTTGCATAAGAGCACAGCCGTACGGGCAGGGCTTCAGGGTTTTGTTTCCCTGTGCGGCACCAGGCGTTTATAGCCCTGTGACGATGATTATTAGTGGACCGATGAACCAGGGCAACTGGGGGGAGGGCTTACAAGGCCGCGGAGCATCTTCATCGCACGACTACGGGCTTGATCGCGACTTGATGGGGTCATAATCCTATCCGCGAGTACGTCCACGACCTCCTCAACCTCAGGCGGAATGGACGGCTCGGGAGAGCCTGTGCGAATAGAACGTCCAACATGGGGATTGTGGGGGGTAGGGTAAGGTTGGGAGTTCTGTATGAACTCCTTGAGTGATGATGAGAGCGCCTGGATGTCAACGCGTAGAGAGGATATTTCTCCCTTCATCGCGTTCATGTCTCCCTTCATCGCGTTTATGTCTCCCCTCATCTCGTTCATGTCTCTCTTCGTCTCACCTCTCATCTTCTCTATGTCTTTCTTCATCTCTCCCATCTCGCCTCTCATCTTGTCCACGTCTCCCCTTATAACCCCCAACTCTCTCCTCGTATGTATCGCGTCTGACTTCAGAGAACGAATATTTGCGTCCATATTATCGACCTTTCCCTCGATGCGGCCGAATCGCTCATCCGCCCTGGTCAAAATGTCCCGAAGGCCGTCACGCGCCTGGAAGACCTTTTCTCCAATGTCCCCAAGGCTGTCGAGAAAGACAATCCCCGAGGGCATGAAAGGTGGGCCGTCGTTCACTGTCAATCAACCGCCGTTGGACATTCTAGAGAGTTGAGAAAGTAATGGATACTCACTGGTGGCCATGGAAATCTCAAGTCCAGCTGTATCGAGCGACAGGGATGAGTTTGCCACTGGAAAAGAGTCGAGTGGTTGGAGGCGAGTGGCAGTAAACGCCGGTCCGCAGTAGTCTCACGACCGAGTGCTACAAAAGAAACTCCGATTAAACCTGAAACAAATGCCGACCAGTTTGTTATATGATGCACCGAAAAGAGGGGGAAGCTGTAAAATATGTACAAGAATGGCGACAGAGCTCCTAGATGTGCTGGGCTGATATGTACCGTCGCATAATCCAGCGGATTGAATTCAAAATGACGTACCCATAATGCAGCAAGAAATACTGGTGGAATAGCAAGGCAATAAGGTTGCGATCTGATCGCAATCTGTCTGCAATGGTGAAGACAGCTGACTCTGGGAAGGTATTTAGCACAGGGGAGACTCATGGTTGAGCTCATAACGTACTCGGTAGAACGAAAGTGTGATCTAACATATTCTGAAATGCTTCCGTAAAGCGAGCTACGTTCGGATAGCTTGCCACCGTCTGCAAATGCGTATCAGGATGAATGTGAAGTGCGCAAACACGCGTGAAAGACGAGCTCAACCCAGGCGGACCTCTCGAGGTAGACCAGACGTAGACTTATGTCACCTTGCGCTGCCCCTTGACATTTATAGAGGGTTCAGGAAAAAGAGGTACGCTTTCTCCGCATAGTTTGCGCCCAGGGGGAATCGAACGCGATCGCGGCGGAGGGAGGCACGCCGCGCCACGCCAGGGCGCGTCAATCTCCTCCGGCAATTGCCGCACAGCGGAGATGGGTGGGCTCGAGTAACGCGTTCCGTTCTTTCTGACTAGCACTCGAGCCTTCGCGACCTCGGGTACATGCAGGACATATGGACAGCGCTGTCTCTAGCTCCAGACACCGAACGACGCGAATCCTCAAGCAAAAATTTCGGTGCGATTACAGTCAGCTTGACGGACGATCTACCCCGGTGAGGCCCCCTGGGGCAATCCTGGGGTATTCTGCCGCGTAGGGCTCCGTGAAAGGGCTTGTGGCGAGTCTGTTCTGGGGTTACGGAGGGGCGAGGAAAATGCGAGAGCGGGAGACCAGGCATGGGGTACGTAAACGCGTATCTACTAGGCTCTGTCTCGCTGACATCTCGTTCGTATCTCCTTGGTTGACAGGCCTCGTTGTCTTCCCTGTTCCTGTGCTGCCGCGTTGATTGACACGTAGCGAACATGCCGCCTGAAATAGGGATGGAACGGACAAACGTAATGCGGGCGTCGATGCGCTGGCGCCGTCGCTTTGCTTTTATGGTCCCCGGGCATCGAGGATGCCTCAAGTACCCCCCGAACTACTGGGCCACCAACTTTGCCCCTCTGCGGTCTGTTCTATTCTCCCTCCCCGCCTGTGATTCCCACCCCCTCCTATACGATCGACTCTTCACGATCAGGCACCATGACGGGTACCACTTTCCTCTACAACGAGCTCGTAGACATGGTCATCGACCACCTCCACGACGACAAATCCGCTCTCACCTCCTGCTCTCTTGTCTCGCGGTCATGGGTCTATTCGAGCCAGTTCCACCTCTTCGAGAACATGCACCTTCCGAGCGTCACAGCCGACGACAGCGTTGAAGCCTTTATGCGACTCGTCGACTCTTGTCCACGCATCGGATACTACGTCCGCACGCTCCGCGTCGACGGTGAACCCAACAAGCACGGAAGCGCGTCCGGCAAGAACGTACTCACCCCACGGCATATGAGCTTTTTCACGGAGCGCCTCCCTGCGCTCCGAGAGCTTCTTCTCATTGGCGTCCTGTGGGATTCACCGCGCGCCGGCGCCGACTCCCTCGCATCCTTCCCCTCTTCCTCATTACACCCGTTGGACAAACTTGTGCTTTACAATGTCACTTCCCTCCGCTCCCTGGCCCTGGAGGAAGAAGCACATCAGGGCATCTACGCACAAGACGTCCTCGACATCCTCTCCTACTGCGGCGACGTACGCGAACTGCACTTCGCGACGCGCCAATTCGAAGTCGACTGCCCACCCCACGCGTCACTCTCCATTCCTCAACGCGTCGCGCGTCTCAGGTTCACGAAACCTTTGCGCGTGCAGACGCTCATTCTCGACCCGAACGCGCTCGATGGCCAGCGTTGCGCCGCGGTCTTCAATGTATTCAACCGCGTGTGCTCTGTAGACGCGATGCACACGTTGAAGGCGAAGGTCAGGCCCGGCGATTTGCAGGCTGTCGCGAGATTCGTGACCCCGCGCGGTGACACGATTCGGCACTATCACCTGGATATGTCCGCGTACTTCACGCTCGAGCGGCTCGGTGCGTTTCTTCACGTCTAATTTTGAGTGATGTCATACTCACGGTGAATCGGCGATGCACAGGCGCACACGAAACCTTCTCGCTTCTCTCCCTCGCGTCTTGTCCCAACCTCGAAACCTTCGAGCTCCTCACGCCCACTTCCCCACCAGAGCGCCTCTGGGCACACATCCTCGTCGCGCTTTCCGCCCTCCCACCCACCACCCGGCGCATCAGGATTCACGCATATCTTGACGCCACGCTTCCCGATACCCTCGAGGCCGCGTGCCGCGGAATCCACTCCGGAAACCTTGGGTTCCTCGAGGAGTTCGATCGGCTCGAGACGCTTGAGTTTGCGCTGCGGCATCCGTACGGTCACGACCCTGCGTACCCATGGCGGTACTCCAAGTGCGAGAAGATGCTCAGGGAAGCCGTGCCGGAGGCCGTGAAGGCGAAGCTGAGCGTGCGGCCGTGCAGGTGTCAGGAAAGTCAAACGCCTGGGCGGTGTTGTTTCTTCGCTTTGAGAGACGATTCTATATTCTAACGTGTTACATGATTTAATGTCTCTTGGAACCTGTCGCAATTGTACCATACCACAAGGATACCCGGCTACGCAGAATAGAGGCCCTAGACTACCGTCCTTACTATGTAAAGACTCCGTTACTAACTGTTTAATTCGTAGATAGGGCTTCACAATGACACAGTCCTCTAAATTGTTCATTGGTAGCGACGCGAGGTGAAACGCGTCTACTGGTTCATACTACAATACCCTCGGTCCCTGTGTCTTCGCACAATGGGAAGTAGAGATCCCTGGGTTCGGTTCGGTTCGATTCGAGTCGTGATGGAATCAAATCCGTGGCGCTGCGGTCTGCGCCTCAGCACGATGGCTTTCTGCGTCTTTGCGCATGCCACAAGAGTGCTAGTATCCATTGTTCGACATATTGGACGCATCCATTGTCTACTCACAGGGCACCTCGGTGGTTTTCCATGGAATTGGGAATCGAGCGGAGTTGGGCTTGTTGGCAGCACTCATGATTAGTCAGAGGCGCCGCCATATACGACGTGGGAAAGCGCTCATCAGACCTCTTCATCCGCGACCACCACCTCTCCCCTCTCGGAAAGCCCTGCGGCGAGATCTCCTCCTCCCCGCCCATCTACTTTCACCATGGCTCACATCGTACCAAACACAAACACTCCTCCCATGTCGCCGACCGCTGGACCATCCACCACGAGTGAGTACAACACTGTTCCAACCTTGTTGCCACACGTCGTCTGACCGCCACACCCCAGCACGCACCCATGTCCGAGTGAACACCGCCACCATGGGGTTCATAAACGGCGTGAACCTTCCAAGGAACCCCGATGCGTTCCAAATCAGCGTAAACAAGACTTTCGACAACATGGCGGAGAATGTCCGAGTCGTGGACAGGTATTGCCAGGAGGTCTTGGACCGGCTCTACGACATCCAGCCCAGGGTGAAAACCGCCGAGAAGAACACGGAAGCCGCACTCGAAAAGAACTCGAAGACGGAGCAGGCCGTGAAGAAGTTAGATGGGGACCTTCAGACGGCGACGAGGAAGATCGACCAGACGAACCACAATGTCGAGAGCCTTCGAACTTTCACGAACGCCGCTCTCGACAACAGAACCAACCTTATCAACCATACGATCGCTACTAAAACCACACAACTCCACGGCAGGATCGATGACCTCGAGACTAGGATGGACGCCCGATTCGATGACCTCGAGACTAGGATGAACACCAGATTCGACGAGTTCGATGGCCGGGTCAGCAGAGTCGAAGGGAGACTTCAGAAGCTCGAGGAAAAGGTCGACAACGGGTTCAGCCTAATCAACTCCAACCTTACGCTCATCGCGAATTCTCTCAACGTTCAACTCAACACCGGCGAGCCGAGGGATCCCAGGGCCATTCGCGACGAAGCTCGCCGTGCCGCCGACGAACTGGCGACAAGACCGAATAAACTACTCGCTGTCGTCGAATCAGTCATTCACGTCATAGTACGTACTTCGTGCGCTCATGGTCATCATTCATCTGAACTTGTCATAGGGTCCCGACATGTGGCGCAAATTATTCAACCAGCACCGCAGCCGCTGAGGCCATCGCCACACTCCCTCCATATTTTATGCTCTCATTATCGTCCTTACCCAATATCGCTTTCCATCATCGCTCTCTCCATCGTCATTCGACGCTGTACAATCTATAATCGCTCCACTGCATCGACCCCCCATCCCTCTCATTAGTCCGCTTTACATCGCGGCAGGACTCTGATGTACGCTCATTCTGTCTTGGCTTATTGGTCTCTCTATGCTGTGTTACTATGCTTTCATTCGGATACCCTCGCTGTACATAACTACTTACCGCACGAACAAAATTAACGAAGCGGTTGAAACCCTCTATCGCGCGCCTTGCTTTGTCCCTCGCTTCGCTCTTCGCTGTTGGTATGTTGGGGCAGAATAAGCCTCCTCCCTTCTGTTGTCTAGCTAGTCTGGTGTGAACGCAAGTGCAAGGCGGCGCACGGCGATGGCGGAAAAGTGGGGAAAGGTCGGGAATTATTGCTTCGTACGAGTGGCGCGACACGTAGCTCCTCGTGATACGGGGTCGCGGATTGGAGAACAAATGTCGAATATAGTTATTCCTGTCAGACCAATGCCGGCGGGTAGCCGCAATCACCAATGCATTCCGTGTCCGAGTCAAGCTAGCTGGCTAGCAGCTGCAGGGCGGTTTGCGCTAAAACATAATGGCTCGACGCCACACTCTCACCCTACGCCACACCTTCACGTACGCGCTGCCACGTTTGCAATGTTTGTTGTCAGAAATATATTACGCCTTCACTTTTCACTCCTCTGGAGTAGCCGATAGCGATGGCTCTAGATGGGTTGGGGCAGAGTTGGGCCCAAGAGCTCGAACCTGCAGTCATAATCACGCCGGTTCGGTTCAAGTCACGATCGAACCGAATCTAGGGGCGCCTATCGTGTCCCTTTGAGTCCGTCTGAGCTTGCGGCTCACGCCGACAGCACAGGAAAGGTAGGAAACCCTCGGCGACTGTCGCTTCGTGCAAGTGCCAGTAGTGCGGAGCCCTCGTCAAACCCAGGATCTGCGTAGCTTGGAAGTCCACCGTAATGTGCGACCACGTAGAATATGTATAGGTCGGTGCCGAACGTATACTTGAAGGCGCAAAAATGGCCGTGTGCGTCAGCCTACGAGCTACAAAGACCGACAAGGCTGTAAACGGGTCTATTAAAGAATACGTCTCACATGTATGAGTTGGATTGGCAGCCCGAGGGCGGTTTGCGCTAAATTACAATGCTCCTCCAACACCACAAATACTTAATTCCCGCATACGTCCCATCCCATTCGCAATGTTCATTGTCAGAAGCAGGTTATGCCTTCATTGTTCGCTGCTCTGGAACGTCCGATATCGATGGCTCTCGGTGGTTTTGGGCGGAGTCGGACTCGAACCTGGGCTGATATTAGACGCCATGGTATACGATCGCGACGGTGTGGGAAGGCGCCTATCACACCTCTTCACGCTTTACCACCACCACCGCCGAGCAAGCGCTGTGGCGAGTCTCTTGTCGTCGAACACATCCTTTCTTCAACATGGTCGCTGCTCAGATTAATGCAGTAGAAAGAGAAAGTAAGTCCTCTCGGTTTGCATGTGTCGTCACCCATCGCTGATCGGCACTGTAGCAGGTCCCACCCCTGGTGCTATGCTTGATAGCCACATCCTCCCTCCCACCGTCATCTCTAGCCTCCTTGCTGATCCGACCTCCGACACCGAATCTGAAACCACCTCTATGCATGAATCCACCGCCAGCCACGATTCTGAACCCCGTGTCCGTCCACAGCATCGTCATTCGACTGCTTCACTGGGCTTTCATGTCCATGCCACGGTCAACGACAACCCCCTCGACTTCAGACATAACATCGTTCTGACACTGCACAGTGCATCGGAGTCGTTCGGCGAGCAGGTCGACCGCATCGAGACACTCCAACAATCGCTCGATAAGTTCCAGGCTACCGCCGCTGACGAGATGAAGGAAGTCAAGGAGAGGCTCGGTACAGTGGGGGGCGAAGTCAAGGAGGTGAAGGAGAGGCTTGGTGCGAGGCTCAGCGCGGTGGAGGGCGAAGTGAAGGAGGTGAAAGAAAGGCTCGGCGCGGTGGAGGGCGAAGTGCGTAGCTTGAGAAAAGACGTGAACAGCTTAAGGGCGGACATGAACAACTTGACCACTACTGTCGCCAAGCTGGAGACCACCGTTGCCCAGCTCGTGGTTGACAACAAAGCAAACAACGCGCTACTACGTCGCCTGCTCGAAAGACTCGACATGCAGGTCTCCGCATCCGGAACCTCCACACCGTCACCAGAAGCTCGAGTCCCCGCATTGCCGGAGATTCGCGTCCCCCGTCCGTCATCGGAGAGCCCGCTGGTCTTCGCCGATACCTCCTCACTCTCTGATGATGGCCTCGCCGCAAGTTCCAGCGCGCATCCGTTGCCGACCACCTCAAGCCCAGAGGTGGACCGGGTCTTGTCTAATGTCGACGGCTCCTACAGAAATTTCCTGGGACATATCTCGCAGCTCGGAACTGTAATCCGGCGGCTCGTAAGCCTCTTCGTTCTTACTTCGGCTTCCAATTACTCATCCTCTCTAGTCTTCCAGCAATCTTCGTAACAAGAGGCGGTTGTCGTCTTGAGCGTGCATCTACTCTCTTTGTCCGTCTTGTCACCAGCTATCTCCTGTTCCTCGCTTTCCGAATCTCGCTCTGTATCACTGACACCACACCGGCCGCTGCTCATATCCCATCGTTAGTCCGCTTCACGTCGCGGCAAGAATCTGGTGCACGATCTCTCTGTCTTGGTTTCCGAATCGCTATCTACTATGTTACTATGTTTTTGTTCAAATACCCCCGCTGTACATAACTATCGCACAAATTAACCCGACAAAGCGGTTTAAAGCCCTGCACTATCAGATCGAGTGAGGATATGGTGCGCGAGGGCGTGTGTTGCTTTGTTTCTTTGGCTTGGCTAGGCTCGACTTGTCCTTACCTGAGCTCGTCGAGCTAGTTCTGGGTGCCGTCATGCTATGGTGAGCCGAAGACGAAACGGTGATCTGAGGATGCATTCGTTCGCGATAAACAATACGCATGTCAAGCATCTGTTTCGCATAATCATGTCTATTGTAATGCTACAATTATCGTGAGGTTGGGACTTCGCATCGTGTTCACAACTCCTACGGCGCCGCCACGTCGTATATCCGGTTCGGTTCAAGTCACGATCGAAACCAAATCTAGAGGCGCCGCGGCGACGACGGTCTGCGCCAACTTGATACGCACTTGCATTTATTTCGCAGCTGTGACAATTTACAAATACTGTTTCTCACAACTCCTCCACCCATCCATTGTTCTCTCGCCAGGATCGATGGCTCTCGGTGGTATTGGGCGGAGTCGGACTCGGACCTGGGTCGATAATTAGACGCCATGGTATACGATCGCGACGGTGTGGGAAGGCGCCTATCACACCTCTTCACGCTTTACCACCACCGCCCGGCAAGCGCTGTGGCAAGTCTCTCGTCGTCGAACACAATTTCCCTCAACATGGCCGCATCTTCGTCTCACCATCGTTCAAGAACAGTGCCCTCCGGTCAGTCGTTTCGCTGGACGTGCGTTGTCGCTCCGCTGACTGGTATTGCTACGTCGACAGCTGGTTCCACCCCCACCAGTCCCACCCACGCCGGACCCAGTTCCGCTGGCCGCGTAGTTGGTGGCCACATCATGCCTCCCACCGCCCTCGCTGCCCTCGTCGCTGGTCCACCCCCCGCACCCGAGCCCGAGCCCGAACCCGCCTCCCCTCTCGTCCCCACCCACCATCGCAACTTTACCGAGACGTTCGGCTTCAAGATCCACGTCAAGGCTGGGGACAACGATAAAGACTTCAGAGCCAATCTCGTCCTGACATTGCAAAGTGCGTCGGCGACGTTCGGGGGGCAGATGATTGGCATCAACGGCCTCCGGGAAGACGTCAACAAGCTCATGGAGACAGTCAACCGCATCGACAGCGGTGTTTACAAACTGACGGTCCAGGTCAAAAGCATTGACGGTAGATTGGCGGACCTCGATTTGTCGGTGGTCGAGCTCACCAAGGTGACCACGGACCTCAAGACACGGCTCACCGATCTCGAAATTGGTCAGGCTGATCTTCAGGAGAAGGTCGAGGCCAAGTTCAAGGAGATCGACGAGAAGATTGACGACAAATTCGACGAACTCGACCAGAAGATCGACGACAGATTTAGCGAGCTTGACAAGAAGATTGACGACAGATTCAGCGAGCTCGACAAGAAGATCGACGACAAATTCGGCGAGCTCAGCGACCAATTCAAAGAGCTCAAAGCCATGCTCTTTACACACCTATCAGGTGCACCGGCTGCGCAAGCGACCCATCCGTCTTCTGGTCGTGATGTTCTCCGCACCGAGGTACCATCGCTCGCCCTTCCGTCCTCGCATCGCTCCATCGCACCTTTCCCCGAAGAACGTGTACAACGGGAGGCCCACCCCAGCAAAACGACGAGAAGATACGTGAGTAACTTAGTATCTCCTCTCTCTTTCCATCTGACACCATTTAGCGATCGCTCTCGAGCATCAAGTCGTTCTTCCGCAAGTCATAAGGCGCGTGCATGCGTCTCATCGCCACTCTTTCTATCGTCGCTTTGCTCTCTTCACATGCTGTACAACAAACTCTCGCACTACCGTCCTGGCTTCTCTTCTATCGCCGTCCCTCGGGTCTTGCCACCTCGGTCCTGATGCCTATGCTCTCACACTACCCTCCTTATTTAGTCTCGCTTCTCATCCTCATCCTCGCGCTCCCTCGTCACTCGATGCTGTACAAATTATAATCGCCCCCGCTGCACGGACTCGCCGTCCTTATTGTTAGTCCGCTTTACATTGCGGCAGGAACCCGGTGTACGATTATTCTGTCTTGGTTTTATCGGTCGCTCCCCGCTGTTTTACTACGCTTTATGTTTTCGTTCGTTCGAATACCCCCCACGCTGTACATAACCAATCGCACAAACCAAACCGGTTTCAGAAAAAAAACTCGCGTTATCAGATCGCAGTGAGGAAATGGCGCGCGCGTTGCTTTGTTCTTCGACCTCGGTATGTGTGGAATAGTACAGCAGTATACAGCATGTGAAGAATAAATTAGATACAGTCCCTCCCGCTCACTCGTGCAGATCCCGCATCTCCCGCTCCTCGTCTTCGCCCTCCGGGCTCTCAGACTGGAACGCGCTCCACACGAGGTCGAGCTCGTTCGACTGGATGACGAGGTCCATAAGACGGCCCGTCATCTCCGCCGCCTGCTCGACCTGCAGCCTGCGCTCGTCGTCGAGCCAGTCCGGCGCAAACGCCCACGCGAAGCGGCCCATGACGACGGTGAAGACGTGGAAGATGCCCGAGAACTGCCGTTGCGTGCACCGCCGCAGACGCATGGCGATGTCGTAGGGCGTCGGCGGCGAGAAGACGAGGTGGTACAGGAGCGCGATGGTGCGGAGCATGCGTTCGACTGTCCTGTCGAATGTGTGAGGAAGGGGCAGGAGGATGCCATACGATGCGGAACACGTACTTGGATTGTAGGGCCCTTGACTCGATTATGGCGTCGTCGCCTTCCCAGAAGGCCGCGGAGATGTTGCTGAGGTATAAGATGAGCGATGGTATAAGTGTTGGAGATCGTAATAAGATAATGGCGGCGTCGGTGTCAGCGATGGAAAGTGTGGCGAGTAAGGTCAGTGTGTAGGATTTGAGTTCATCGTGCTGTGGATGGGCAATGGTATGAGGTTCGCAAGCGACTGGTAAGAGCAAAGGAACATACCTCCGGTCCGTCGAAAGCAGCCTCGGTCAGGAAGTTACAGAGTGCCTCAATATGTGGGAGGATCCTAGAACTTCTACCTTCTAGATGTTGCGAATGTCCGTCGACGTCGTAAGGTCGCGAAAGAAGAACCCGGAATAGGCTCGTATCTGGTCATTAACGTTAGTAAACCTTCTTGTAGGTGTGGTATGGGACCTACGCGTAGCAAACAACGCCAAGGTGCGCACAGCGTGAGCTAGAACGTCAGTCGGATGACTTTGTGCGAGAATATTCGCTAGGATTTGATGTCCTCGGACGACGTTCGACAAGCTGCACGACAACATTAGAGCGGAGTGCAGGAATCGCGAAAAAGACGTACTATTGGACCGACGGCTCAGGTACGTTCCAGGATAATGCCTCTAGAAGTGACAATGTCGCATGCGCTAGCTGCATACGCTCATGGTCGGCCCGTTTGAGAGGTGGGCCTAGATGCTCTCGAGCAACATCGCATACAATGCCGATGATTCGCGGATCCATGTTCTCTGTCACTACTGACATGACCGTTGCAGCAAAGGAAGGGATTGTGTGGCTGAGTGTACATATCAATAGGAATAGGGCGGATAACTGTGGGACCTAAGACAGCTGGTTAGTGGTGGAAGTTACATGAAGATGTGGGCGATTCTTACTGCGGAGAAGGATGTGAGCACTCGGCCAAGATCAATCAGCAGATTGCAGAAAGTGTCGAGGTACGTGTCCCAGTCCATGGAACGTGGGATGACGCTGAGATGGTCGAGTAGCTTTGAGCACGCCGAAGTATACGCCTGGTGTAGTTCAATAGATGCCGATGGTGGGATTGCAGACGCTAGCAGTAGCTGGAGAGTCGGGGTACTCTCAGGTGCAATAATGTGGCCGAACAGTATTCGAAGGAGCTATACAAATTTTAGCAGTGGTAGTGGTACACAGTGGGTCAACTTACCTCGTCTCTCCAATTGGGGGGCTCGATTTCACTCGCTGTATGTTCTTCAGTGTTGTCCTCGTCGTCGACAGTCATCTTGTCGTCTTCAAGAGAGCCGTTTGGTGCCGACGATACCGGGTCGTTAGCCTCACGGACAAGCGAGAGAGGCTCAACATCGTCCATGGGGTGATCCTCATCTCTTGGTCGTGCGAGCGGACTGCTGAACGGAGACGAGCCGGGTCCCTCAGATGCGAAGAAAGAGACTGAATCCAGTGGTTCCCTCTGCCTACCCTTCCCCTTATCCCGCAAACGTTGAGATGGAGGCTTGGAAGGTGTATCTGCGAAGGAATTGATGAAACCAGGTAGTGCGGGCTTCAAAGCGGTTCTATTGAGCGGCTCGGCGGTCATTTTGCGACTCCACGCCTGACTGGGAAGTGGGCTAAAAGGCTCGCCGAAGCGTGGTCGTCGCGGTGTCGTTATTATGGCACTTGGACCCTCCCCTTGAGGATTCCACGCCCGCATCGAACTAGGCATCTTCACCGGAGTGGGCGGAAGTCCTTGGCGAATCTTCTGCGTTCGTACCGACCATGGCGGTCTTCGCGTGGTGGTCTCGAGTTCGTGTTGCTAAAGAGCGGTTAAGTCATCACACATATACAAATGTATGCGCTTACCCTGAAGGTGAATTGCGTCTTCAACCTTTCAATCTCGTCTTTCTGCTCCTGCACGAGTTGCAGTTTCGCCGCCTCCGCCGCCTCTTTTGCGGCCTGCAGCCTCGCGAGCTCCGCTTGATGGTCTTGTGCAGACTACGGGTAGATGTGAAACCAACACCAGCAGCTACAGAACGTCTACGCACCTTGGACATACTTGCTCTCAGTATGCTTACTTCACCCTCTTTCGCGTATCGCGCGTTCTGAGCCTCTTTGAGCTTCTCCACTAGTTCACCTTCACGCGCTTTCAACTGTGAGTTAGGCTTGTCAAGAAAAAACGCGCCCCGACGCGTCACACAGACGTACCTCTTCCATCTGCCCCTTTAGTATGCTCAATTCTAACCGCGTTTGCAAGTCCCCGCCACCTTGAGTCGCCCGCGGCGGCGCCTGGGTCCCCGCATTGAAAGATGGCTGTCGCTGAAGGGATTGTTGACGGGCGACGGGCCCTGGTGGGCGTGGCACGGTGTGTGCGGGGGGTGCGCCAGAGTGTCGCCTCGCTTGTGACAGAGGCGGTCTGTGCTCGATCACAGGCGATACGGCAGCCTGCTTCCCATTGTGTCCCCCCTGGTTCTGAGACGAATGATGTTCGAGTGCGGGCGATCCGTATCGTTGGGCAGCAGCGGGTTGCGGGCCACTGACGCGTCGGGTTGGGCGAGAGGAGGATGCGACGGGGGCTACTTGGCCGACATGATTGTTCGACCTCTGCCTGGTGGTCTGGGTAGGGGGTGGCACGGACGGTGCGCGCGAAGCGTTCTGGTTGCGTGGAGGGGGTGCCTGGGTGCGGTAGACCACGCCTGTGTTTGTAGGACGTTTAGGTGGTGAGACCGTGGTGGGGAAAAAGTCTGACACGTCGGGGAGGCCAGAGTACTGGCTCCCCGAAAGCGTGCGCGATATCGCAGAGTGGTCGACCTTTTGTTTCTTCGCAGGCGGCGAACGGTCGCGCTGTGCTGCTGCTGCTTTCGCTGCTGCCTGGGTCGCGGCGAACTTGCTCTCTTCCGCCTCGAGCGCGGCGATCACGGTCTGGTCTGCGAAGTCGATACCGCCGTCAAAGTCGTCGAAGTAGTCGTCCGAGTCATCCATGGCCACGGCAGCTTACTGCTCATCGCCAGGCGCGTCGAGGTAGTCGTGGTCGGGGACAAAGAAGCGCGTAGGCGCGCGTCTCGTCGTTCACCTCCTCGTCTTCGATGAACGCGAAAGAATGAGAACAATTTGAGAAAGTTCCGTTGGATAAATCAATGCTACATCGTATTGTGTATTTGTACATGGAGGTGCGAGCGAGGCTGGTATAAGCAATCGGGTACATGCGAGCAAGTCTTACGACAGATGAAGAGACAGCTGGCCCGCAGGCTACCCATCGAGGGCGCGGGCTTTGCAATCTGGAGGCTGAAGAGACGAGCCGCCGCGAGAGAGGGATCTGCTCTGGCGATCTAACCCGCGTCGTAACATCGTGGCGGGGTGCATCCGAGGCCGCCGGCTCAGGCTGTGGCGAGCAGTGTAGAAGGAGAAGTTCGTGCGAGGAGACAGCGTTATCCGACGTAACGAATCTTGATGGCGCCGTACTGGGCACGGTTGCGTGCTTCCAGAGCTAGTGAGCAAGTGAGCAAGTGAGCAAGAGAATGGCGGAAAAGGAAAACTTGGACGCACCGCGCAGTTCCTCCGCCTCCTCGCGTTGCTCATAGTCAAGGACGAGTTTCTTGAGGTGCTGCTGCTCAACCTTGTCTTGCATTTGCTGTGTACGAGTGTGTACGGCAAGAGCAGACTCAGACGGGATGGCAAGTTGGCGCATCTGCGAATACAAAGGTTATTTGTCTGTATATCCTCCTGAGGTACACCCGACGTACCTGAGGTTTGTTTCCCTTCTTCGTGAACAGCGTGAACTTCATCATGCCTGCAGAAGTATCGCCGTTGGTCTCTCTGGCCTCGGGGGCATCTTCACCGTCATCGCCGCGCTTCTTGCGTACGATAGGAGCGGGTACGGTCTGTTCCCAGAGGGCCAGCGCCGTCTTCTTGTCCACTTTCCTGTTGTCTGCGTTATCGGTGACCATCTTGGCGAGCTCTTTTTCGAAATCGGCGTCATCGTCTTCCGTGGGGCCGACGTTCTCGGATGTACCGCTCGACTTGAGCAAGACGGCCTCTGGAGACGGCGCACGCTCGTCGACAGGAGACTCGGATCCACCTTCGCCGTCCTCCTCGTCTTCGACGTCGCGTCGCTCTTCATCCTCGTCATCCTCGTCGCCGCTATCGTCACCAGTAGCAGCAACTAAGAGTATCAATTAGCTAGACACAAACTCAAACCGGCTCCGCTACTCACTGCCAGCGTTCTGGAACGCAGTGTTGAACATGGCGTCGACCGCCACAGCGACTTCTTCAAAGTTCGAGAACCTGGTCATCTTGGGCCGTACAGCCTGAGGGAAGACGTTAATCAATGAAAAGTGTGCCAATGAAGAAGCACCCTTACCTCGAGCGAGTCTGACACCATGAACTCCACGTCCATAGGCAAGGGATCCTTCGAAAACAAGTACAACTGGAAGAAAGTGAGGAGGTTGTCCAGTTTTGTCTGTTGCGTGCCCTTGTCGAAGCACATCCCACAGGTATCGAGGAGGACGCAAACCAAACGAATGCGGAAATAGTCGTCCGGCATGTCTACGGGGCACATCTGACCGGGCAAGGGACGTCCCTCGGCTGAACACACAACTCAAGTCAGCAACTGAGGCTATTGAGGAGTAGCGGAGACTTACGATGTCCGAAGGTCACCAACGTCCACAACGTGTCGAAGATGATACTCGAGCTGATCAGCCTATAGATGTACAATTCGCCAAGGAACCTCATGGTTGCGATCCGGCGTTGGTTGATATTGTAGTTGTTCTGTTCAAGGCCTCGCCGGATGTCCTCGAGGACCTGGTCGACAACAGATATCGAGAACGCGGGGTAGTATCGTTGCAGATCGAACGTGAGCATAGCGAGGTATGCGATATTGCTGTATTTGATCTTCCAAGGCTTCGTGAATACCTTGAAGAGCGACGTTCGGACAGAGATGTCGGCCCAATCAAGTTTACGGATGAATTTGAGCACCTTGTCGATGGTGTTTTTCGTCAGGACGTCATAGATCAGGTGTCGAATGAACAATTCCATCGGCGTGCGCTCCTTACGTTCGATGGCGGTGCGCTCTGGAGGATTGCACTGCGAGCTTGTAAGTTACACCTGCACAGAAATATACGAATCTACAACGTACCTGGTAATATGCGTTCTCGAGCAATAGAAGATGGCGTTGGTCCAGATGTTGCATGTTCTGCTTCCTTCGCATGAGTTCAATCTGCGAACTTGATTAGTCGAGGGTCCGTCGAACGAAGAGCACCATAATCACCATCTTGCCGAACGGTTGCCTGGTCTCGTCGCTTCTGAGTAGGAAACGTCCACAGCCCTCGAGTAACATGGCGATGTTCTCGATATTGGTTCCCGAGAAGTCATCAAGGCAAACCTTGAACATATGGAGGATAAGGTGAGGCGGAACCACTTTGAACTTCGTCAAGTTCGACAAGAAGGTAATATTCTGTAATTCGTTAGCGTACAAGCGAATCCAGAAAGGAAATGAGAGCCACCTTTCTCCGTATATCTGCCATCTCCTTGATGACGTTCTTCTTGCGCTGAAGATAGCGGAACTCTTCGTCGAGCTAACGGACTAATGAGAATCTAACCGTGTGGATTCGAGAAGTGAACTTACCACAGCAACTAGCTCAACCCCAATGTCGGGCATGTACTTGTTCAACGTAGCGATCAGCCTCGAGTAGTGTGGCAGAACATCCGTACGTCCTTTAGGGATCTGGCTCATAAACTAGCCACACGCGAGTAAGTGAAGGATTCACGTGGAGCATTGAAGAATGACTAACCTTAACGAGTCTCTTCCTCGCAGCTTTCGAGTTCAGGAATGCGAAGTCCACGGCCGCCTGATCGATCAAAGCGCGGTTAGTGGTGTCTGGCAAGCGCGCGAGTAGGGCGGTAAGAAGTTGAGATGGGCCTTGAGGTGCGAGCTGGGGCGTTCCTGGCGGAGAGATTCTAGGAGAACCTGGAGTCGGGGTGGCCATCCTTCGTTATGTCAACATTGGGTTTCAGTACCACCACTCGCAGGAACTTACCCGTCCTCCTCTTCGTCAACCTGCTCTTCCTCATGATGACCGTTCGCGACAACCTTAGGGGATGTCGTGCCGTTCGCTTCGCTGACTTCCAGGTGCGCGAGCTCTTCTTCGAGTTTCCGAACTTCCTCCTCAACCTGTTCCTTCTCTTTGCGCTCTTTCTCTTCCTTAGTCTCTTCACTTTGACCATCCCGGTCCTCTTCCTCGATCCCAAGTACCCCCTTCGGCACGTAGTCTTTCAAGTCGATGATGTCCTCGAAGAAACGCCGCTCCTCTTCGTCTTCCCACTTGCCGCCCCTTGCGGCGTCGTCGAGATCTCCGTCAGGTCCGAATGAGCTACCGCTGTTAGAGCCGATTTGAATTGAATCATTCTTCTGTGAAGCGGTCTGCAACTTGGGAAGCGGCAGGTACAGAAGCTCCGATAGCCTGAACGCACAACCGTCAATGCGCACACGGCGATTAAATGCGCAGTTTACTCACGTCTGACAGCTGGCAAGCAGCTTCTCGTAGTTCTTCGTCATTTTCTCGTAAGCCTGTTGCCTATCTTCGAAGATCTCGCCAGAGCGGATGTAGGCTTCGTGGTTCCTTCTGTCCTGGTCCTGCAGCCGCTGAAATACAAACGCTCGTAAATCGCAGACCGTCCAACCCGCGCGCACCCTGGACTAACATTGTGTTCGATGACGAGTTTCTTGCAGACGCTTTCGAAGTAGCCTTCGCACATCTTCTTGAACCTGTCGCGTATCTCTTTCTCGACGAGCTCTTCTTCCTCCTTTGGCGCTGTGGTACTCGTACCATTGACGCCATTCGTTGTCGATTTTGTATTGGCCTCCTTGGTAGCTTCCTCAGAGAGAGTGCCGGGTTCCGACGAAGCAGATATTTGCTTCGAGAGCGCGGGGGGCACGATTCCGAGGTATGGGCGCGAGTAGGACTTGAGGAAGATGGATAGCAAAGGCAAGGAAGACAACGACGGATCGTTGGAGAGCTGACAAAAGTTGTCGGCTTGTTCGCAGCCACAGTCAGAGTGGAAAAACACGTACCAGCTCGCGGATAGACTTCATAATCCACTCTCCGCCGCTCTTCCCAGGAGCGTCCCTGATGATGCCGACAAGGGCAAGTTCGGCGCATACGCGCAGTACAGGCCTCTGTCGCGTCACCCGCGATGCATCCTCCTTCTCGCGTTGTTCCTGGGACAATGCAGCAAGGGTTGCTCTGGGGGGCGCAGCGAGGGCCGCGCCGAGGGCGGAGACCAGGGTTGGCGTAAATGTGCTAGGGAATCGTCGGTGCAACACGGAGATAATCTAGCGCATATACCGATGTTTAGACATATGAGAGTTCAGAAACAACAAACTACGCACCTCGACCGCGCTCCATACGTCCTTTTCAGTCTTGCACCTGCCAATACCCTCTAGGACCGCGCCGGAGAATTCCTCGACGTATTTCTCGAGCGATAGAGACTCCATGTCTTTCACAATCTGGTCTCGGTGCTCTGCGCCGACAGACTGCTTCATGCGCTTGATGAGGGCGGTGTGCCGCTTCAGCGACGAGTCCAACGCTTTCGACGGCTCTGGGACAGTCCTCAGGTTTTCCGCCGCCGCGAATACTCAGCCAACCACGTACCCTTTCCTGCGTCCTCGACATTGAGCTGTTTCAACGCGACCCTCTTCTGCCTCTTCGTCTCCTCCTCGTCCACCTTTGCAGTAGCTTGCGTTCCGTTCGCCGGTCCTTCCATCACGCTCGGCTAGTGTCAATACTCCACGGCCCGTGGCGAGTTGAAGTTGTGTTGTTTGCAAACTTGGCCGCAATTCGAGGTATATGTCGGGATAGCAAAGTGTATGCGGTCGAAGTCAGAGAAAATAAATAACCCCTTGGAAAGTGCAGAGTGGCCTGAAGGAGCAGGTCATTGACCCCAAGCCGTCGGCCCCGCTCACTTGTCATCGTGAGCGATCAGATCATGGCCGCGTCTGCATTTGGCAAGTCCTGTGGATCGAATCCCGTTGTGCTCAACTCTGCGGTCAGATATCAAACGAGTTCAGAACAGCTTTTCGTCCAAAGCATACCAAAAACCCCTACAACAGGAAGCATTGCGATACTGAAACAACACTTCGAAAGCCTCGTCTTACGCCGCTCATCCCCGGCAAAATCAGCGATTGACGCATGTCATTTTCCGCGTTTACGTTCAAGATATACCAAATGAAAGCTCAAGGAGGAGGGACCATCATAACATCACTACGAGGAATGTGTCGCCCAAAAACTCGCGCAGCGCGTGACGGCGGACACGGTTAATGTCCAATCGACTCAAGCGATGCTTTGGGGTGGTGCGCCACCCGTCACGGCGCACTACAGTATGCTTTCACTCCTCAGACGTCTATATACCGCTTGGCCGTTTACGAAGTGAGGAAGCTGGGTGACCGACATCGCTGGTAATGCTCGGAGTCGCTCGTCTAGTAATACCGCTGTCACCCGCGTGATGGCGGGTGTCATTTTAGACAGCTGTCGCCCGCCATCACGCGGGTGAGATCTGAATCTCCCCTTGACCGATGGTGGTCAAAAAGGCGTGTAGGCTCCAAGTTTCCGACTTTTGCTTGCGCTTTGCATCAAAGCCCAGGAATATGCGGGGCAGCGGCTGAAATGGAGGCGTCTCGCCGGCTTTACGGGACCGTCCACTAACTACGTATGCAACTCGACGAGAAGTTTCCAGTCATTTTGAGACCCATATTTAATGCACTGTTGCCAGAATCTTGCTCAATATGGGAAATGAGGTTCAATATATTCATTTTATGGCGGATTTGGCGATTGTTTTAGCTAAACATTGGACCATATATGAAACATCTTAAATCTATTTAAAAGGGCGATTTCCCACATATTGGGAACCACGAAGAGATGGCCATTTGGACACGGATGGTGTGTTTTAGGTATTTACTATGGCCTAGGACGTACCGCGGCTTGCACGGAGCCCGATGTGCGCCAGCGTTGAACTATCAAGCTTTGCCCGCCGACGACCGTGCAGCTCCACACGGATGTCCAGGTTAAGTCGTTGACATTGGCCTTGTACGCTAATCCCAAGCCTCCACGTCTTCAGCGGTGGACAAGAATGTATTATACGATAGAGAGATCACCGCCCAACTACGACGGGAAAGATTGCCCGCGGTTTGCGCAATGTACAATCGCGATCCGGTCGGGATTTACACTTTTTGTGGCTTGATGCAGAGATGATATCGAATAACCAGCGAATTGCGGGACGCGATTAGCGGTAGACAGACCGCTGGTTGTCAAAGATCGCAGGCTATCACAAATTGTGGAACGTATATGTGGCGTCGCCACAACCCGTCGGGATGGGCACCTCGGGACTGACTAAAACGGGGGCTGCAATTAGGAACGCCTCCCAGTTCAGGAATTGGAGTGACGCGCACGCCACGTACGCACCCGTTAACAATGTATAAATGTTGTGGCTTTCGCAGCTCAACCGTCGCCATTTCCTGTCAGCCATGTCGTCTTCTCCTAAACAAGAACCTTCTGTTCGCCAGGATATCGTTCGCGCCATTGGGCTCACCGCCCCGAAGGCCGGACTAACGTTCGAGGAGTTCGACAACTACTGGCTAAACGTTCATGCCAAGCTTTTCTCCTCAATCGAGGTGGTGAAGAAGAACCTTACGAAATATGAGCAGGTACGTAAACCATTAGCACATGCTTCACGTACTCACCGAGGTCATAGTTCCATTTCGACCAAGAGCAGAATAAAATCTTCGCAGAAATGGGGTTGGCGCAAACTCCGTACTGGGGCATCGCAATCTTCGAGGCGGAGTCGTACGAGAAGCTCCTCGCCTTCGCGAAGGATCCAGAGTACCTCGAGAAAGTCGTTCCTGACGAACTCAAATTTGTCGACCGCGAGAGGTCGAGCCTGCTGGTCGGGAAATTCGCTGAAATCATTTGCAAGTCGATTGAGGTACGTGTCGCACAAGGTACCTTCGCAAGTACGTGATATTGACTGTGCTATTTAGGAAAAGGCGGATTGATTTGGTGGCGGCGAAAGGGGGACCGGCCAGCGGGCCAAGAAATCCATAGGACGTGTTCTCGTTGGAACCACAGCCACTATTGGCTAGCATGAGCATCTAGGACGGACCTGGACGGAGCCCAACTACGTCACCTTTACGGAATCATTGTACATACCAGGCTTCCACATGCCCATACAGACCGCCGCCGTCGGCGAAAGCTCGCTCACGGTTCCCACCGGCTCATGCACCGTCACTTCGCGGTGGAGCGGCGAAGCCTCAGCTGACGAATTCGGTGATGGTCTCGTCGAACGCGTAAGAGACGTCAGGGGTGCGCGGTGCGAAAGGACGTCTCGACTATCCCCAAGGTTTCATGCAACATTTTTCGTACACGCCTAGCCGTGCCTCCATGTTGTGCGCAGAGGCCCTGTGACACTATTGCTGTTCCCAGGCGACATATCAGAGGGGATCAGCATGGGTGGCAATCGGTAGAGGTCCGTGGTCACGCACCGGGTGTTCAGCGCAGGTAGTGTGGCTGACGGTTACCTGAGCCGGTGTGGATACGCTCGGACGGTGAGATCGTCGGTGCGGCTTAGGAAACATGGACTAACGGCTGCATAGAAGGTAGGCTGGGTCTGCGCCTAAAGACGGATGAGCGATATCGTTTCGGACGGTCTGTCAAAATTCGTCCTCGTGTATTGCTTGTGGTGGAAAAGCTCATTCACGAGGACACCGCGCGGACGGAGGTGTCCATGTCACGAGTCGTAGCTAGAATTGAATGGAAGGCGCAGCTCGACCTATCACCCATGTTAGAACTTGGCTAGCGGCGCATAAGCGTTAGAACACCATCGAAAGTCGAAAATAGGACTGTTGAGTTGGAGATGTCTGTTCCGCTCTTGATGAGTTCCACAAAACAGTGATTCGGTAAAATCTATCCTACCGAGCTCTGATTTCGGGCTGTTTCGCGACTCTGACATAGCTGTTATCGTCGTAGACGGTGAGAGGGAACGACGGCGCCAGTGTCTGGAACCAGCCGGGAAGTTCCGCGTTTGATCCAGAAATGGAAGGTGCTGTGGTTCCTGGCGTGCTGGGGTTCATTTGTGTCAAATGTCTCATCGACCATTCCAGACAGAAACCCGTTGGGGTTCTCGGTTTCGTTTCGAGGAAAAGGGACACTAGAAGCCGGTCTGACGTAGGGTGACATGGGAGACCGGTGATCATCCGACACAGAATCAATTGAATACAACTTGTCTAGACCATGACACGGCTGGCAGTCCATGAAAATTTTACATCTCCTCGTTGACCAGAATGAAAAGCGTCTTGTCGTCCGACCTGCGATACTCCGTTTCTATGAAGGTGATTCCAGTCTTTTTGTCTACGCGTCTGGCGTGCACGGCCTTGACGGCTTGATCCTGGAACCGGTCGTTCTCGGACTGATCACTTGGTGACGACTCTATGACGAATTTTAGACTCGAGCGCCGCGTGCGAGCACGACGGGTGCCACCAGGGACGGGGTCCCGCGAGGCGCGCTGGCTGTTGAGTTGGGCCAAGTCAGCGCAGGTGGTTGCGCGACTCCGCCGTTTCGCGGACTCGTTCGGTACGCCACCGTCCCTGCCGTGTGTATCCGCCAGGGGTCGACGATCGTCACCCCTGGCCGTTATAGGCTCGCCATCAGCGAGAAGCCCGCGACCTGCTACTCAAGTGCCTCAGCATCACATCATCGCCGGGCGAGGGTGTATTTACCGCTTAAGGGCTCCGGAGATGGAGAACTGTCCGAAGTGAGCCCTGGCGGGGCGTCGCCGTCTGTGAACCTTCGCTCCTTGACCTCCGACCGCGACGATGCCTGCGGTGGACTGGACAAGAAAGCGCGCTCCTGCGCCGTGAAGACCGTGCAGCGCGACTCGGAGCCCATGCGCACTGTGTGCGGGGACTTTGCCGGGAACATGGCCATCAGGTCGTGACCAGTTATTCCCGGGCTGGTCTTGGGAGGTGTGTGGTCCGTCGAGGCTAGTACTGTAGAGGTGGCGCTGGACTTGAAAAAGCAGGGTGTGTTCCAGGAGTGTGGAGGCGTACCGACGGTGCCAAGAGCCCCCGCGTTGTTGCCCTTGCGCTGAAGACGCGGGCCCCCGGTAGAGTGGTACATGGTACAGTCCTCGCTCGCCGGCAGCGGAGTGTGTCTGTGCATGTAGAGAGAGGCCTAGGGAAGCGGGGGCTGGACTACCCAGGGTGCTCGCTCTATAAGGGCACACGACCGGGGGTTGACGCTGTCACACGTCTGTGCACATCAGAGGTCTGAGAAAGGGCGGGGGACATCACGACCGCTTGTGCCGAAGGAGGCTAGCTCTGAATAGAGTACGAGAACGGTTGTGCCCTCGTCATACTGCATTGACTGGCTAGGGTCTAGGAACGCACCTGCCCAGACGGTGCGTCTTCGATAATTTTACGGCAGCAGATGACCAGCCATGACGAGGTCCTTCCGCAGGCCGTGGGGGCCCACGTTTACGTCTGTCGACATCCGGCGTCTCCGAGCCCTCGCCCAGCGCTCCGTCGCCCGTATGTTTGTTTGATCGCGGCCGCCCGTCCTATCCAGCCCCGGCCCTCCCGCTCGCCCAGCATCAGCACCAGCCTACACGTGCACCCAGCATGCCCTGCCCGATGACCGTCGCTGATCTCGCGCAGCAGGTCCTCGATATAAGCTCGAAGCGCCAGAGACTGGCCGCCACCACACCGCTTCAGCGTGCAGGCAGGGGCCCTGCGTCTGCCTCTTTTTTCGCCAGCCCCGCACACACCTCTTCTAATGACCACGACAGCAGAGCTGCCGCCCGCGGCGTCCCCCCGCAGCGCGGACGGCGACCTCGAGTGAGTAATTTCCAGTGCCACGTCGCACACGCGCCGCCGAGCTCATATATTCCCCGCGGACACGCCCAGCTTCGCGCAACTTGACCCTCTCTACGAGCTCCGGGAGGTTTCATCGTCCCCGACACCGCTCAGCGGGATGCTGCAAGACCCGGGACTGCTCCGCACGCTCATCGGCCCCAGGAAGTCCCGGCGCGGGTCGGCCAGCTCGCAGCGGAGCGGCTCGCGCGAGCGCACCGCCAGCGAACGCAGTCGCGATCCGCGCAGGTCCAGGAAGGAAGGCGACGCGGCGGGCATGCTCACGCTGATGCTGGCCGAGGAGGAGCGCCAGGCGCACCACCTCAAGGCCGTCTTGCGCACGACGGGCGACAGGCTCGAGAGCGAGATGCGCAGGGCCGACCTCGCTGAGGAGCGCGCCCGCAATGCCGAGGGCCGTGCGCGCGAGGCCTCGACGCGTGCCACCGCGTCTGAGGCGGCGAGGCACCAGGCCGAACTCGAGGCGACACGTGCGAGAGAGGAGATTACGCGCTACCGCATGCTCGCGGAGGCTGCTGAGCGCGAAGTGCGCAAGGCGGAGTCCGACGTGCAGCGTCTGGAGCGCCTCCGCAACGACGCAGAGCAGGCGGCGGCCGACGCACGCGATATGGCGCGCAAGGCCCAGCAGGCACTGCGCGAGTGGCAGGCCCGAGAGGAGGGCCGGCTCGAGGGAATGAGGCTCGAGGTTCGGCGGCGCTACGAGGACGGTAGGGAGGATGGGTTCGAAGACGGGCGTGCGGAGGGGTACGAGGCTGGACGGGCCGAGGGCTTCGAGGAGGGGAGAGCGGAGGGCATGCACGCCGGACGCACCGAAGGCCTCGCTTCCGGAAGACTGACAGGATTTGACGAAGGCAGGCAGGTTGGATACTCGGAGGGCCTGAAGGAGGGCTACGAGCGCGGTCGAAAGGAGGAGCGTACACATGCTCTCGAAGCGTTCGACAAATTCATGGACCGTGAGCTAGACAAGGACAGCGTAACAACCTCTACGGTGCGTACTGCTCGGTACCGATGAGATGGTCGCGTCTGAACGATTCCCAGGAGGAACCTGATCGTATCTACCAATGGGTGGAATCCACCCGCCATGTTCCGCCACCAGAGGCCCGGGAACATTGCCCGCCGTCTCCCAAATACATCCCACCACCTTCGCCTCCCGGAGAGTTCATAGAACAAGCACCTCTCCCCGTGGCTCCGTGGCTTCATCGCCAGCCCCGTGTCCCAACTCCCGGCCCTATTCTGCACGTGCAACCTCCTCCTGGAAATCTCATTTAAATGTATATCGTCTCTGCCCAGGTAACTAACATATCGCCCACTCCACTTTCCAACACCATGCATTAGATTAACTGTACCCAGCCGGTCTGTTCTGTATCATATGTCGGAATTATACCCCATGCTCCTAGTCTATTTGTACATAACGGAACTCGGAAATAAACTATTCCTTCCGGTTAGACGCGTTCATTCCGAGACGGAGAGGGGAAAGTGGCTTTGCAGTGCAGTCGGAGATCTCACTTTACGCAACGGATCCGCAACATAACATAACTTCGACGCCACCGCAACATGTCCGCGCGGTCCAAATGCTGCACACGACACATCGACGCCACCAGCACGCTCGATCGTATCTCATCTCTACCCACGACCATGCAGTCGCCTCCGCTAGGCCGTGGCACGATACGTACGCGATACCTCTACCGACTTCTGATCCAACGCCGCGAAGGAATTACTCGCCTTCAATAAACCCGCCGTCCGGAGACCGCGTATCACTCGTGTCTCCGCCGGTATCGCGGATCGTTGAATTTTGGAGATGCATCCCTAGGTTGATAAACGTACTCATAGGAAGAAAAACACGGTCGCCTTGCTGGAGATTTACGTGTCGGGCTCGATCGGCCTCGGGGTCGGGGGAAGACAGCGGGGTGTATACACTAAAGGCCCGCCTATTGGAAATTCCCGGCCATTTGGATCTCTAGGGTGGTCGTGTGCTGAGAATACGCGTCGACGCGAACCCTGTTGGCTATTGGAATTTGACCCTCGGCCAAAAGAAGTAGAAAAACAACACCAGTATAGTCAATTACACTCACAGGAACCACATCATTAATCAGATAAGGTAAACGCAAGATAGAGCGCACTGTGCGATAATTTTGGGCGGACAAGAACAAAGGAACCGGGATAATGTTCACTGCTTCTTGGCCTCCCTCTCGAGCTTCCGTAGCGCGCGCTTGCGGATGTCGCGGTGCATGTTGTGCACGACGTGGGTAACCAGAGGAATCCAGCCAAAGGATTGCTAAGAACGAGTTAGAACATGAATGCTAATAGACAGCGGTGGGACACACAAGGAACCAGTCGAGGAGCGCGTGACTCCAGTACGGCGTCGAGACGTAGGGACGACCGGTGGCAAAGGCGCCGCACGGCATACCGATCTTGGACAGGACGGCCCTGACGTAGGCCTTGGGGGTGGGGACCAGCATGCTTGGCTTGCGAATCTTGGACATATTGGACACCACGAAGTGCGTGTTGACGGTTTCGACATCGATGCCCTTGCCCTTGACTTCTTCGGCAAGCGAAGCATCGAAAGTGGACAGGAACGCCTTTGTGGCGGCATAGGGTGCAAGCATGGGCGAGACGATGGAGATGCCGGCGAATGAGCCGCTTGACAAGATCAGGCCGCGCTTCCTGGATGCACACATGTATGGTTTTAGACGCGTCTTGCAATGAGTCTAGTGCATGGTACGTACCGCTGGACCATGCCAGGAAGGACGATCCGCGTAACCTTGATTAGGGAGTTGATATTAATGGCCAGAATGCTCTCGACCTCGAGCTCAGGAGCATCGGTGAAATCAGTCGGGAAAGAGTGTGACCTGCCAACATTGTTCACTATAGCCGGGTCAGGACAGGCCGACCACACAGTTCACGCCGGACTTACCCAGGACGCCGACGTCAAGACCCTCAATCTCGTTCTGGAACGCATGCCACTGGGAGACGTCGTGCAACTTGGCAAAGTCCATGACCAACGCGCGCGCCGCGACCTTCTTTCCGCCGGCCTCGACGGACTCTGAGAACATGACGACACGGTTAGTCACGGTGTCTTTCCTGCTAAAGTCTACTCACCGACTTCTTTGACAAGGGCATCTAGGGCAGCCTTGTTACGCGCGGCGACCAGGACATTGAAACCCTTCTTCGCAAGCTGAAGCGCATATTCGCGGCCAATGCCCTCTGAAGCACCCGTGACTACCGCCCAAGCACCCTTTCCAGCACCATACTTCTTCAACTGGATGTAAAGTCCGGTCAGTATTCTCTTTCCCGCGATATGCCGTCCGTGTCCTCACACTCTTGCCAGGCAAGACGAAGGTCTGTAGGAACACGCCCGCGAGTTTGTAAAGGAAGTTGGCGAGAGATATGGACCCCAGAGTAAGGAGGACAGGAGTCAGGTAAGGGTAGTCATCGAGCACGGCGAGAGACATTGCTGGTCGCTGGTGAGGGGAATGTGGACGACGCGAGAGACAGCGAGGCGCGTCGGTGAAACGTCGCTCTGCATCTCGGCAAACGCCGCGCGCGGCTAGGGTAATATTATGTCAGCGAAATGACTGCCTTCCGAATCGCGTCTGCGCCGACCTCGACTCGCACTCCGATTCTGTCCCCGGGATAGATGCAGGCTAAGGTGTGTGCTCCAAACCGCTACGAACTTCAAAACGTCGGAAATATACTAAAATACAATTGAATCCAGGGACGCAGTACCATTCTATATCCTCTCAGTCGTCGTAGAACACAAGAAGTCGTAACTCGATCGACTCTCTGAGAGGAGCACCCTCCGGTGTGGTAGGGTCAGAGAACGCGGTGTGAGGCGTCAAGATGGCAGTACTTCCGTCGGTTCTAGAGTCAAAGCTATAACATAGTCAGGAACCGCAAGACTTTCTACGAGAGGTTGACATACCACTTGATCAGGACGAACTCATCCGGCTCCATACCCTTCAGGTATTTCCACTTATGGTTCGGGTTGAACCTCACGCTAAGCGTCTCCCCATCTCTATCAGGGTACTTGAGCGTGGTCGGGACCAAGTCCTTCTCGAAGTCTATGGTACGGAAGTCACATAGCGCGAGAGGCCAGTCGTACGCGGCGTGGTGGATGGGCCGCCACAGGTTGATGATCTGGAAGCGATGCTTCAGAAGCTCTGGGGCATCGCTCGCGGGAAGGTGGCGATGGACGCGAGCCGTCGCCGACTCTCTGGTCTGGTCGACATGCACCGAGGGAACTGGCTGGCGCTTCTGTGGGCTATCGTCTGGGACTCCAGGGCGGCGGCGTCGGATGGCTAGACAAAATTCATTCAGTTTCTAGCTCGTGGTGGGGGGAGTCTGGATGAAACATACTGTGGTCGAACGGCACGATCCTACTCGCGCCTGTGAGTTGCTTCACAAGCTCGATGCTCTCGGGGTAGTACTCCCTCTCAATCTCCGCATCGTCCGTGAAGGCCGTGTACCGCTGGGGGCGGCGGAAGAACTGGAAGCCCGTTGTGTCGAGCGACGCGGTATCCTCCTTGCCTCGCAGATTCTCGATCTCTATCTGGTGCGGCTCGCGCTCGAAGTTCTGCCTGCGCGCGCCGGTTGTCGAATCGTTGTTGATGAAGAAGTAAGGCTTCTCGCCGTTTGGTGGCGGTGAGAAGTAGAGGAGCTCAGCAGTAACACTGGTTGTGTTGCCAATGGCCATGGTGTGCGTTCAAGCTGTGTGTGATGTCGGATGGGGTCTGTGTGACCTTGCCATGTCTGGCGTGGGGTATTTATGCAGAATACGGCCGCTGTATTGCGTGCTTGGGCCGAAAGGTTTCTTACGCAGCCTTTGGCTGACTAAAACCCTCGGTCGGCTCCCATAAGTGCTCGCACTTACCATGAATAGACTACGAGCGGTTCGCAGTGGTACGTGAATATGGGCAAGGCGTTCCGGGGGCGTATTGTCATTAATGCAACTAGTCTATTAGCATGTTCCCGGCACTATGAAAGGCGATAGATTGCGAGGTCATTGGTCTACATAGAGGGACAGCAGTTTGGGGGAGGGTGTACAGACAGCATATTCGACAGCACAGATTTTGCGAAAGCGGGACATAGAAGCGATATGAGCAAAGCGAATAAACAACCGATAATCAAATGCGTTCATAATTGTGGCGCATAGCGCGCGCGCTGGGAGCGTCAGTAATGAGTGCCAGACTCAAGGGCCCGAGTACGGAAGGATGGCGAACTATGGTGGAGACATGGGGCGAGTGACATCAAGAGGTATCCTGGACGCGGGCGTCCACCTCTTGTAGTACCTGGAGGCATTTCTTGATTTGGTGCATCGGCGTGGTTACTGGTGTTTCGTTGAACGCCGCTATGGCCTCGGGATCTTCGTCAGGAGCGCCTGGCCCATACAAGTCTGCTAGACGTAACAGGTCGTTGAGAATATTTTCGTACGAGGGTTGGGCATGGTATACGGCCATCATGAGCTCCTGAAGTCAATAGTGAGTCCAACTCAGACGATGCGTTATACTGAGGACATACCGGTGTGATTGTCGTTCCAGGCTCCACACCGACTTCAACAGGGATAGGTTGGCCGTTCAATCTATCGAGGGTGCTCTTCTGCCAGCGGAGATGTTCGATGTAGCGTACCATGGGCAAGAGCATTCGCCGTTCGCTCTCGAATGCGACCCATCCTGAGTCTTCCTCGAGTAGACCGGTGACGTACTCGATCATGGCATCCTGCGTCGAAGTGGGTCCTGATTTGTCTGCAAGCCACCTGCGGCTCTTCCCATGAGTTTCTACGCCGCCTGGAGATGACGTGGCAAATACGCCAAAGGCGCTGGCGGCAGGCGAGCTAGGGCTGGCTACAGAAGAGCCCGCGAACGCCGCAAAACCCCCACTCGCAGCCCGAGGGGTGGCGAATGCCCCGAAACCACTGGTGCTTCTTGGGGTACTCGCCGCGAGCGGAGTCGTAGCGGAAGCTCCGAATATGCCAACTCCTCTGCCGACGAATGAGTTGTTGTTTGCGTCTGAAGCAGGGGGCTGAGAGGATCTGGACGGTGGCGGCATCTCTTGTTGTGGCGTAGGAGTGGGCGTGGACCTGAGCGTGACCGATCCCTGTCGAGCGGTGGGCTGAGAGGGTGGCTCGGACGACTCAGAAGGCCCTCGAGGCTTCGGCTGTGGTATAGGTTTAGGTGTGGGTTTGTGTGCGGGCTTAGGCTTGGGTTTGGGCTTGGGCTTGGGGGCGACTTGAGGTGTCGATTTGCGTGCGGGCGTGGCTTGAGGTGCCGGTTTGGGTTTGGGCTTCGGCGGGGGCTTCGGTACGGGTGCTGGTTCGGGCTCCGGTTCGGGCTCTGGTTCGGGCTCTGGCTCCGGCTCTGGCTCTGGCTCTTCGACAGACATTGGCTCTTCGTCAGACTGAGCCCAACTGGGATTCGGGTCGGGCTCCCAGTCCCCCTGCGCTGACGGTGTACCGTAGTCAGATCTGTCCATGTCAGCGACGGGGGAGGGTGGCGGCGAAGGCTCTTTGCGTTTGCCTAGGAGCCGCGACAACACGGGGGGCCTCGCAACAGGCATCTTTAAGTAAGAAAGTTGGGACGCCTCCGACATGGGACTGTCGTGGGATGACGCTGGGACTGCACTCGTGCTCCCCGGTGTGGACGATCTGCCCATCGGGCTCTCGGGACGCAAGTGACTGAGAGCTGGGTCGACGTCTGAACGGTTTGTCGGTCCAGGAAAATCGGAGGGCGAAAAGCCATCACGAGACGTGCTTCGTGTATCACGATTATAAGGGTGGAATCGATCCGGCGCGCGGAAGAGTTCGGGGTCGCCAGGCCACTATGGCAGAATCAGCATGCATCGAATCGAGAAATGTGATGATTTATGTACCTTTTCGACCCATAACTGTAGAGACCTCCCATCGAGTACCTGAAGATTGGTAGGCTTGCAGCTATATGTGCCATCCTTCGACACAGACAAGAAGATTTGTCGAAAACCTTGACGCTTCGCATAGACTTTCGCAGGCCCTGCATTGCAACAGGTAAGATACGCAAGCAGTGATAGATTTTGAGACGGCGTACCCTCGATTCTCCCAGGAGCATCCTGGAGAAGATTCGTGACCTCCAGGGCATCGGCCCAGTACCCATCTATCCCTGGCGCGGAGCGAAGCTCGATCCATATCTCTTCTAGTTGGGGATCTTTGTATCGTGTGTCATCGATGAGGAGGGTGAGGAGGGTCTTTTTAGAACGATGCGGTCCTGATAGCTCTAGATCACCCGGTAGATGTCCTAGTCGCTCGGAAAGGTAGGAATTCCCGGATTGAGCTCGTTTGACTGCGTCTATAGGTGGTCCCAGAGTCGTTGATGATTATGGGTGACTATGATAAGGGTGTCGCCACGCACCTGCCTGTCCGCCACTTTGAGGATGATGCGATGGATGTGGCTGGCCCCCAGACGTCGATGGCCTCTTGGACCTACCCGCTGCTGGCGCGGAAGACGTGGAGATCGCACTGTTCTTACGGAGCGCGGAGGTGGGCGGACGAATGGACGTAGGACCAGCCGCCGTCTCCTTCTCCTTGCCTTTCCGTCGTTTTTCTTTGGCAGAGCCGTCCTCGTTTCGTGAAGAAGACATAGAGAGTAAGTCTTAAATAATCCGTCAATATGTATGCGGGTAGAAGAGTCGGGGATTCGAACGGGATATCTTCCTATTTGGTTCGGGTGAATGGAATGCGGAGGCGAATCCTGTAGGATGGAGAGCAAAGACCTGGGCGCGGCGAATAAATACCCTGCGGACTAATTATCGGAGCGCTTATATCCACGAGCCAAATCTCGCCAATATGGGCCAGATCGTCGTCCGTAGAGCCGACGGGCAGACGTCTGGCCTCCTGTGCGCATGCAGAAGCGCACAGAAGGCCAGCATGTCTCATACGAACAATAGCGCAAAACACGGACACTCACGCCAGGTTCGCACTCAAGGAAACAAGCTGCACCACCCCAAAACAAAATGAGTTTGGTCGTGTGTGCGGTCAGCTAGGGGGCCACGACGCTGCGTGCAGGTTCCGCAGGGTGGCTCGTGCCTGAGATATAACTGTCGCTCTGAGGCATGGTCAGTCTCAGATGCTCATTGGTTCTACAGTTCACTGACTATAATAAAGGTTTTCTGCTTCAAATCCTCTTGCAGAGTCCTCTTCGTGTGCGAAGGACTTGACGGTCATAGTTGAAGTTGCATTATATCCGTTTCCCTTTTCGGGATGAACGATCGCTCAGTGCCGTGATGCTATCACAGCCCAGGCCCGCGAGACCCCGAGCACTTTGATAGAGCAATGTATACGATATGGGATTACGCACGAGGATGCTTCACGAATAGGTGCTGAGAGGTCTGAATTCGAGTAAAACTGACGGTAGATCCAAATGTCATTCCTTATAAGCGTGAAAGATATTAACGATCGTAAAACAGTGAGCTCACAGGATACCAGAAGTTCTTCAACGGACAAGTTGGACGATTGTTTTCCATACCGTCGATAGCTCAAATTGATCTAAAGACATGTCGCGACGATACATCAGTGCTATGTGACCAAGACAAGGTGCTTCGGATACGCTGGCGCTTGTCCACTATGATCTGCCAAATTCGGATCGTGCCAACGCCACAATGTTACTGAACATTCGCCCACTGACAGGAGTATCACGGGTGGTGACGATCAAACAGAGGGATATAATGCTCCGAAATCTCACCCGAGGCCGACTGAGGAGGATGATATGTTTACGTGCATGGCAAGCTCCGAGCTGAATATCGGTCAGGAATATGTTTTTGCAATGCGTATAATGCAATTGATAAATGTACAATGTTTCCTTCGTCTTTCCCTACATATAAGTCCGGATAACAGTCAAATGACCTAGAGACCAGCAGCCTTCTCTGCTGCAGCAAGGAGTGCCGCGAAGTTGGGGGTACCGAGACCAGTGACCTGTTGTGGCGGGTCAGAAATAGGCCGTACGCCATTGGAGAGAGAGAACGTACCGGATCCCAACCAGCAACAGCCGGGAAACCGTTGGTGTTGCAGCCAGGGTTGTTGCCGGTGGTAATATCAGTGAAGGTGCTGGCGGCAGCACCGTACAGGAAGGGGTTGAGGAACCCGAGCGGGGGCTTGCCTGCAGCAGCGAGGCGATCGTTAATGAGAGAGATGATGCTCGCGAAGATGGGGCTGGAGCAGCTCGTGCCGGCAACGAGTCCAGTTTGGCCGCCTGAAACAATCTCCACGTTGTCGCCCATCGCCGCGACGTCGGGGAAGGCACGACCAGCACGGTTGAATTTGCCAGCGTTGGTGTTGCCGAGCTTGGTCAGGAACGCGCTGACTGCAGAAGCCTGGTAGCTTGGCTGAGTGAAGACGTTGGAGAATCCACCGGACGAGAACGGTGCAGAGGTCTCGGGTACACCCGTCGTGGCACCGACGGAGGTCATGCTGTAAAGCGCATGTTAGGGAGAACAATGGGCTCGGAGGTACCAGATTTACTCACAAGCCGCAGCCAGATGGGAACGTTGGCAGGAAGTTCGTGCAGCGGGTGGTCTGAGAACCAGCAACACCACCATCACCTGAAGCGAAGAGGATGGATGTGCCGCGCGCACCAAGTTGCGTGTACGCGTTGCAAAGCGAGCTGTCGTGAGGCAGATGATCAGCTAATGTGTCAAATTCCCGTGGTTCAGATGACGCACTTGGCCATAGCGCTCGAGACGGTGTTCTCGTTCTGGCCGTAACTGGTGGTAAGGACCTGCGGTGGGGCGCTCTCACCAAGGAGGAAGTTGATCATGTCGAGGAAGCCGCCAAGGTTGCCATCGCGATTCTGCTCGCCCGCGGAGATGAAGATCGTTGGCACACTAGTGGCAATACCAATAGTGTATTGGATATCGAGGTCCTGGGAACCATTTGTTAATCAACCGTATAGAAGTCATAAGGGCGACGTACGGCTTCGATACCGGCTTCGTTGATGTTCTGAGGGTTCTGGCCGCCATCGAGTGTCTGAAGAGTGAAGGTGGTGGTCGACGGAATATCTTTGCGCAAGCTCGATAGGAAGCTCTGGAGGATTATACCTTGAGCATCGAAAATACGCTGATAAATCTGCCCACGTACCCTCAGATCCGCCGAATTGGCGAACTGCTCGATGAAACCTGCGACGCCAAGTTTGTTGGAGGTCTGAGTGGCCGCCGTCGTCGGAATACCATAGAGGGCCTGAAGACATGCGGGGGTAATGGTGGTGGCGCAAGAAGCCGGAACGGCGTCGGAGGTGATGTTCGACGCTGCGCCCTGGGGCTTCGATGGGATGGAAAAGGTGGGGCCAAGACCAAGGGGATTCGGGAAGCTGCGCAGTCAAGGTCAGCGACGGCATGCACGAGCGTAGTATCTTCAGCATACGTGAGAGTGGGGTGGACGAGAGCAATGTGCTCCGAAAGGTCGGCGGGCACCGAGTACGCGAGCGTGCGGACGGTCTCACGGCCAGAGTCATCATGCTTGAAGACGGTGAACTGGGTGTCGAAGAGCTCGTTCGCCTTGCCAACGGTTGTCTCGAAACCGAGCCAGTCACCAGCGGGGGAGAGTGTCTTAGCAGTGAGGCCGTTCTCCTTGAGGAACGCGTTCACGGCGTCGACAGTGTCTTGCGACGGGGCGACGAATTTCTCCACCTATACGAAATTAAATTGACTGCTATTGCCATTCGCAAAATTGACATACCTCCTCCTTGGTCAGGTGCTGGCCGTAGAGAGCATTGCCGGGCGTGCTAACGTCCATAGCAATCTTCTCAAGGCCCTCAGGGTCGGACTGCTTGAGCGCAATCCGAAGCTGGATGGGAGTGTCGGCCGCCGCAGGGGTCTGCTTGGTGAAGCCCTCGGGCGTGTCGGGGCGGGATTCGTGCACCTTCATGGCCCGCTTGACGAGCGGGTTGCCCATGGCGAGCGCGAAGAGCGAGACGAGGAAGAAACCGGTGGCCACCATATTGCAAGGCTTTGACTCGGCTGGAGGAAAGACCTGGAGTGAGGTCCTGCTGAAATGACTGCGCAGTGTGTCTTGCTTTATACTCGCCCGAAGTCAGGTTGCGAAATGGGGCGGGCGAAGCATGTCGCATGGCCCCGTCGTGAGATAAGGATCATAGTGTGACACAACGACCGTACGAGACGAGGCATGTCGCGTTGTCGCGCGAACGAGACGTCCAGGATGGGTCATGCGCTGGCCGCCGGCGTAGCGTGGAGTGCTGCGAAACGGTTGCGAAGCATCAGATACAGAGGAAGACTGGTGCAAAGCGGGTACGCACATACGCTTCTCTGTGCCGCATTTCCCACGTGCCCTTCTAGCTGGGAATCGACCTTGCGGTTGCGTTGACAGAGGACTACCGATGGCGCACAGTTTGTACACACCGCCACAAGGCCATAGCAGGGAACCCGCCGGTTATGTGGATGTCCTTTCCGGCGCCTCGACAACATCCACTGATCCGGGACGAGGGCAATGCAGTACCTGATATCGGGGAAACGTAGGACACTATTATTCGCGTTGCGAAGGCCTAGGTGGGAACGGGACGGCGTGTTAATTGGACAGCTTGTCATGATAGACCCAAGGAAAGCATACCTTTCTGTCAATCGCGGAGATCCGTGAAAGCTCACCCATACAACGAACACGCTGCGGCTAGTTAACGAGTGCTCACCCCGAGTGACGGGCCCAAATCAGAGCTCAACTTTCGCTTATCGCGCTGTTTTTATGCCGCAGCCTATTGGACAGGCTTTGAAACGATATGACGACGTGCTGATCATGTGCTCGGAATCAGTGGGGAAGAGTGCACGAAACATGCTGTTCGAGGAGAGCCGTGGGGCAGTCTGGATGAGTAAGTGACTAGTACAGCATGGAACTACGGGTCTTGCGATAGACATAGGGCTGGAGATAAATTAAGGTGCCACATGAATTCGTGGGAGCAATCGAGGTATCCTGGAGATAGAATCGTCATCCAGGTAGGTTTAGAAGCCTCGTAAAGTGAGGCACCGAGGCTCTTCATGGTCCGACGATCGTCTGCAAAGGGCCTGTATTTGAGACTATAACGGTGACAGTGCTCACGACCTCGGGTACCGACAAGGTCCTAGCTGTGCCGGTTCAGGCAAGTGCATTGATGGGTCTCACATTCTTCGTATCGTAGTTTCGCGGTCAAGTCCATCGAGCTTGGCGACAACGCGTGCCTACACGACGCCCAGGAACCTGGTCGACAAATCGAGCACTCGGACTGTGAGAAGACCGGCGATGAGAAGTTCATTTACTTTAGGTTGGTGGAGCGTTCATGAAAATCACTCACAGTAGAGATAATCTATTGGTAGGAGATTTCAGTTGGGAGCCCTGTGTCAGCTAAACCTGCGCTTCACGAGAACGGGGCATTTCACGATGTTAAGGCCTTGCGCCGGCACTTGAGAGGTTATTTATCTTCAGACAACACATGTCTCAGGTGGTCTAGCTTCAGCTCGACGCAGGTCGGCGTCTGTAGGTGATGACACAAAGCGACTATGAGGTTGGGGGCAGAGTCTGCATTAGCATGTTCATATGTAGCGCTGACGAGAGAGAGCTGCTCACCCAACTTGGGCCAAAAGCTCTACTGCGGCGAGATCTTAGGTAGAATAGCACACATCCGATGCGAAAGGAATGTCCAAATTTCGTGCCCCAGCCATGGCGTACGAGAATGTTGTTGATGGTGGTCAGAGATCGCTCCAGTGTGAGTGGGCGAACTTGACTATCGCGCGCTGGACACACCTACTAGACGGCGTGCAATGGGCGTAGCTTGTCTTCTTCCCCAGCCAGACTGGTTGGACCGCTCCTGGCCATGTGGTCTTTGCAGAGGGTAGGTCCAGCGAACGTACGGTCGTCCGTCCAGGTCTGTTGCTGACAGCATGTTCCTGCGAGCGAGGCTCTTGATGGGTGATAGCGTGTGCGCGACTTGACAGTGACCTTGCTGAAGCGCATGAGCCCCCAGAAAGCGCAGCAGGCTACCACCTAGATGCAGGCATCCTAGCTATGTGTTAGGTCTGAGGATGGCACACCGCCGATGTGAAAGGAATGGTCGAACTTTGTGCCCTGGCCATGGCGCACGAGGATGGTATTGATGGTGCTCAGAGCGCCCTCGGTCATGAGTGGACAAACTTGGCCTTCCGTGTCGATCCACGGCCCGCGTAGCGATATCGACGAGTTTTCTATACCGCCCCAACCAAAATGTCCGGGCGGCTAGGAATCTTCGCGCGCGATCCTTCCCAATCCCGCCTGTTCCCGCGGCCTTGTTCAACTCGCGCAGGTCACCTCTTCGGCCTGATGGTCACTTGAAGATGAGATGGGTGCTGCGAGTTACGGTCCCAACGGGGGCAGGTGGCGAGGGTCTTCAAGCGTCTGAGGCGGGATGGAAAAGAAAACTGTCATTACGAGCCATGTAAGTATGGCGCGTCGTGCACGGACAAAGTGTGTCGAAGAGATCCAATTGTTCAGGTGACAACCGTGACCGCTCTGTGACAGCTTGTTGTCTGTTCGCCGAACGCGTTCAGAACACGCTCAGAACTAAGGTTCCCAACCACCCGGACGTTCTCGCCCCAACGTCTTCCGGAGGTTTGCCTGGACCCTTCGGCAGCGACTGAAATGCGGTGCCTATTGGGTAATGGCGACCCTCGCAAAATCGGACAATTCTGCGTTTCCAGCAGACAATCCGAGGACCGCCCATCAACGCTGAGAATCTACATCAGAACGGAGGAACTAACCGCGAAACTGTCCTAGGACAGCCGTTGGCAGACTGAAATGGACACACAGCTTTCATTCGTTTTGTAAAAGGTTCATTGACTTCGCCCACAGTGCCGACAACCTACGGGCACCGGGCGACGGAGTCGAGGCGAGGACGCTGGTCGTCGTGTGCTGCGGCGCGAGGAGATGGGTGGCGGCGGGCGGCGGTACGGTTCCGAGATGAGGGCAGGAAGCAAGTACCAAAAGGGAAAAAACGTGTCGAGCGGGCGGGCAACTGATGACATTCGCCAAATTGGGAAAAGGTACGCTCAATGTCGGCGAGAAACCTTCAAATCAGACTTGCCTTTCGCCACCACCTTCGCCATCGTCGACGACGCCCATCGACACCGTCGTCCACGTCCTGGTTCGTCTCGCGCCCCTCATGCCCGCCAGGACGCTCGACGCCGACACTGCGACCCTTTCCCCCCTTCGCTATGCAGCGCACTCGCCTAGCTGGGGTCGCTTCGACGCGGGAGACGACGTTGGGGCGTCCGACACGCCAGTTCGCGCGCCGCTGCATCTCCAGCGCGGGCCTTCATACCCAGTCAGTCCGCCCATGCAGCGCACAGACCACGGCGCGTGGCAGCCGTACTCCTTCGGCCCACACAACATGCCCCACACACCCCTCGCTCCGGGCTGGCTCCCCCATCCCCCAGGTATGCGAGTCGTGCCCATGGTACCTCCCCCGCCATTGCTGCACAAGGTGTGGATCTTGGACTGCAAGACCTGTGGAAACTTCCTCACGAACAGAGGCATGAAGGTATGTGCGCTTTCCCCTCGACTATATGCGCGTAAATTCAAGCTTTTATGCCACAGGCTGTACTCCTTCTTCGCCCAAATGTCGCCCTATACTCGACGGACGCGATGCCCATCAACTGCTCCGCGCACGCCGCAACAGTCGAGACAAGCGCGTCCGCCCCCCGCGCCCGTGCCGCATCGATCGCGAGTCCCCAGGATCCAGCGGCCGCCCGGACCTGTGAATGCCTCACGCAAACGCTCTGGTGTCACGGATGCGGCACGAGCGTCGGATACATGATCGTGACGCCCTGCCATCGCTGTACGTCTTCCACAACTGCCAATAACCGGACCACGAACGGCCATCGCTTCGTCTTCTACTCGAACGGCATCGCCGCCAGCGAGCGGCACTACATCCCCGACGAGCCCGGTATCGACGTCGACGCACGCCTACCCGTACCTCCACCCGTCCAGCTGCCCATGCCCGGTGTTGTTCCCGCCCACCGCCCGCGGTATGTGCCCGCCAGTGTCCCCGCGCGCCCTTCTCCGGCATCACCGCGCCGCGCCTCGTGGTCGAATTCCCGTCCGAACGCCAGGTCCCCCGATCCGAGAGACGCGCCTCGTCCGCCGATGAGCCCGTCCTCACCGACTTCCGAAGCGCTGGACTCCCCTCCGCCTCTGTCGCCACCGTCCCCCATGTCCCCTCGACCAGAGCAGGCACCGGAACGACTTCGTGCTGGCGGCATCATCTACTGGCACCAGCTCACGCGCAGTGGGGAGATCCCTGCTGTCAGCGACAATCCCCGTGCGCGTGCACCTGGAGCCAGTGAAGGAGAAGCCATTCCTACACCCCAACCCACCCCTACGACTAAAGAGACGACACAACCTGTTACGTCTGGGCGCAAGATGGTGGCAGGTCGATAACCTGACCGCGCCTTCCACGACCTTGCTACCCAATCCACGACTGCCATGCTACTCACGCGACTTCGTGCATCTCATCATCACCCCGATACCTCTTGTTCATGGACTCAACTCATTCCATACTGTCTGTTACCCCACAATCCAGTGTCTTCGGAGCCAAGCGTCTCTAATGTTTATTCGGTTCTGTGTCCATACTAGTATACCATTACTTGTCTTTGTATGTATAGTTTCTTCCATGTAGCTATGTCACCATTGCAGATAGACAGTTTAACGATCTCGGCTATTATCCTTATGTATGATGACCGCGCAGGCCGATATCAAGTTGAACTAAGCTGTAGATTCTACTTGTCCCGGAAACCGTAGGCACGACACTGAGGTTGTCGTGACTACTTTCAATACGAACGATATGGGACTTGAACGTCACTTGACTTGTTTGTATGAGGCCCCGCGAACCCATGCATTGTATGGGATACTGGTATAACACCACCTAGCTTTGTATGTATGGCCATGGTTCTTCCATGTAGCTACGCCACCGTTGCAGATATACAGTACTCCGACTATTATGATGATGATACCGAACATCAAGCAGGCGGATGTGAGTTAATTCAACGCTGCTGGCTCAGACTTGTCCCCGAAACCGTAGGTAGAGGGTCTATTTATCGTGACTGCGATCGGCTTTCATGCGTCGCATGAGCTTTTCTGTCTATTATTGGTCTATGAACACCGCACCAACCCTGCTCCAGCGTTATCCCGGGCCCGTCTAACATGCTCAAGAAAGCCCACCTGGCTGCCATCTCAATATCCAACATTCACGCCTCGGCGGCCGCTGCGCAGCGTGTACTACCTCATCTGAGGCATACCGGGGGGTTCTTTGTTCGCATATATACGAATATAATTTAGTCTCCGTACAGAACCCTTCAATTGCAAATCTTCAGTATTTCGCTTTCAGTAGTCTCAAGCCCTTAATAAGATGAGTATTTGTGGTATCGGGTCTTGACATGCTTATACGGTAGTCCTATGCGATAGCCCTCAAGTTACTCGGCAGGTGTTGTGTCCGGTAGATGTCGGGGCACACCTAGGGTGTGGGACCTGGGTATCAAGATGATTTCCCATACTGTACTTGGAGAGACTTCGAAAGTGAGTGATATACATCGCAACCCGTGACACTTGGATAGTATAATATTTGTCGGTCTGGCACACGATACGTAGTAGACTAGGATCTAATTTGCTATCGTGCTCGATTGTACCTATGTCTTTTACCTTAGCCTCGAGTACAGGTTCCTGAAGTTGAGGTGCCACCAAATTCGATGGAGCGGAACCGGCGCACAGCCGAAGCGCCGGTCCGGGTAGCGCCGAGTCACCCGTCGCGCTTGATAAGCCGATGCCTGGCGCCACAGCCTCTCTCTTCAACCACCACCATCCCACACACTCCCGCTCAACTTCTACACAACGTACGTCTACACCCTACCCTCCCGACGATCTCAAAGTCCCAAGTCTCATTTCATCCCCATATAGAATGCAGATCTTCGTGAAGACCCTCACTGGCAAGACGATCACCCTCGAGGTCGAGTCGTCGGACACCATTGACAACGTCAAGGCCAAGATCCAGGACAAGGAGGGGTGAGTTAGATCCGATAGTCGGCGTTGGTTTCTCTCGGTGTATGCTGACATTCCCTCGCAGTATCCCCCCAGACCAGCAGCGCCTGATCTTCGCCGGCAAACAGCTCGAAGACGGCCGTACTCTTTCGGACTACAACATCCAGAAGGAGTCTACGCTCCACCTTGGTGAGCTCCACTTGTTGTTATGACATCGCCTTTTGTCGCTAACCTTATTGTGTTCTAGTCCTGCGTCTCCGCGGAGGTATGCAGATCTTTGTGAAGACCTTGACCGGCAAGACTATCACGCTCGAAGTCGAGTCCTCCGACACTATCGACAACGTCAAGGCGAAGATTCAGGACAAGGAGGGCATTCCCCCCGACCAGCAACGCTTAATCTTCGCTGGCAAGCAGCTCGAGGACGGCCGTACCCTCTCTGACTACAACATTCAGAAGGAGTCGACTCTTCACCTTGTCCTCCGTCTTCGTGGCGGTATGCAAATCTTCGTCAAGACGCTCACCGGCAAGACCATCACCCTCGAGGTAGAGTCGTCCGACACCATCGACAACGTCAAGGCAAAGATCCAAGACAAGGAAGGTATCCCTCCCGATCAACAGCGTCTCATCTTTGCCGGAAAGCAGTTGGAAGATGGTCGCACGTTGTCCGACTACAACATCCAGAAGGAGTCGACTCTCCATCTTGTTCTCCGTCTCCGTGGTGGAATGCAGATCTTCGTCAAGACGTTGACGGGAAAGACGATTACCCTTGAGGTCGAATCGTCCGACACGATCGACAACGTAAAGGCGAAGATTCAAGACAAGGAAGGCATTCCCCCGGATCAGCAGCGTCTTATCTTCGCTGGTAAGCAGCTCGAGGACGGCCGCACCCTGTCGGATTACAACATCCAGAAGGAGTCAACCCTCCATCTTGGTACGTACCTGGCCGCTCCGATGCCCGTGTGAGTCTAATGGCCTCCCACAGTCCTCCGTCTCCGTGGAGGCATGCAGATCTTCGTAAAGACCCTCACCGGAAAGACTATCACCCTTGAGGTCGAGTCTTCCGACACGATTGACAACGTGAAGGCGAAGATCCAGGACAAGGAGGGTATCCCGCCCGACCAGCAGCGCCTCATCTTCGCCGGAAAGCAACTCGAAGATGGACGCACGCTCTCCGACTACAACATTCAGAAGGAGAGTACGCTGCACTTGGTGCTTCGTCTCCGTGGCGGTCTCTGAGATGTTGGTCCTTGGTCGATGACTCAGCTGCGTAATACGCTATATTGTACACTACTATCACAGCACAACCATTGCATTCGTTGACTGGTATCTTATGTGCAAGGCTTGTGGCATGACTGTTGAGACTCTTCCCCCGATGCGGACTTTGTGCGATGTAGACATCAAGATCAAGCGATGCGCGCCTGCACGAGAAACGTTTCATCCTCGAATCCATTATTCGCCACCAGCTTTGGCAGAACCAGTATCTTCTCCTTCGTCTAGGGCTTGAGGCTGTCTGCTGACGGGTGAGCGAGATTACTCGCATCACTTTCAGGTACTTTGAATAAACAGGGGCACCCCACTGCATGTGGCCGTCCTCAGCCGTTACTACCAAATTCCACTGCAACAACGCCACCGTGGTCAGCCCTGCGCCGTTGAAAACGGAGGATCAAGGCCGGTTAGCTCTAGTTCTCATCTCGGGTCCTTACGCGAACGGCTGAGGGCTTTGACAGGTTCCGTGAAGTCGACGGCGACAAATGCAGCGGGAATGGAACACACTACGGGCGTCGCCGCAGACGCGCCTGTCCTGCGCTGCCCAGCAGCCCTCCGCGCACCACGCAACGTAAACACCGTGTAGGCCAAATCACGGCGTCAGCCCCGCCCGAGCTCTCGCGTTGATATTTGCGGTGGCGCGTCCCAACTTCCCGTTGTCCTCTGAAAGTTCCAGCTGCTGCTCACGGGGCCCGCCCAAATCGAGGCTAGCGTGCCCACTCCCACCACTTCGCACGCCCCCCGATGAGCGTCGCGCCCAGCCTCCCTGCAGAATTGCGATCGGGATCGCCGGCGGACACGCACGGACGTCTGATTCCCCAGGCCTTGGGCTCCCGCGCTCGCGTAGGCGGCGCAGTATGCGGCCCTTTATAAGATGGCTGCGTCCCCCTTCACGTGGGCCAGTCTGTCGCTGTAGTGTTTCTTCTTCTTGCTCTCTTCAACCCCGTCACGCCCGTCGTCGCACACGATGCCCGACACTTCCGTCGATGCCTCCATTACCCCGACCCTGGGTGCTTTGCTCGGCGGAGGGCTTATTTGCACGCTGTGAGTAGCGTCTCGTGTGGTGGTCGTTTGGGGATCACGACTAACGTGCGCATTAGTTTATCTGGCATGGTCTCTATGCAAGCGTATATGTACGTGAGGGTGTGCAGGAAAGATTATTGGATGATTAGATTGCTGGTGCGTCGCGTTTGGAATAACTCAACTATACAGGAACTGAGTGTTATCGAATGTATAGGTGGCGTCCATCTGGTATGTTGTGACTACTGGCCTTCTTCGCTTCACCTAAACCGCCTTAGGCTATTGGATATTTTCCATACCGCCATGGTTGGGACGTCACTTTGGTCCTACCTCATCCTCCACTTCGGCGACAATCCAATTCACGACACCATCTTCTGGTGAGTAACGCCGGTATCCAGGTAGGCCGTAAGTGCTGAACGATATAATTAGGTCTTTAGGGGTGCGTGTATTCTTGCTTTTGCATTCGTAGAGACGCTAATATCGGTTTTGATGGTAGGTATCGGTAGCGGTCACGGTACGTCGCTTTGCACTAGGGTGCCTCAATAGCGGGACTAACGCAGTTTGTGCGATCCTAAGGCAGTTATCACGTTCTGTGTACATTGGTATGCATGCGCTCAATTTATCGTGAATACCGCTGACTTGACCCAGCTTTTTCGTCCACAGACTCTACAAATGTTTGCCTTTCAAGCGTTCCTGTCCTCGTTGAATGCTAATCATCATTCCAGTGAGCAAGGGTAACTATTGGATCACTGTACCAATCGTATGTGGCCACTCCGACTGTTTCGTCGGAAATACTCATTCCATCATCCAGGCTGTCTTTGCGCTTTTCCGACTGGCATCAGCTTGCGGTACGCCGAGATCCCGCTCGTTGCCTTCCGCTTACTCACTTCCCGTTTTGCAGTGACATGCTCTAAGATGTACGTCCGGCAAGCCGAGTCTTGCTTCCGTTCATTGTGTTGATCGCCGTTGGCCGAAACAGGATTATGTTGAAGAGCTTCACCACATTCTTCCACGAGATCCGTGTAAGTGTTTGTGCAACGTCACAGCTGGACATTTTCCTGATATGACGTTGCGCAGTGGGTGTTCACGCTGGGGCTTGTCTTGTCGACGTTCGTTGATGTCGTCATTGCTGGCTTCATGTGTTACTTCCTCTGGAACAGCAGGACAGGGTCGAGCGAGTAAGCTCATCCATGGCACTGCCTCTTAATTGATCAGCTCATTTACCCTCGATAGCCTCGATCAGATCATCGACGCAGTCATTTTGTACACTGTGGAGAATGGGATACTGACAAGGTACGTAATAATATCGTACTCGTACTGCGCCAAGGCACCCTCTTACTGTATGGACGCCCCTAGTATCGCCACTGTGGCATCCTTGATCTTCGTAAGTACCAAATCTAGTCTTCCTATTTGTCGATGCTGACCTCCGCGATGTCTCAGTGGCTGGCCACTCCTCATAACTTGGTGTATATGGGCCTTCATTTCTGCATTAGCAAGTGTACGTCCTAGTTGGGACTCTCTCAGCGACGATCACTCATTCCGGTCTCTAGTGTACGCCAGTTCCCTCCTAGCATCGTAAGTACAGCCCCAATCGTGTCCAAGGATTATCTCACGCCCAAGGGTTCCAGACTAAACGCTCGCAAGTCCCTCCGGCAAGCTCATTCGTCGCTCCTCGGCCAAGAGCAAGGACCCTTGACGGGTGGGTCATACATCCCCGCCGGTTCACGACGGTTCTCGCGGTTCTCAGTGGTGAGTATGGAAGTGGCCTCTCCGTTGGCAAGTTCTGATCAGGTCTCGGCCAGGTAAACGCCACAACGCGGTCCAAGGTTCGCACGCGTCATGCTGTTGCTACACCGGTCACTGACGTCTTCACAGCTCGAAGTCAACGTGGAGAAGACGATGGAGTTCGTCGTGGACGACGAGGGTCCATACACAACCACCTACCGAATGGAGGAACGCGCGCGCAAAGCGGCACAATCTCCGTCCAACCTCAGCGACGACTCTCGCCTGCCCCCCGTCTGAGCTCTCCCCCCGCTCTGTACAAAACATACTGTCGATATCACGGACACTCACGCTCTCTGCTCGCTCCGCTTTGCGCTGTATCATACACCCGCTCTCGCTCTATTCACTCTCCCCCGGATCCAGCCTGCGTCAAACTCGCAGATGCCCCTTCTTTCTCAGCCTCTTTCGTTTCTCTTACACCAGATGTACCATTAATTTCCTACCGTAGCTGTGTACTACTGTGTCCCTATCACCCTATGTACACGGCTTCGACGTACGAGGCCAGGACATTGGCAAGTGGAGGTAGTTGAAATCGGAAGCACGTTACTTGACGCGGGCCAATCGGGCATAGGCAGACTTCCTTATCGGTGTTCTGGCGACCAGACGCTGTGAACGCGCCACTCATTGAACGAGATGAGCAATGGCATCCCGACGGTACGAATCCAGAGCACGCTTTATCTATATCAGTTTCGCCCGCGACTTCGTTCACTCGTGTATCTCATTTCACCAAGGCCTCAATATTGGCGCCGCAAGCCATCCGCCACGAGCCGTCCAAACACTGCGTCCTGTGACCGCACAACGTTGTACGAGCGTGCACCATGAAGTCAAAAGGTCTATAATCAGGATATCTCGCAGCAGGGGAGATCGTCCAAGCCGGGCAGATGAAGGTCGAGACGATAGACGTGGGAGGGCAGGGCCCGCGCTCCGAGACCAGATATTCGAATCTGGACATCTAGAGAGGGGCGACCGTGTCTCTGCCAGGCCAGCGCCGCGCTTCCGGAGGTCTCATTCCGGCACGCGGTGGCAGGGAGGTGGCCTCGAGCACTGAGTGCCCCGCAGCGCTGTCCGCGAACAAGCCAGCAAGCAGGCCACGCACCAGTACAAAATGCGCGCGTCCGCTCGTGCAGGCCTCGTTTGAACTTGCTGTTCCCCCGACACATCTGTGTTTTGCTGCTGCGCCCTCTCTTTTTTCTTTTTCCTCGTCACCGCTTATCACGATGGAGCGCGTACGCGTCCCCCCAAGCCCGTATGACACCCGTCGCGGGTACTACACCAACCCCCTCTTTGCGAGGACGTCCTCGTCAGGGGGCGTGCGCTCGCCCCCCTGCCCATGTCCCCCACCGCGTCGCTCACGTACGACCGCGACACAAGACTACAGCCACGCTCGCACGCGCAGAGACAGCGAGCCCTGGCGCCAGGTCGCGAAGACATACGCGTGGGTCATGGAGCAAGACGTCGCCGAGATGGTGCGCCAGAACGAGGACACCGTACGGTGGATCCGCAAGCAGCAGGAGCGCGACCGGCGTGACCGGACGTGGTTTGGGTTCCTGGGATTTGGGTTTAAAAGGCGGTTCGTAGAGGAGGAGATTCGGGTCAAGGCGCGCGTCAGGCAAGAGACCATGTTCACGAAGCTTGCCTTCGACGATGCGATTGAAGAAGAACTCCGGCGGATACAGGCACAACGGCGGGAGGCGGATCGGCATCGCGCAGCGTACGAGAGGAGGAAGGCTGCCGAGGAGAGGGAGATGCATAGGAGAAGGGAGGCAGAGAGGGCGCGACGCGAAGAGGAGGAACGAGCAGCCTGGGATCGCTACGAGTCCCGTTGGAACGAGCTGTTGTCCTCTGAAGCGTCTTCAGAGCCTCTAACATTCGAATCAATACCCTGGCCACTAACATCGCCACCGAGGAACGTCGAAGATCTCCGTCCCGCGCGAATAACGATGTTCATCTTGTCGTCACAACATTCCCGAGGTCAGAGCATGAAAGACCGGGTACGACACGCTTTGCGCAGATGGCATCCAGATCGCTTCGGCAGGATATTGGCAAGGGTCCGAGAAGAGGACAGGGCGATGGTTGAAGAGAGCGTAGGAATCGTTGCGCGATGCCTGAACGGTCTTCTGGAGCGCACTGCATGATTGATAGGTGAGTAACACTTTTGCACCATCCGAATGTCGCTGATTCGAGATAATCAGAAATGACGAACCAGCCTCTGTCGTCCGGCACGACAGAGAAGCTACATGACCTTTATGACATGCCCAATGAGATATGATTCATGAGCTTACGACGCGACGTAACTTTTCTGTACCTCCCATTCCAATTTTTTGCGATGGATTCACATCTCTACCATAACGCAGAGCGAGCACCAAGGTCTGGGGTTCTGGAGTTGTCCAGGTAAGTTCTATCGACTGCTTGGATGTTCGAGTGAGACTTGGTCGTCGACGGACGTGTCAGCGCGCGTCGCCAAGCGTAAATCGAGATAAGTGTGTTTACACATATCCGTTACCTATGCCAGAGGCTTGAGGGAGCGCGTCGTGCAAGTCAAGACTGAAAAGCGAATTGCAACTGACATAGAACAAATCGGGTAAGCGCCTGATTTTCCGGGTACTTCCGGTCATATTGATGCGTCATGCTCATTGACGGCGGCGACAGTGGACTGTTCATGAAATACCAGAAGCTCTTGCATTTGGGTCATAACAATTCGACTTTCTACACAAGCTCGCGTACAACTGCTCCGCAGAGTAAGGGATGAACTCCGTGTCTTGTCGACTATCCTATCGTATGTCCTGAACCCTAGACTATATACCATCGTAATCGTGATTAGGGTGGCCTCCTCATGTCCTATAGTGCTCGTATGTGTCGGAGCGGTGCCCCAGGAAGTGCATGAATTCTCATTCTTTAAAATTCCATACAGCGAGCTATAGCGCCGATAGGCCGTGATCACTCGGACTGGACAATGAGGTCAATGATGAGGCACGGTATAGATTGTCTTCTCGGTGCTTTTCGTCTGTGACTATGTGTTACAAGGTAAATCGTACGATAGCGGACCCCGCATGGGATTATCCAACCAGTTGGGGACTTGGGGGAACCCTCTCGGTCGAACCCGTCTCCCATGACGGATCGGCGAGATTACAAGAGATGCCAACCGGTCCAATTCGATGTATTTCTGCAAGGCCCGTCCGGAGTCTACCCGCCCAAATCAAAGCTATCTGCCTTGCGGCGCGGGCAGGCATAGAGCGATAATGATGATAGAGGCCTCGTTGGCGGGCAACAGCTTGCGTGATATGTCGAGCTCGAAATTACTAACCTGAAATTCCGCGGCTCGCCTGCCCGGACCAGGCGGCGCCTCCGCGAACCGCACCGTGTAAAAGGTGGGGGGACATTTGAGGGTGTGCGCAGGCTGTCTGCAACGAGCACCGCACCAGCCACGACCAGTGGGCCGTGTGTGAAACCGAACGTCAAACCGTCGCGCGACGGCAACGATCTATATCACGCCAGGAACACACAAAGACTCGCACGAACATGATCCCCCGCCGCCCTCTCCCGCTCGCTTCACGCACCCGCTCGGCATCGCTTTCGACGCTCTCTTCCCCTTGTCCGACGCGGCTGTTGGCTCTGAAACACCGAGGTCCATCCGCGCCGTGCGTCCTTGTCCAGCTTAGAGTCCCCCTACACGCTTTCCGCAAGACCATGTCGACGCTTACGCCGAGACGAGCCCAGTCGACGCAGGCCAAGGGCAAGGAGAAGGCCGCGCATGATCACGAACACGAGCATGCACCTGAACACAACCACACCCACGAGCATGGACACGAACACGAACACGAACACGACCACAGCCACTCACACTCGCATTCCGCCTTCTCCTTCGGACACTCGCATTCGCATGCGGACGGAGGACACGGTGGCGCGGAGCAGGTCGTCCAGGCGTTGAAGGGTGGAGGTGCGTGTGGTGTTATGCTTGATAGACCATAGCTCACGCTTTACAGGTGATCGGGGCAGTCGAATAACACTCATTGGGCTCGCGTCCAACGTCGGGTTGACTGTTTCGAAGGGGGCGGCGGGGTGGTACATGAACTCTGCGTCACTTCTGGCAGATGCAGGACACACAGCTGGAGGTGAGTGGCTCAGACATCGCACGCGGAGGGGAACCAGCTTGTATTGCTGTTCGGACACGTATAACAGTGTTCTGGCGCGGGAGCATTTCCTCACTGCCGTTGCACGGGCAAGGCTGCACGGGTGACCGTCGGTGGAGGGAGATCCCCTAGACCTCCAAGATCGGCCTAGTGTTAAGCTACTCTCTCCGCCAGGACACTAGTACTCAAAGGACACGTCTGCGTTCACGAAGCTCTCCATCCCCGTTCTATTCGTAACGCTAATCCTCCGCACAGACCTCATTGGCGACCTCATCACACTTTTCTGCTGGCGACTCTCACGACGGCCTCCGTCAGAACTCTATCCTTACGGCTTTGGCAAGTTCGAAGTACTAGGTACCGTCGCGGTGTCGGTACTGCTGACTGGTGGCGCGTTCCTCCTCGGCTACCACTCGCTCACATTACTGCTCGAGTCCATTGCGGAAAGCGCGGCGACGCTGCCACCAGGTCCGGCGCAAGAGCTCCTGCTCAATGTGACGAATCTTGCGCACTCTATGCCAACGGTTGAAGCAGGCCACGCACACGAACATGCACTGGACCCCAACGCGGCGTGGTTCGCGGCCATTGGCGTGCTCGTCAAGGAGTGGCTCTTCCGCGCGACGAAGCGGGTTGCAGACGACGAGAACAGCCCCGTCCTATTCGCCAACGCGCTGCACCATCGCAGTGACGCGTACGGGAGCGCAGTCGCGCTCGTCGCGATCTTGGGAACATGGTGGCTTCCGCATCTACCCCTCGACCAGCTCGGAGGTGAGTCTTCGACTTCCGGATAACGGACAGGAGCTAACGCGTGTCAATCAGGCCTTCTCGTATCTGTATTGATTGTACAGCAAGGCTGGGGAATCACCGTTGGCGCGTTCCAGCAGCTCACGGACGCGAGCGTAACGCCGCAGACGAAGACGGCGCTCATCCGCGCGCTCGAGCCGTTGACGAGCGAGCAGCTGCTTGGCATACGGGACCTTCGCGCCACCCGCGCGGGTGCGCTGATGTTTGTTGACCTCGTAGCGTCTGTACCGCGGTCGCTCAGCATCGTGGACGCGAGCTCACTCGAGGCCAAAATCGCACGGACGCTCAAGGAAGCGAGGAAGGAGGTCCAGGAAGTGCATGTAAAGTTCGAGCCCGAGGGGACAGAGTAAACTCGCTTGCTGTTTTGTATTGATATTTTGGGCGTAGTTTTTATATTGTAGGACGGACGGACGGATGACTTTCTCCACGAGATCCAGCTGCGTGACGGGAACAGTGACACAGCAATTCATTATGGTGTGACGAAGAGTCACGGCTGCCTCGACTTGTTCCCGCACCACCACGTTCACAACATTTGCAACATTCACACCTGTGCAGTCCGCCTTTCGCTCCTGGCCTCCATTTGATTTCTGAACAGTCTGTCCCTCGGTTTCCATCGCGTCTAGCACAGAGGTTCCGGAAATGCCCTGTGCGAACTTCCCCTTAGACCTCCGCCTCCCGTGTAGCGTCGGTCCGGCCGGTCAGAAGCGGGTTTCAGCGAGCAATGCCTACCACACTCACCGACAGCACCGAGCTTTTCTCCCACCGCAGCCTGTGGCAGACCCGGTCAGGGGCTATTCCTTGTTCTTTAGCCCGTTTCGAAATAGAGCCAAAGATACCTGTCCGGGAACGGGACTCGAGGTAATTGTGCTCGCGAGGAATGGAGGCAGGGTATTTTGGAAGGGCGTACCAGTAATGCAGAGCTCGCCGGGGTGGTGACGCTCCGTCGACGCCCTCGAGTGCGAGCTGGCCGGGTCCGAGGTGGGTCCGGCTGGTGCAGGTGGCGCAGGCACTCGTGGCCGCGTCGGGCGCAGGGCTGAATGCGGGAAGCGTCGGGGGTTGGTGCGACTAAACCCCATAGGGCAGACTCGAGTAGCGGCGCTGGGCACATGCGCCGGGGGTATTCTTACCTCGCCCTTACTCACCGTCCCAGGCGCACAGCTAGGTCTCCGGTTTCCCTCGCAGACGATCTGGCATCGTCCGACAGCCCGTCGGCTATGGTCTGTTGACATGACTTCACAGGTGCTTAGAAAACCGAGGTCTTGCCAATGGCCGTAACTCAGCGGACGGCCCCACCTTTCCCTCGACACGAGCCCTTACGAACGTATCTGCGGACCAGGACGCGTGCCCGGTTTGTGACTTTGCGGCCCCTCCGATACAGCACGCTATAAGACCTCAATCCCCCGCCCGATGACCCCCCTCCCATCGCCCTCCCTTCCCCTCCACCCCCCGGTGTCCTAGACACCCCCGCCGCTCGCCATGCCACCCGCCCTCTACGGCCGCATCGACGGCGCGAGCCTCGTCGACCCCGCCCTGCACTCACCTGAAATTACCGAGCTCCTAACAACTGAGCTCACGCGCGCTTTCATCGGTGCGTCCCTGCACGGATCCTCGTCGCGTCCGCCATCAGCTAACAGCGTCCCCCTCCCACAGAATACATCGTCGACCACGTCATCGACGTCGTTGACTTCGCCCTCGACCGCCCCTCAAGCTCCGCGCGGGGCCGCAGCGCACGCCGCCCCGTCCACCGCGAGTTCAGCGCGTTCGCACGCTCCGTCATCGAGCGGGCAGGGGTACAACTACCGGTTCTCCTCGGCACCCTCGTCTACCTCGACCGTGCGCGACCACATCTGCAGCTGTCGCTCGAGGAATGGGCGTGCGAGCGAGTCTTCCTCGGGGCGCTCATCTGCGCGAACAAGGTCAGTTTCTCCGCCCGCGGGTTCTGTGCGGCCGCACTGACGTCAGGTCGCGTTCTAGTACCTGAACGACTCGACGCTCAAGAACGTTCACTGGTCGATGTGCACCGGCCTCTTTAACAAGCGCGACGTCGGCCGCATTGAGCGCGAGTTCCTCGACGTCCTCGATTTCGAGCTGCGCGTCACGGAGGACGAGATCCTCGAGCACTACGACGACATCATGCTCCTCCGCCGCCCTCCACCAACCCCGCCGCGCCTGCGCATCGACGCCTCCGCCAAGGCGAAGGCGAAGTCAAAATCCGCGCCGTACCCGCACCGGCCGGTGCTCACGCGCCACGACTCCGGCTCCTCTGCCACCTCGTCGTCCTCGGCCGCATCCATGATCATCGACGACGACTCGCCGACGTCCACCGACTCCGGAAGTCTCCCACCAACGCCAGGCACCGGCTCGTCGTCAAGCCAGGACGACACAATTTACGTGCGCTCGCTGTCGAAGCACTCGCCGGAGGAGGACGAGGCGCGCGAGGCACGGCGGCGGCACGCCACCATTCCGATGAAAGAGCTCACGCGTGTCAAGTCGCGCACAGAACCTGACCACCCACGCGGCCTCACCTCCGCCTTCAGCCTCCTCCGCAACATCCACGTCCCGCACTTTCACCACGCCACGCCACCATCGTCGGCGTCCTCATAGGGACGCGCTCCACGTCGCTGCGCTCTCCCTATTGCTGCTTTTCGCCTTGCTCCCTCCAAAACGCCGCGACGCGCTCCATTCTACTTATTTCTTTATGCGCACAGTTTTCAGCTTGCTCGCACCTGCACAACTTATGACCTGACGACCGCCATGCATGCACACATCATTTCGCTTTGCTGTACCCTATCATCATATGGTTTCTGTTTCTGTTGCATTAGAGGGCTGCATTCATTCATACCAGGGTTCCTCGCATGTTGTATAATGGGAATAGACTCAATGGTCTCGAAATATGCATCAACACTGCATGACAGCAATTCTCACAGCATGATCTCATCGTCCGCCCTCGAAGATTTTTAGACCGCATTATCAAGCCCGCGGCCCAGAGTACGCGACAGAATCCAAAATAATGATAGCTCTAGGGCAGTTCTACATGGGATCGATGCCAAATACGTTACGCAGCTTCTCAAACGTCAGGAAGCTGACGATCGTGTGTGTCCCGAGCTGTGCGGCGGTAGTCAGCAGCTGACGCGGGTGCCCGACGCGACAATGAAGAGTGGTGCACTTACACGACCCCAGCACATGCCGAACCCCTTGTAGAACGCCATGGGCCCCTCCTTCACGAGGATCGTCCGGATACAATGCATCACGCCCTGGATCTCGCGGTTCTTGTCCGTCATCAGGCGGACTTTGACCACGTCTGAGAAACAAACGTCAGGAATTGCGGGGCGTGTGAAGGTGCAGATCGAACGCACCGACGGGGTTCGACGTTATCGAGCAGAATAGGCTGCGTGCGGCATTGCGTTAGCGTTACCTCCGCGCGATCGGGAGCTCAAATGTTTGAACCTACCCGGCGAACAGACTCGACGTGAGATGCAGACCGATGCCTTCCTGCATAACGCCGTTCTTCTTCAGGACCTGTTTCACCTGGTCGTACGAGCAAATCTGTGATGCAGAGAGCACGACGCCGCGAACCGTCGTCGCCTCGACGCCCCGCCACAGTGAGCGCAACCCACCGAATACGGGGTACCCCTTCGCCGCGGCCGAGTTCGCGCCTTCGCGGAAGACTGTCGCAAACGCGTGTCGGGTGTTCCGGTATGGGCTTCCATCAGGGTAGTGCGCCTGCATGCGGACTGATTTGGGGCGTTATACCACTGCGAGAAAGCCTCGTCGGGGGCACGCACCTTTGATCACATCTGCAGGGTTTGCCAACGCGCTTTACGATTGCTTCAGTATCCAGGAGGGCAGTAGGGCTCAGAAGTCGCGCTTACGATCCGATTGATGCGGAACATGTTGCTGCGAGCACCTTCAGAGCAATCCCCTCGCGTGTCAACGCGCCGTTCGACGCCGAATAAAGCCTGTTTGACGATGTTCAGAACGGGGACGACTAGTATAGCTCAGTGACGTACTTGTCCTTGAAGAACTCGTAGGCCCCGAGACGCAGCCCCGAGTACACAACCTCGCGGAGCATCGACGCGGTAAACCCGTTCATGAGACTCCCAACGCCCTCCTTGCGCGCCATCTCCGCAGCGACGGTCCAGAACGCATTGCGTCTTGCGCCAGGAACTGTAGATCCAGGTTTAGTGAATAGCGTCATACCAGGGAAATAGACCGTCGCTCACTCTGCGTTCGTAGTTGTTGGCGCACCTGCGTACGGCAACTTAGTTTCCGAAAGCCCTATCAAGGTCTCTCATGATGCATACCTTGATGCTACGAGAGTCCATTGTTAGCACAGAAACACGGCACAAATATAGCGAGCACGTACACGTCCTGTGGATTGCTGACTCCCGACGCAGCCATGTCTGTACAACACCTCGATGAGGACATGCGATCATCAAACATAGGGGATACTCACTGCTCATCGCAGCGCACACGAACTTCATGGCATAGTCCCTGTTCGACGTACCGCGCGGCTTGACCGGTTTCGCCTTGTCATCCAGTACCGCGACCTTCTCCTCTATGGGTGCAACAGTGACCGTCGACATCGTGAGCTCCTAGGACAGTCACGGTCGTCGAGGTGGGGGAACGTCAAAGGGAGATGGTGGTGGTCGGGAGCAAAGAGCGGAGGCCATGATATAGCGAGTTAGATTCCGAATGGTCGTGGCGGTCACCGGGTTCGTGAGCCTGGCGTGCGCGGTCGACGAGTAAGCGGTACAACAATTCCGAATTTTGTCGTCTGTGTCGGACCAACGACGGGTCTTGCGTTACAGCCGTATCAGCTCGGCACTGCGCAGAGCGTGCTCGTCGGAACAAAGGGACCAGGGACATCGCCAGGCGACAAACAGGGTGTGGTATTTTCTGGTTGAGACATGGGCGAGCTCGAGCGTGGAGGAGAAGCCTTTGCGCTCCTTTACCGACAGCACTTGCTTACTATCGTTTCTTATTCAAGCTTATCGCAGATACCCAGGCGCCTAGATCTCAGGGGAGACGCCGGCTCTGTGGCTAATCGCTGGTCGTCGCACAACGTAACTCAAAACATCCATGATCATTGCTTTTAATTCTACACTTAGAGTCCAGGGCACTCTTTCTCAATCGTAGAGATTCTCCAGTAGCTTCACGACCTTGGGGTGGAGCGGATCGCCCGACCGGCCCAACGCAAGCTCGGCAACTTTGGGCAAGTCCTCCTAGGGTACATGGTACTGCGTAAGGGTAGCCGCCACACCAAGGTTTTCGATGAGTCTGGGAATAATGTTAGCTCAAGCTATTCCGAATTATACCCGAGGCTTACTCTTGAATAGCAGCAGACAAGAGCTGGATATCTTCGACGTCGGATCCTGAGCTGGGTTTGCGGAGGTGAAAGAGCGCGCCTGCAAGCCACTCCTTGTTCTCTTCTGACGCTATCTCAGCTTGCAAAGCGACGACGGGGGCCAGCGTCAAGCACTGAGTTAGTTGGTCAGTGCGTTACGCCACCGATGCGCGAGAATTGTCTTACCGAGCTAGTACCGTGCGGAATACCGTATGCAGCGCCCAACTTATGCCCTAGAGCGTGGGACAAGCCGAGAGCACTATCCCAATATTAGCCGTCGAAATTGTGGTACTGTGAGGCAGGCCAATAATACCTATATCTCTCGAACTTCGTCGGCCAAAGGCTCATCCACGACGCGATTTGTAATTTCTGACGGATTTTCACGTCTTTGGGGTTTGTCTTGGTCAAGGGAAGGTATTTAAACAGGTCGCCAATTGCCGCATAACACATGTGCTTGATGGGCGGAGTAACCAGTGGCCTGTAAAGGTTTTCTGGAGGAGAATGATCAGTCCACTCAGGTTTGTGACATAAAGCCCCAAAAGCGCGCACCGATGGCATGGTCAAGGGCCTTTACGCCGGTTGCCAACCTATTCTTGCGTGGGTTAGATCTATTCTAACTACACCAAGTCTATGACATCACTGACCAGAGCCGTTCCGGAGTCGCAAGAGTCAAATTCGCATCGAGGATGATGGCGGCTGGAGCCAGTTCTTGCGAGCTCACGGCAACCTTCACGCCTTGCTCGTTCATGAATCCCGCGCCGATCTATACAGCCCAAATAGAACCAGTCTATAATTATCTCATTTCACGCGAATGTACTCACGGAATACTCCGCCGCACTAAGGGTGGTGGGAATAGCGATCTGTCGCGGCGTCGGACCTCCCAAGTCTTTCTGTATATTATACAGGATGGCCTTACTCGCGTCGACAGGAGATCCACCTCCAACGGAGACGATCACGTCGGCGTCAGCGTCCTTGTACGCCTTGATCCCCGCAACGATCCCCGCATAGGGGACATGCTGCCCAATCTCATGAAACACGCCCCCGTACGCGCCATGTTCGCGCAGCACCGTCTCTACCTGTTTCACGACGTCCGTCTGTGGCCCTTCCCCTGAGCTATGATTGTCGCGTTCGTTAGAGTTGAGCAGCGTACCTTCTCGAAGAGGCTTCTGCCGGTGACGATCAGTGCCTTCTTTGCTCCCAGGATGCCGAGAAACTTGGGAAGCGCGGTGGCGAGGCATCCGGGGCCGTACTGCACGCCTTTGAGCGTGTCCGTCCAGGCGTAAAAGCCCTCAAAGTCGGTTGGGGAGTGTGTGGTGGTTGGTAGAGCAGACATTGATCGCGATCGGGGCTGGTCTTGGGTATTTCGTCATAAATTCCGCGACGGAGGCGCTCGCCAAGGGTAAATGAACGCAGCAGGCGGATCTCAGTGGGGATAGAGCCATGCACAGCTACCACGAAGCTGGTATGTACGCTGCCTGGCATAGGAAAAATTGTGGTATTCGACCTCTTAGTCGAGGGCTCGAAATGTCGGTTCATAGCAGCTCGAACTTGAAGTCCGTCTCGGGAGCCGTGCGGCCCGTGGCGTCGATAGTAAGTTATCGTATCCTCAGAAGAAACTTGATTTAAAGAGGGCTCGCCATGAACAGTACATTGACGTGGTTAGTACCAAGCGATTCCCGTGGTTCGATTCAACGAAGGAGGCGGTTCGGACCAGGGCGCCGACACAATGATCTGAATCGGGAAAGAGAAGGGCGCATCATTTGATCGATCGTAGAGGGGGTCACGGCAATCACCCATGTCTTCCGCATATTCCCTTTCATTCTGCAATGTGCCTTACTCTCAACCTTACTCTCTGTGGCCTCTGCACGACGAGCCTCGAGGTGGAGATGAACTTCGGTGATTTATACTGCTGATTAGCAATTGCTAGTTCTCTTGCTTACATTTATCGCACGAATATCTCCTGGTGAGAACGAATCAACCGCATGACCAAGCTTCAGGCTCTGCTCAGGATTCAGTACATGGTCGTGCACGGAATCATTGCTTACATAGCAAGCGTCTTCTTACGCCACGGACGGCTCGCCGGTCGTATTTATACCTGACCTATCTCCTCTGTATTGCTTCAACCACTATGAGCGTCGAAGGCTTCTACGCGTGGACAGACAATCTGAAGGCCATCCAATATGGCCCTGGATGCCTTGAAACCGCTCTTCCCAAGTTTCTAGATCTTTTAGGAGCCAAGAAAGCTCTTATTGTGACTGGACGAAGTCTCTTCGAGAAGGTACGACTGTCATCCTTACTATCCCTTCTGCAGTTCTGACATTTGTCCATAGACCGACGTGATCAAGCGGATCGAGTCTATCCTGAAAGCGCGCGACGCTTTTGCTGGCGTGTTTCACAAGATCGGAGAGCATGTGCCGTATGCGGACCTGCAAGCAGGGATTCAAGCTTTCAGGGCTTCCGGCGCTGATATCATAGTTTCCGTTGGCGGAGGTTCGCCCATCGACGCCTCGAAGGCTATCCTCTACAACCTGCAGAAACAAGAAGGAGGTCCCACACGCAAGCAAATTGCGATCCCTACCACGCTCAGCGCGGCGGAATATACGGTGCGTCGCGCATATATGCTATGACGAAAACGGCACGTTGATTGTATACTAGGCGCATGCGGGCTTCACCAATGAGCAAGGAATGAAGGCGAGGGTATCGACCCCGGAGTTGGTCCCCGCGGCTTTAATTCTGGATGCAGAGCTGACGTTGGCAACGCCCGAACGTCTGTGGTACGTATACTCACTCATTTGATTGTTGTGTGTCTTATTCATGATTCTCAAGGTTATCGTCTGGCATGAGGGCTCTAGATCATGCCGTCGGTAAGCAATCGCCCATTGGAGGCTCGATTATCTGGCTGATGAATCTAGAGGGACTCTACCGTCCAAGGGCGCCGCAGCCTCTCAGAACTCTAGGTTATGCAACCATAGCCGATCTATTCAGGTATCTCCCGCTGTCTAAAGCGAACCCGCAAGATGTCGTGATTCGCCAGCGACTTCAAGTTGCTTCGTGGACGAGCATGTGGCCTATCCAATTCGAGAAACCTACGTGAGTGGATGTTCATACTAAACGCTGGCTATTTCACTGATCTTTATACAGCCCATTCGGCTTATCCCATGCTCTTGGACACAAACTGGGAGCTTCGTATAGGATTCCTCACGGTATCACGTCCGTAAGTGAAGCCAATGGACACAAAAAATCTGTCTCACATTTCACTAGTGCTTGACCCTTGCTGCGGTGGTTGGTCTGATGGCTGAAATTGGCTCCGAAGACGACAAAGAGTGGCTCGCTGGCGCGCTTTTTCACCTTCGCAAGCCGACCTCCGGCTCACTTGAAGGAGACGTGAAGGCCCTTTCAGCCTCCATTCAGGAGTAAGTCTGCTACTTTGAAAACATGATGTATCTTGACTGACGGTAACAAGACTGGTCGATCACCTTGGTTTGACATCGACACTCGCGGAATACAAAGTTCCCCGCGAGGATCTACCCAAAATTGCGCAGCTTGCATTGGGAGAGACCGGAGGCGATATCCAGCCGCAAGTGGTGAAGGTTCTCGAAAGTATCTACGCTTAGTTACTCTGTACCTTGCTTTGTAAGAATACATTGCTGCCTGTTTTCTACGAAACGAACTCGGGGATTTTGATAGGTCGGTCATATTCATTACGGTGGTGATGAGCGTCTAGAATTTCCCGCGGATATTCGTCAGCGGCTCGGCTTGCTCTCACCTTTCAACCTCCCCTCACCCTCGGTCCCTCTTGTACACTTTCTACGATGTTTCGCCTGCTACCGAAGCAAGCCTTGAAGCGGTGTATACACACGACGTCGCGTCCGGCGCAGTCTGCGCTGCGCAACCGCGTAGGCATGGTCGCAGGAGCTTCGGCGGCGGTGACGACGTACGTTGCCTGGCGCGCTCTCTCCGAGCCTAAAATCGCGTTAGACTCAGTGGCATCTTGTAGGTCTATCATATAGCATCGTTTATGTGGTCTGTATCGCTGAACGACGAATCAGCGTCGAAGCCGAAGCCGACTCCGAAGGCTGCCCCCGCCGCGGACCCCGTACCATCCCAGCACGAGCAGCCGAAGGCGGAGAAGTCTACCGACGCGCATTCTGGGTCAGAGCCGAAGGAGGACTCTGACCTTGCGCCGCCAGCTGTCGCTGAAGCCGACGCGGAGGCTCACGAGGGCCAGAGCGGGGCGTTCGACCCAGTCACCGGCAAGATCAACTGGGACTGCCCGTGTCTTGGTGGCATGGCGCACGGGCCATGCGGGATGCAGTTCAGGGAGGCGTTCTCATGCTTCGTGTTCTCGGAGCAAGAGCCGAAGGGGATCGACTGTGTGGAGAAGTTCAAAGCGATGCAAGAGTGCTTCAGGGAGCATCCAGAAATGTATGCGGACGGTGAGTAGCAAGTGTGTCTTTAAGTTGATACTGGGTGCTCATGTGGAAGCTGTCACTCTGCAGAAATCATGGACGACGACGACGACGATCTTGACGGCCCGCCGACACCTCAAACAGGGAACGCCGAACCCATGGATTCGTCAACATCACCGAAACCTCCTACCTCTGAATCCCAGCCGACTCACTCTGATGCACCACCAGCGTCGTCTTCCTAGGTATACTAGTCTTAGAGGCGACGTTCATCACACAAAAGTACCTCATGTTCGGTCTCACTTCGAGAGAGACGTGCCTGTTTACCCCCACTCTCGTAGACGCATACGTAGCGTAATTTCGTGTAATACAGCTGCCCACACCTCCTTCCATCGCGTTATGCGAAAGCCTCTGTGACATATGGTTACGGAAAAGGCACTTAGGATTAATCTTCCAAACGCAGGCTATTTCGGTGCGAAATAGGCGGATCAATTCCCAAATACGACTAATATCCGGCCGATCACAGAGACGACCGGGGTGGTCTTGGATTGGTTAAGCGCACAAATTCAGAGGCCGGTGGCTGCTGTAGTTGCTTCGATTGGTTTTCTGCATCGTTCTGTTGTACATACGAGCCGGGGAGTATGTTAGAATTGTGCAAACACTTTTCAAAACCCACCGAATATGTTTGTCTGGCTAGGCATATGTGGTATGTCAATTTAAAGCCTTCGGGAATTGCCGAATTGCAGTCTGTGACCACGACCCCTTCGACCACAACTTATCCGCAACCACGAGCTCGCCATCCTCCTCAGTGTACTCGACATCTTGCCCAGCGGTCCGCAGGACGCACGCGGCAGTGTGCAACTGTGAAGGGGTGAAGTGCGCAGCTGATTATTTGGATACGCTTGTTCTTTTCACCACCATTCGTCGTCACCGAGGTCGGTTCGTTTTCTCTCCCTTACGACGACGAGCTCACAACGCACACTAGAGTCTGACGTTGACGGTCGAGGTATGCTCAGACCGCCGCCAATACTCATGTTGACATTCATTAACATGCTCGCTTTGCACCCAGACCACCCGGAGGGCCTGCCTCTGCCATGGAACCACCACCGACCGTCGCTGAACAGCGGGCGACTGCCGTGGCATGGCTCAAACGCGCTGCGTCATTACCCCGCATGAAGGACGGCCGTCGACCGCCCATGCATGTTGAGGCTGTGAGCGAGGGCGAGCGCGTGGAGAAACCCGACGAGGAGAGCGCACAAGACTCTGACGAGAAGCCGGATACACCAGACGCAACAGAGGGCGCGCAAGCGGAGGTGGACGAGCCGGTGGCGGTTGCTGTTGCAGAGGAGGCTGTGTTGGACAATCGGGATGGGGAGCGGCCGGGTGATGGCGAGGAGAAGGTCGAGTGTGGCGAAGAAAAGCCTGGGGACGCCCCGCCGTCCGAGGGGACCTCAGAGCGGTCCTCAACGCCGTCGCGCAAGCGTCGCTCACGATCTCGAGCAAGATCGAGGGGTTCTAAGGACCTGCGAAACAAGCCAAAGACGCCACCCCCCGTCAACAACGAATCATCTGCCGACGAGTACGCCGTTGAGGATCCGCCACCGTCACCGCCTCTGGTGTCGCCAATACCGACGCAATTTGTGGGATTCCAAGCCTCTCGCTTTCTGCGCTCACCCATGACGCCTTTCTACCCGATGACGTCGCCCTCGACACCGATGATGCCTCCTTCGCTGGATGAAATTCAGAAAGGTATTGGCCTCTTCCGATCAAACAGTGTCGGCGCCGCGCGCATGCTCGCCATGCAGAAACTCACGGGAGAACCTGCCGACATTACTTTCGGTTCGTCAATTGCAAATCTCACAAGAAACAATACTGTTTCTGGTGGAGAGCGTGGGGACCGAGTAGCAGCGCGGAAGCTATTACTGCAGCGTCTTGGTGGTAGGGTTGAGAAGGCAGATGTCGATCAAACCAGTGGGGGCGAGGAACTCTCGAGGCCAGTCACGCCGGGCACCTCACGGCGTAGGAAACGACGTTCACGCAGGAGCTCTTCTCGAGCCTCAACAGTCCTGGATGACCGGGACGAGGGGGTCCAGCCTTCAACTTCGCCAAATACTCCGCTGGTCCCACCTTCGCCACTGCCGTTTTCGATGCAAAATAACGCTCCGCCAATGTTCCAGCAGTCTCGCGGGACGCCTATGCAGCATCTACTGCCAGAGATGTCGATGCCAATGGGAGGACGAGGTGTGGTTATCGAAGACGAGGACGAGGATGCAGACCGACAAATGGGTAGAGGATTTGAATTGCCAACCACCCCTGCAAGACGACCCGCGCCACGACTACCTCATTCTTCGGACGCGCCCTCACAAGGCTCGGCGGACTCCACCCCTGCTGGTATCCCCGTTCCCTTCTATCTCTCGACGCAACCTGCACCATACAAGCAGGATACCTTTCCTGCCAGCCCTTTCCCCACACCACTACGAGGTACACCCTACGTGGACGAAGACGAGGAGTCGGACACATACCGCGAGGCCCTACGCGCCCCCAAGAGGATCGCTTTCGAGCGTGATAGTGAGATTAGCTGGGTTGCGGACGAAGGTAACGTGCAACCCCTGGAAATGCACGCCTTTTACTCATGTCTCGATCACCAGTCCCTCGGATGCCCATCAACGACGATGACGAGGAGGACAACGATGAGGAGGAGGAAGATGAGGAGGCTGAAGAGGAACTCGGCCCTGAACCTCAACGCGAACCCGAGGTTGATGCTGAGGCTGAGGTCGCAGAGACAACTCCCATCGAGCACGTCTACGAACATCGACCTTCAGACACTCGCTCATCGCAAACCTACTATCCACCCTCGATTGATACATCAGGTTCGAAGAATCTAGTCATTGAAGTCGAGACTTCGCCAGAGCTATCTCCCTCCTATGTTCCACCCTCCCCCTCCTCGACTATGGCTTTATCTGCTGCAGTTGAAGAGCATCGTACCGAAGCGCCCTCTCGCTATCCCATGCGTCTATCCGTTGCCAGCCCTGTCCACCAACTGGAGCATTCCCCCTCCACGACAGACTTCCCGGACTGGGAAGAAGCTCGTAACGAGTCTGCTCCAAAACGCGGCGGCTGGGAGCGCATCCAGAACATCTTCACCAGGAGCAACTCCAACAGTGGACGCAGGTCCCGTACCAATAGTATCAATGCACGCGACAGGCGGTATAACACCGACTCTAGTGTCAGCAGAGAAAGCGGGGCTAGCCTCAACGGTGGGCAAAAGGGCGACCGCACGAGCGACGTTGTCCAGCAGCATGTACCTCTACCCCTCATGCAGTCGCCGTCTGCGTCGACTTCTATCACTTCCCTCCCGCCGCAATCTGCACCCCCTCCTGGCGGTCTGTCCCCTGTCCCACCAGTGACGCCAGCGGATCTCGCGAGATACGCGGACTCCAAGCTCTTCCCGTTCCCAGGCATGCAGCAGTTGCAGGAGAAGCGGAACAGGGCGAAGGGCATTGGCTCTGCTTCCTCTCCGGACATTTTGTCGCCCAACGCAATCGAGAACGTCGCGAGCGGCAGTTCCTCGTCCAGCGCAACTACAAAGTCCCCCGAGGCCGCCAGGGATCGCAAGCTCTCACACCAAGCATCAGACACGAGGCTTTTGAGCAAATTTGCTGCATCACCTGTCACGTCGGTACCCTCGTCGGGTTCGCACACCGATTACTTTAGCGTCCAGTCGTCCACATCCACATCGACTACTGGAGCAGGGAGCAGTCGGCTGCCAACAAACAGAGAAGGCGTCCGGAAATGGCTCAGTGCTAAGAAGCTCTTCTCTCCCTCGACCCCTTCGACCCCGAGTACACCAGCTCCAGTAGCGCCAGTGAAGCCACCACCAACGAAGAAGCCGTCACTGTCCGACCTACTCATTACGAGGAAGAGTCCAGAACTGTCTTCTGATTGGGAGGAGGTTGGGAGTGACAAATCGCGCACGCCGACGAGTGCCAATAGCATGCTAAAGCGCCAGATGAAGGAGGAAGCGAAGGCAGTGGTAGAGCACCCCGACAACGTGGCCCCAGGGGTCCGGCTGGAGGCCGTCCAATCACCGAGGCTTCCGACGAATGGTACTGAAGTTCTTGCCTTTCCATCCCCACCAGAACCACCATCCTCAACGACCCCCGACCCCCAGTCCTCCCTGGACGGCTACCGATCCACCTCCGAATCTTCCGAGCTGTCTTCTTCGCCTAATTCCCCCGGGATAGCCACCAATGACCAAGGGCGAGCCGCGATAATCATGGAGCGTCTAGATGAGGTCTTGGGGCGTGGTTCGAAGAGTTCAATCTCGCCCATTGCGATCGATGATCCGCCGCGGAAATTGGTGCTCTCCTCGCCTGTGCTCCAGGTCGCGAACGCCAACACGGTGAAAGATCGCTTCTTGTTCCTGTTCAACGACATCGTCGTCATCGCGAAGCCTGTCGTGCAGGATCAGGACGCGCTGCTGGAAGGAACGAAGCCCACACCCCTCGACAGGAAATTCATCGTAAAGAGCGTCGTCCCGCTTCGAGACTTGAAGTTTAGCGCAGACAGGGAAGAGTCCCGCACGAACTACAGTCTCAACGCTAGCCACATGCGGAACCAGGTCGTTCGGACGTTCGTGCAACAGTTTGGCAAGGACCCGGATCAGGCTATTGGCGCCCTCTTCGACAAAGCCAGCATGAGGGATGACCCCATTGCCTTGGGTCAGCTCCTCTTCCGTACCGTCGACTTAGATCGCGTCCGGCTCGGAGAGTACCTATCACGACGTACGTCGAAGGTTGTTCTCAAGGCCTATGTCGATAGTTTCGGATTTGCCGGACTTCGCATAGATAAGGCCCTGCGCGTCTTCCTGTTATCCATTTGCATCCCACCCAAAGCAGCACTCGACTACCTCCTAGACGCGTTTGCCAGCCGGTGGTACGAAGCCAATGCTGGCATCGTAGCGTACGACAAGGACCTTGCTGTCCGCCTCGTACGTGCTATCGTTCAGCTCAACGAGGTCATGCACGGTGGCATCGCTTCTACTCCTGGGTCCACAGGATATCCTAAACGCAACGTCATCGCTCGTGACTTCGTTGAGGCATTCCGCAGATACGATTCGCGTAGTCTCGTATCAGACGACCTCCTGGACAAGATTTACGCTGCCATTCGTCGGGAGCGACTGTCACAGGCCCGCAACCAGACAAATGACAGGTCAAGCGACGTTATCATCTCCGTAAAACGACCACTCCCCCCTCGCCTCACATATCGCATCCAGTCGGAGCCCATCATCCTGCGTATCCCCCAGTCTGACAAGCACCTCACCATCCAACTCTTCGGCCAGGACCTCTTGTTCGACCCCACCGTGCTCAGCTTTGAAAAGTCTGCCGAACAATCGTTCCGTGTCACTGGAACGTCGCTGGGTCCGAAGACGATCATCATGTGGAGATCAGGGCCAAACGCGTTGGTTTACTCAGGGTTGTCATTGAGCAGCCCTGTGATGGTCGAGCGCGCATTCATGCGGAATACCTTCCAGATGGCGTTCCAAAATCATCTTGGAGAGAAACGGCGATACATGTTCAGTGTCGACGACCCTCTCGTGCGCCACCAATGGGTCGTCTCCCTGAAGCGCCAGATCGAGCTCGCTTCCACACCATCATCATCCGCTCCAATGGCAGGATCTACTGTCACCCCATCTCCCATGCAGAAAGCCGTCGAGGCCGTCGCTTTAAGGGTCCTGCAGGACACCTTGATTAGCTCCGAAGATCCCCTCCGCATCAATCTGTTCCCCTCCGCCGTCGACCACGCCCTCGCACGACTCAACGGTGATGCTGCACCGTCAGGTGGCAACGGCTTCTTGCACGCGAAGTCAGCCGCCCACCATCGCCGAAGCAAGTCACGGAGCCAGGTCTACCACAGACAGGGCGCGGGCAAGCTCGAGCCCGATGCCACGGATACGGAGGAGTCGGACGGGTTCCTGCGCATTGACAACTCGTCGTCGGCGCGCTCCGGTGACGCTCTTTGGAGCGCTGCTGATCTGGAGGTGGTGTGCCGCCAGAACAGCTCATTGCCATCCGTCCTGGCCTACCTGCATGTCGAGGGTTCTCAGGGAGTCGCATCATAGTCTATGCCGTTTAATTGACTTCTATGCTGGTGAGTGGTTCTAGTATCATCCTTAACCACACTTTCCTCTGACACTCTTATCTTCAGTTGTACCATGTCCCATGTCGATGCTATTTGGTCCACGTCCACCTTGCTCTGTATCTCATGATATCGCCTTACATCCTCTCGCTACTGCTTCGTCCTATCTATCGTCTAGGATACTACTGTTTCGCTCCTTAATTTGCTCTCATCCCCCCACATCTTTCTATAATTTTATGCCTGCGGTTATATCATCGTGTACTGTACGTAGTGCGTGTCAAGAGTATATAGTATGCCACGCGCCGGAGTATCCAGTGGCACGGTTCATTACTTGTCGTCGGTCTTGGGTGATTCTGACATCGCCTCGATACGGTCCTTCAGCGCGCGCCACGACGGCCGTGCGATGTCGAAGCTTTCGCCTAGACGTGAGAACGTAGCCCCGCCGAGGCGTGCTACGGGTCGTAGCTTGGCAGGATCGACGAGGCCTTTGTCGGTGAGCACGCCTTTACGGACATGGATATGCTTGATGAGTCCGAGAACCAGCGTCGTAGTCAGTTCGTCTGTGTCGGGCGCGTTGATGTCGAGGAAGTGATACAACTGCGTTCATATTCTTAGAATCCATCAGTGGCATACGAGGATCCAAGCACTAACCTCGCACTCCAGCCCGACAGCGCTCTCCTTCACGCGAGGTGGCTTCACGGTAGTCTGTCCGACATAAGCTCGTTAGTGACTGTAACACGAGCGAAGAGAATGTACATGTACGCTAGCTTCTGGAGTCAGTCCGCTTACGACCCATTCGTCGACACGTGCAGGAGCTTCGACAGAGCACACGTTTGCGGCCTCGACGAACGGCTCGCTGATGATGCTGACAGTAAATTCTTTCGTTGCTTTGATGTTCTCACGTGTGTCTTTTGGACGCCGTTTGCTAAGCGACAAAGACACAGAGAGAAGAGGTGGGTTGTGCGAGACCTGAAAGTGGGGATTGCATGATTGGGCTCGAATGGATATGAGGAGGGGCAGGCTCGACATACCAAATTGAAATAACTGTTTGCGCAAGAGAAGTCAGCATCATGGTCATCCAATGATCATCATTCGTTGAGACCATGGTACGTACCTCATAGGTGCAAGGTTACGCACTCCATCTTCAGAGATTGTAGACACAAACGCGATAGGTCTTGGTATGACTGCACTTGTGAGCAACTTGTATACTCTGACACGTATCGTCTCGTCAGCCTCCGTAATGTTCATCGAATCTTGTCTAACACGTACCCTTGCATCTCATTCGGCGCCCAACTCTTCCAGCCTTGTTTGAGCACATTATTCCACTCCTCCGTGAGGGGAGCACCCGGAGGAATGCCCTGTCCCAAATCCCATGTTGGGCACGGCGGCTGCGTGATCCGAAACTTGTTCGCCGGATCGAACTTCGGCACCGTCGACTCCCTGCGCACGCCCAGCCACACCACCCGCCAGAGACGCGCCGAGCTCATTCTTGGCAACATGTGTACCGGCAAGACGAGCGTGGGGAAAGAGACACGCTCGTCCGATCGAGCAAAAGGCGGCTTGGAAATCTATTTCCGAGATGAGGGCCAGGGATCAACGCCACAAAGTTGCCGCTTTCCAGAACCGGTTACAATATTCTGGGTACCGAGGTAAGGGATGAGACAGTACCAGTGAGTTGGGTCAGGTACACGAGCGTGGCTACGATCGACGTTCCTACACTATCACAGGTGCAAACATCGCTTTTTCCGCCTCGGGCGTCCCGTCTATCTGGACACGCATACCGGTGCCTGCAGGCACGCACGCTTCGCCGAGGGCACGTTCTAACGCTATTTTTGCGCCGAATCCGGTACAGTGCATTGGGAGGATGTATGTTGGAGACGGCCGTAGTCTGCTGGCGAAGAAATCGACTGTGGGCTCGATGCGGTCCACTAGATCGGGGGTGCCGAGGTGCAAACCGCCGATGATCTGAAGTCGAGTCAGCTTTCTCGAAGGTATGACACGAGGAAACGAGGATACCATATGGATAGGCCGTTTGAAGGTCTTCACCGCGTCGGTCACGACGTTCACTATCCCGGCGTGGGAGCAACTACCCAAATGACTCGCGATCAGTTGTGCGCGGCGGGATACTAACGATGCACTTACGACGAAAAAATGACTAACCCCTTGCCAATGACGTCTATCGCAGCATAACGTTCGTCCATGATATGCTATTCAAAGCAATGAAACCACCACCTGGGACGGTGACAGTCTTACGTACCTCTTCGATCACCCACTTCCCTCCTACTTGAACGTCGTCGTCCTGGACCCATCTCACGCCACCCAGCAGACCCTTCTCAAATTCCACAACCCTCGGAATCTCGCCGCTAATCCAAACGGTGCCATCTGCAACACTATGACCCTCACGATGCGTTTCGACGACAGCACCGAGCTCCTCGATCGCCTCAAACGTGGGGTCAGCAGCGAGACGCGCCACAACCTTGTCTGGACCCCCGGGAGCAATGCCCCGCGCGATAGGCCTGTTCGGGTGCAGGTCGACGACACAGTTCGCCTTTTGGCCGGTGGCAGATTGGCGGGCGCGCAAGAATGCGAGGATGCCACCGCTGTGGTCTGAGTGCCAGTGCGAAAGCACGACGCGCTCGATGCGTTCTACGGGGACTCTGAGCGAGGCTATATTGCGCGTGATGCTCTTTGATTCCGGGCCGGTGTCGAAGAGGGTGTAGTGTGACTCGGAAGAGTCCTCTGCTTGCGTTTCCTGTGAGCTTACGCTCGGCCCAGTCATCCCTGTGCAAGATGAAACGACGGGCTTACGATAAGTGCGGAGAACCCGTGAGCACCTAGGGTCATGTTCAACAAACCGCCCGTGGTGGTATCGTGACAGGGCTTACCGCAGCAATAGTTTTCAAAGTCGATAACTGGGACGCCGGTCATCGGGTCAATTGGAGCATGTCCCTCTCCGATATGAAGCTTCAGCTCGTGAGTAAACCCTGGCGGAAGCTTGGTGAACCTAGAATATTTTCAGTTGATGATGGACAACATTGGAGGATGCACAACGCACCATTCGATTGAATTGTCTACAAGAAATGTGACTGTCAATTTCTTGACTCGTTTGAGTACCATGGTGGGAGCTCGAACGAAAGTCGCTTTCGGGAAGCGGCATTTCGAGCGACGTTGATCGATTGATAAGGACGGCGCCTGGACTAGTATTCCCGCTCGTACTCACCAGCGCATCTACGAGGCACGTCCAGTGAGGGGGACCTGATGAACGAGATCCATTATGGCAAGGTCTGCAGGTGTACAAGGAAATACACAACAATGACAGTGTCGGTGGCATACCGCTGTGTCTACGAGGTCCATAGAGAAACCGAAGAAAAAGATCAAGCACGAAAATGAAATCAAGCAGCTTGTCTACAAATCACAGCAGCATGTCAGCGACGTTCAGAAATAGACCTAGACGACTTACGCCATTCCACCGTAGCCCATAGCAGCCCCAGACTCGGCCATCTTGCGTTGACGGAAGGCCTGAAAACAGAATGAGCCTGTGCGTTCCTAAGAAATACACAGCGGAGACTTACCCGGCGGTACTTAGTACGCTCGTACGTGACGAGACCGACCACAATCAAGGCAATAACAGAGATACCTGCAAAGACGGCGAGACCGATGGGGAGGACGGAGAGCTGCTTGCCCGGAATCTGGAACGGAGCCGGGGTCGCAGACTCAGTGGTATCCGCAGCGGCGGTGCCTGAGACGCCCGAAGATGAAGCAGCGGGGCTTGAGTTGGGGTTGGCACCTGCGGCGTTGGCTGCAGTTGCTGCGATACCTGAGGCAGATGGCGAAGAGGCGGCTGAGGTGGCCGCGCGAGTGGCTGTGGTGCCGAAAACGACTGACGAAGGGATGGAAGATACGCCCTACACGACCAGGATCAGTGCGCGTTGGCATCAGTCATAAATATCAATAACGTACATTCTGGATTACACCAGATTGCGTCTGGGCCGAGGAGGCAGCTGTGACGGTAGCAGCGGTAGCGGAAGCAGTTGCGGACGAAAGCTGGGAGAAGGGGATAGTAGAGACACCCTGTATCCATAGGTTAGTCGATTTTCATAGAAAGTCAGGGTTTTGCCTTACATTAACTATAACACCAGATTGAGTAGAGGCAGAGGCAGCAGAGGAAACGGAACCAGAAGCGACTACGGTGGAAGCAGCCGATCCCGAAGCAGAAGAGGAGGCCTGACGGCTCATTAGCACAGGCATAGCAACGATGTTTTGATTGTAGACCTACAGAACTAGCTGACCCCGAAGCGACCGAGGAACTGACAGATGCACTAGCAGAAGCGCTTGCAGTCGAACTGGATGAAGCGGTAGCCATAACCGAGGTGGAACTGGACGCCATCGCCGTGGACGAGCTGGAAGTCGTCGTCATCATAACGGTCGAGGAGCTAGACGAGGTCATCATGGCTGTAGATGAAGAAGACGAAGTCGTCATGGCTGTCGAGGAGCTGGAAGATGAGGTCGCCATCGCAGTTGCGGTCGACTTCATAGAGGAGCTGCTCGAAGAGCTAGACGAGGAGGTGGTGTCATGGCCCTTGTTCGCGACGGTTGTGGAAGTCGCTAAGTACGAAGTTAGTCGGTGGAGTGACACGGACGCTTGAACCATAGTACGTACACGTCGAAGAGCTTGCGCTGTGGGTGACCGTCATCGTCACCGTGCTTGTAGACTGCGAAGCCGACGTCTTTGTGTCGTGCATCGCGCTCGAGCTGGAGCTGCTCGTCGACGTGTGCTTGGATTTGGCAGAAGTGCTCGTGCTATCTGTCGAAGAAGCGGCCGATGAGGCACTAGCATGCGAAGACGCAGTAGACGAGGTCGAAGCAGCCGATGATGTGGTTCCCTGGTGCTTGTTGTTCGTCTTGGACGAAGTGGAGGAGGAGCTGCTAGCGGTGGAGGTGGAGTTCGCGCTCGAGGTAGAAGATGCAGAGGTGGACGAAGCGGCAGCGGTCCCCTTGTGCTTTGTCTTCGTAGAATCAGAGGAAGTCGAGCTCGCGGCGGAAGCGGACGCGCTCGAAGAAGCGGTGGCTTTCGACTTGGATGAGGACGTAGACGCGGAAGCGGACGCGCTGCTGCTAGAATCCATCGCGGTGATACTGCAGACCCTCTCCTCCTTCACCAACGACTTTCCGTCTGAGCCTGTGACTGGCGTCATAATAATAGTACAGGTCTTCAACATGGGACCCGAGGAGCTGGATACCGATTAGCCGTCGCAAGCGTGCCAAGAGGCTTGATGCACGTACGTTTGCACAACCTCCTCCGTATCAACTGTAACCGGCTGGGTCAAGCTCGCATCCTGGCGGTAGACGAGAGACGTCGACCGGCGCGCCGCGGTGGGGAGAGCAACAACAGACCCGAGGAAGACGCCAGAGAGCTGCAAGAAAACAACAAGGAGTGCTGATGAGCCGAGCATCGTGTAGAGCAGGCGGGCGACGAAGGGGCAATTTCGCGGAAATTGATGCTGGATAGGAAGAGAAAATGAGCGGAGACCCTGCTCCAGTTGTCGACGGTGAGAACAGCGACGACGACGATGCAGAAAGGAATGGAATGGCCCCCAGGGCGAAGGAATGAGACACAGACGGAACCGCGACGGTGGTGACCAAGAGCAAGCCTCGTTGGCCTTTGCAGAGACCAAGTCCCTCAGGGCGCCTAACTAATGACATCCATCACGCCCCCGCGCTTTCTTATCTTTCGCACTCCGACGCTTACCATGTAACCATCGCCAATTACCCTCGTTACAACCATTCCTTACCGCCATCACGACCGACACGATGCCCTAGAAACAATCAGACAAAAGTCAGTGTATGTTCGCGACCGCACGCCTCCTCGCCAACACGTCCAACAGCCTGCAGACCAGTGCACTCAACAGTCGGCGCTGGCACCCGTCACAAAAAAGCCGCCCCCTAGTCATCGCACCCCGCAGCGCACGAACCTCACTCCCCGACCATCGCAATGGCCAGAGCGGCCTGCGTCCGGCCTATAGGTCGGTCTGGGTATCGCCGTCGCGACCATATCCTCAACGGCCCTGATGCATGGATACAGTCCCCACACGACCGCCCTTGATCGATACCCGCTGCAAAGCGTGCTCTGTTCACAACGGAGGCCTCCCCTTCAGAGAACCTTACGCGATCCCTCCGACCATCGCTGCACACAGAAGTCGAAGTAGAAACCCCGGGAATCGGTAACACGACCTATCATCTGATCCGGAAGCTTGTGGCGTCCTCGTGGATTTGGCAGAGCCGTTGTACTGATGTTCTGCACAGCTACTCAGGCAGCAGTTCGTACAGTTAAGTGAATCACGTATGTCAGAACGTGTCTGTATTAGTCTTACGTGTAAGTAACCGTGGGCAGATTAATTGTGATGTCCGGACGCCGCCCTTGCAATGCAATCCGAATTTCAAGCACGACATTTGACCGGTCAGTTGTCATTATCCCCCTGGTACGAGCACATCGATGCGCCATTTGTTTACTATTTTTACCAACATATCCTTGTTGTGTAGCTTATTGTCAAAATGTCATTGCACAACAACAAGGCGAATGAGCGTCTGACGCCACCCGCAAAGCCTATCTCACGAACGCGTCCATGTATAGCATGGCGTACGGTCCGCAAATACCTTTGAACAATGAGGATGCGCAGCATCCAGGCGTCGCCCCTCGAGACCCATTTTAATTATCGCCCGGATTTCGAACAAAGACGGCAGGCTAGAATGCTTGGCGGAGACGGTGCGCCACCAGCGAGGCCCGCCGAATCGCCGGGGCTAACATCTCGCGCCAGGGTGCACCCCTCACACCTGACATGGCCAGCCGTCTTCCACCGAACACGATTCACCGTCGCTATGTGGGAATATCACGCGGCGCTGACCGTTTGCCAAACGAAGGTTTGCAATTCTATTGGTCCTTGCAGGACAACCTGGGCGAGGACAGCGCGCGGTGCATTTGGTAGCGGAGTCGCCAAATGCTACCTAACGGCTGTCATGGTACCAGAACTCTGGGGCGTGAATATGAAGGATGCGCGGAATTTACCACGGAGGATTTGCCTGTTATGATTTGCGCTTTGCGGAATTTTAACAAGATGCAAACTCAGTTTTGGCTGACGTCTAGGGCAGCCCCACGACGCGTAACATGATGGATGACGCGCAAGCTAGACGTAGGTTGTCCAGGGCACATGACAAGTTATTTCACGAGGTGAATTTGCCCTCGCCCGACCATCGCCACAGGCGGTACTGAAATTGAAGTAGTTGCCACAAACACGCAAACAACACGAGTCTATACACATACAAAGAGCGTCCATCATCTCATTCCGCCTTCAACGGCCTTGTACGTCTTCCCGTCGCGCACTCGCTGCCGCTTGTGCAGGTCCATAAAGTACCCCACCGTCAGCGCAACGGCCGGCGCGCCCCATCGCTCGAACGCAACGGAGAACACGACGTTCACCACCGCTGCTAGCAACAGCGTCCACCGCCCGGCCATCGGGATATCCGTCAGCTCCAGGATGGAGACGAGGAACGGCGGCGGCGCCAGGAGCACCACCACGTTGAACAGCGTCAGCACTACGATAGACAGCATCAGCAGCCCTATTAAAATACGGGCAGTTAACAATCTTTTCTATTGCAAAGCCGGTGCTAGACACGCACCATTCGTCCACATAGGCTTCCGATATGGAGCGCCGATGCTGAACACGGCGGCCACGAGGATATACTGGAAGCACGACACAAGGAACAGCGCGGAGTTCTCGTAGTTGCGGGCCGCCAGCTTTCCGTCGTCGTTATCCGGATCGTTGGTAACGGGCGGCGTGTACCTGATGGTCGCTGTCAGTCGTTGCCGTGCAGACACAGACAAGGAGACTACTTGCCATGTTTGGCCGCGTACCCAGAAGTACGCCCAGAGCTGCACCGCTCCAGTAATGATCACTTGTCCGATAATGCTCGAGAGCACTTTCTTGGAGACGAGGCTCGCCGTTGGTCCTTTGGGATGAATGCGAGGGTAGGGTAGGGTGCGGCCCACTGAGAGGAAGGGCGTCAGTAGCGCGCCTTTAACGCACAGCAGATACGCACTGGTGACGGCAATTGGAATGATAATGAACAAATCGATATAGAGGAACTTCGACACAGCATCAGCGATCAGCATTACGCTCGACATGCAAATACAACAACTCACCTGGAAGTCACCCAGGGACGATGCAAAAGAGTACAACAGAGTGATAGTGGTGAACTGTATCAGAGAATATAGTGCCCTGTCGATGCATCAGTTTGCCGCCCCCAAAAGGCCAAAAATACCGCGTACATGTATTTGAAGCAGCTGAAGCTGGTCACCAGTGCAGCTCTTCCCTCCTTGATGACCTCGAGAACACAGCTGATGTCGGGCGTGCGGCTGGTGAAGGGAGCCGCAACAGATGCCTCGGCTTCGGACAGAGATAGTCCAACGTCGGCGGCCTTGAGAGCAGCGCAATCGTTCGCTCCATCTCCGCACATGAGAACGGTGTATCCGAGGCCCTGCAACCTTTCGACCACCTCATTCTTCTCATCTGGCGACATGCGAGCGAAAATGTGGGCTTTCACGAGCATCTGATAATAGAAGACGTCAGTTGTATAACGAAGACCTCGTCGATTTGCTCACCCGTTGCATAGTCTCCAGAGGGGCATGATTAACTAGCCAGCGGAACACGTCGCCGGTGACTACCAGAGCATAGTCTTGGTATTCGGCTTCAGACTCTACTGTATGGTGCGCAGGTGGTGAAAGTGGTTTCAAGCTATAGTCATCCAACTTCCATGCCGGTTCGTCCATACAGAACCATTCTAGTTTCGACGCTGGCGTTGAAGCGTTGCCTGTAATGGACGATGGTTAATCAGGGCTGACACTCGAAATTGTCAAAAGGCTTACCTCGGATGAAGACAGGGGAAAATATGTGTGCAGCGGGGTTGACAAGATTACATTCACGAGCTACGCTGACGGCAGTCAAGGGATTATCTCCAGTAATCATACGGCAAGCCAAATGGGCTTGTCGCAGAGCCTGGATGGCAGGTGTCGTCCCAGGCTTCAATTTGTTCTCGAAGATGATCAATCCGAGGAACCGCAAACCCGATTCCGCTTGCTCGCTGAAGAACAAATCAGCACAGATGGCTTCTATAGACGATGATTGAGGCACACCGTTTCATTTTCTGAGCCTTCAGCCAAGACAAGCCATCAATGCTCTTTCCTGCCATGGCGATGACACGGTAGCCCCGTTTGGTGTAGTAGGACAGCAAGTCATCGTAATCATCAGGGACTGGAAGATTGTTGGTCGCAACTTGCAGGGAACGTTGGGGGGTAACGTACAAGAACTAGGATCGCATATATCACTCATGACCTCCGGTGCGCCTTTGACGTAGATTTCCATGCTCGTGCTTTTGAGTCGCTTGACGATGACGCTCATCCTCCGTAGGGCAGATACGAATTCGAACGTGCGAATGACACCGAGTTCGAGGAAGTGCGCGTGCTGTTGACAACGTCAGACATGATTGTACATGGGTGGATAGATGACGACTCACCCGTGCACCACTTTTCAAAGCGTCTTCAACTCGGAACGAAGCAGAACCGGGAGGTCGGACGACAGTTTGAACGAGTGCAGCGGGACGATCTCCCCCCACACGGCTCTTCACGACACCAGTACCTGCGACTTGGCCCTCTTCGAGAGTCCACTTCGTGAACTCGAACATCTTCACGTCCAACGGGTCGCCGATGACTTCTCCGTCGACCATCTTCAACGAGTGGCAGGTCGCCAGGGCATACAGAAAGTTTGCGCGTTCGCGAGCGCCGGGCAGGTCACGTACGTCTTCCATGAGTTCTCCAAAGCGGTTCGCGTTTCTTTCGAGGGCCCTGACTCCGAGAATGTCGAGTCCGTCTTCGGTGAGGGTACCAGTTTTGTCAAAGCAGCAAACGTTGACACGACCTCCGACGTTGACTCGACTTGGAGAGATGCAGAAGATACCCAGTTTGCGTAGGCGGCTGATGGCGAAACTTGTTCCGATGGAGAGCGTGGCGGGCAGCGCGGGAGGAACAACGACAGTGATCAAATCAAGAGCGCGGAGCATGATTGTGTGCCATTTTATCTGTCGCAGTCCATAGTGAGCAAAGATTACGACGATTTGTGGGAATGTCAACGTACACCCAACCTGACGAATTGCACGGCACTAGCACAGAAGCCAACACCAGCCAAGCCGGTCAGCACCAGGATGAACCGGATAGAGTCACGATAGAATTTGAACCCAATTGGCTTAGGGAAGAGCATGGAGCGGACGAGAGCTCCCTTGGTGGTGTTGAATCCTAGGATGGAGATCAGAGGAATACAACAGAGATATATGGGAATACAGACCTGTGCGCACAACAAGACCAACGGCGGGACTACCGGTGCTCCCGTCAACGGCAAGAGCCCCTCTAATGCGCACGACGCGGGTGCCTGCGTAGAGGAAGCTCTTCTGGGTATCCCCATTGATGTCCTTGCTATCTTTCCAACGAGCCAGATCTTCGTCGTGAATAGGAGTCTTGCTGACAGGAACACTTTCACCGGTGAGCATGCTCTCATTCACGATTGCATCGCCCGCGAGGAGAAACAAGTCCGCGGGGAATACAGTCTGTGGAGGATGGACAAGATTGACCACGTCCCCGGGAACCAAATCTGTCGAATCGCATTCATTCCCTACAATTGGGGCATTAGCCAGGGGAATGAGACCCAATGATGGATGACTTGCAGGTTCCCTCTCTGAAGACGTTGACAGGACACGAGAACCGCGACATTTCACGCATGCGCGTTATAGTCTGATAAATGCGGTGAGGACGAGACGTTCTTGGACATGATTATTTGCTCACTTTCTTGGTCTCGACTAAAGTTGTGACGATACTGATCGCCGAGATGAGAGCAATGCAGAAAGCGTAGTAGTAATAGTCGTCCAGAGACCAGAGAATGATACTAGCGATTTGGAACACGTAGAATGGGTGGATAACCTAGAAATGTTCGTATACTTAGAACAACCACTGAGACAAGACACAGATATACCTCTTCAACGAGCAGCGAAATAGTGGATTTGCCCTCAATGTCGATTACGTTGTGCCCAAAGAGCGTCAATCGCTGTTTCTGAGCGGTGGTATCCAGTCCATGCTGCACCGCCTGCTTGCCCGTCCACGAGGAGTCGCGCCAATCCCTGGAACAGCTAAGTACCGTCACGCGAAAAACAAAGACGACAGGCTTACTTGACCATACTGAAAAGCCCAGTTTGTGGGTTCAGCGCAAATCGAGCATACCGATAATCAACAACCAATAGTTCTTCGAGCGAGTCGTGACCTGCGTTCCCATTCTCAGCGGTTCGTGAGGGTGTTCGTGACAGTGAGTTGACTTGTGCGGGGAAGACAGTGGAGATGGGGTATGGGTATTCAAGCTTGTGTATGGGGAACAAGGCAATATCTCTGTAGGCAGACTTCCTCATTGTCACGGCTAATGTTCGAATCGAATTGATGAAGACCAACCTCGATAACGATAAATCCGCGTTCCATATCCACAAATGCCTTTTCCTTGGTAACCCAACGAAGCCAAAGGCGCGGGAACCAGTGCCCTAGTAAACCAAGAATGCCGAAGGATAGTACACAGCAGGCTCGCCATAGAAATTGTCGGAATAGTACTGTCTCATAGCCAACGAAGCGTATGTGGGCGTCCTCGTCCTCGATAAATATAAGTTGTCTACTGGGCGGACCGGGAGGTGGAGGGTCGGTGAGGTCAAGCTGCCCCATGTCTATTCGTGCTTCGTCACCGAATATTGGATCGCCAGACATCATATGCAACGCAAGCCCTGGTGAGGGAGGGAAAGACTCTTCATTGATCGAGCGAAAATCTATGGAGTCGGTGTCGCGGTTTGGCCGTTCCCCGTCCGACTCAAGGTCAGAGTCATCTTCTTCCGACGACGCATAACCCCATCGCTCGTCGTCTGTCTCGATAGCATAGTCAGAGCCTGCGTCAGACCGTCGACTTGAGGTCCTGCGGAGAAGTCCAGACCTAGAATGCCTGCTCGAGAGAGATGCCCGGCGACTGTGCGGAGGGGACTCTGTCGTGGTTGGCGCCCTCCCGAACATTTGTGCGATATTCTCGAAGACAGTAGGTCGAGGGGCGGGCGAGGTCGATTTACGCCGTGAACGACGAAGCATTCCATGTCGTTCCTCGTCTTCGTCATCACTTGCTGCGACCTCCGACGCCCCTCGTGAGCGGTAGGATGAGCCGCTGTCCGTGCTCATCCGCCTACTTCTGCTCCCCGGTCGCGCCCCGCCGTCTTCACTCCGCCGTCGACTCTGAGACCCTCGGAGTCGCCCCTCGCTACTCCGACGACCATGCTCCGACAAAGACATTCGGGACACGCTGCTTGGGTTCACCAGATGTCCTGGGCCATCGAAGACATTGCCTTCGCCTTCGTCGTACCGGGAGTCTCGCCGAGACCGTCTGTTGGTTTCGATGACATTCTTGATGTCGATGGCCGACGCGCCTTCAGTATAGTCATGGGTCGTCGGAGACGATGAGGACGGCATGAGTCGTCGTCGAGGGTTTTCGCAGAAAGTGTGCGTTTGAGTCAAAGTGCGGCTCGGACGATCGACTTCGGTGCCTTATGGGCGCTTAGACTTTGATAGACGTGCGCCCCTAGTCTAGGGTTGGATCTACGAGAGCTCCTCACCAGCCTGAGCCTCACCTTGAGCCTCATATCCAGAGGGAGAGGAGCAACAGAGAGATTATTTATAACAGGACACAGTAGAACAATTATCCCTGTGTGATTTGCAAATCAGATCTCCAACGCTTCGTACTTTCGCAGAAGCTAGAGACTGTAGTATAGAGCATCCCTGTCTCCACCAATGTGAACCTGGCAATTACCAAAGTAACCTTGAGTTGAGGCCAGGAAATACGATGTACGTTACTGTAACGTCGAAACACCGGACGCCAGTCTGGTGGCGTCCATCGCCACACGCCTGTTCTCCCTCTTGCGTGAAGGATGTTCATCGCGCGCAGTGCGCCAGATCCAGGGCGTTGAATGGATCAAGAAGAAGCGATGACTTCAACCAGCTTAAATCATAGTGAACGTCTGGATCAATGATGGAGGTCTCTCGGGGCATTTAAACATCCAATAGCGTCCGATTCTGGATAGCAAACACAAAGAGATGGGGAATACAGAGTGAGCGAGTGAGTCGAGTCGAAGAATAGATCAACCCAGATACTTCCAAATCAAGAAGAAACAAACGAAAGTGAATACGGCACCAACGAGGAAGATATACATGTCCTGAGTACTGCGTACAAAACCAAGGGTGAATACGCATCGGAGTCAAAATCAACTTTAACGTACCTTCGCCGTTCTATCCAGCCGATGACATTCCGACTTAGTCCAAGGGTATTGGCCGCGTCTAACAATCGTCGTTGTGTTCCCTTGAGCATCGTGCGTTGGTCGACCAAGTCGTCGTATACTGCGCGTCCCTGAGCAAGGAAGTCATCCAACTGCGCACTGGTGTTGTTGATAAACGAGTGTTCCCGGAGGGCGTGGTCTTCACGGAGATTTGACATAGGTATGGGGGTCGGGCCGCGGAAGGGTGATTCGGATATCTCGGAAGTCGGTTGTTGGCCGTTCAGGAAGCGTCTGCGGGAGTCTCCCGTTGCTGGTGTTAACGGTGTTGCGGAGGACGATGAAGCCGCGAAGAGCTCGGACCGAGCAGCAGCCTCTCGCTGTGAAACGGAGAAATCAGTACCGGATAGCGTGTCTGGTTCAGCAACTTCGAACCTCGGTCTTTATCTTCTCAAACTGCGTTCTGAGTTCAGAATAGTCTGCCCGGAATTTCTGAACGCGACTGTGGTTGGTTAAGAGGGACGGCATGCCATGATTAGCTAATCAAAAGACTTGCGAGAAAGCGTACTCACATCATGGCCTTCTCCTGCTTCGCCTTAATCATCTCCCTCTTCGCCATTGAGTCGTAATCGTCTACCGTCCGACCCATAGCCGCAAGCGACGCGGATATCTGCCCTGTCAGACGTCAGAACCAGTGCAGCAAATCAATACATTTGTTCCCAGCCAATCTTCACCAATTTAAAAAGAGACGGGATGCAGACCTAGCAAAGCCGCGGACGTGTCTCCATGCCGTAGTCGTTCCAAGTCGCTCTGAATCGAGTTCGTTTGCCGCACGCCCAATGTGTATAGGGAGTTCATGGTGGGATTTGACGCGTATTCAGTGGTACTGTAGAGGGTATAGAACGACCAAAATGATGAAGGAGGACTGGGATAGTAGAGGTATGGGGTTGTGTTACAGCCGACGTGGATGTTCCATCCAAATATGGAAGCCGACGGGTCACTTCCCCGTGTGACCGCGGTCCGAGGCGGACGTCACGCGTTCAATTGACCAAACGTGACAACGCGTCGAGCTTCTTCCAAGTTCCTACCACCATCTCCGCCCATGGCCGAGCTCAACCTCCAATTCACGACAACACCGTCAACTGACAATGGCTCATTCAAACTAATTGAGCTACCGCCTGAGATTTGCCAGTTGGTTGACTCTGCCGTGCGAGGCGAGCGCAGGTGAGTACGCGAGCACCTGCTATATCGTCCTGCCGTGGACTCAAATTGACGTTAGTTTTGTGATAAAAGGCGACCAGGTTGAGGACGCTGTCTTCTGTACCGAAAGCAAAACCTACGCGCTTCGCTCGGTCGTCCTGTCGAATTCTGTCCTTGTCACCACAGGCCCGGTCGACGCGTCTGCATCAGCCGAACCGAGCAAGAATGTCGTGATTAGGGACACCGTACACGAAGTCCTGGAACTTGTACCGAGTTTACCGAGGCTACAAAAGCTCAATAGCCTGTTACGAGGGCAAGAGTACGATGAAGGGCATGATGAGGACGAAGGCATGTATGGAGACGAGGATGATCCCATGGTGAGTGTATTATTTAATGGCCCCGGTTGTGTTATGTTGAACCCGCCAAAGAAACGTCCACATAGAGTGACATACGAACACGCACGCGAAGCAGTGCAAGCAAGCGACATAGAAATTGCTCGCGGTCTAAGAGACCGTCGAGTGCTCATACTAAACGGTATGCCTTGACCCTATCGTCCTGCACAGCCCTGCTAACACCGGAATTATAGGGGAGTTGCGGCCCATAGCTCCATCATATTTGACCGCCGTTCTGGAGCTGCTGCTCACATATCTGATATCCCTGTCTCTGTCCCACCAATCTGCGCCAGTGCATGACCTGGTCACAGCATTAGAAGACGACCACGAAATAAGACGCAGTGTCGTGGAACAGGTGATGGGATGGTTCGGCGTGGTCTCGGATGGACGCTGGAAGATGGACGTGGGCGCGACTGTGAAAGAAGTGGGCTTGGGCATACTCCGAGCCTTCAAGGTGTGTTTTGCACCCGCATCTTACACAAGAGATCCCCTAATATCAGAGCTAGAATGAACCGATACCGGAAGACGCGTTTATAGCAAAGTGGAAGACCGCAGTGGGCGACACATTCGAGTCAGTCGTGGAGATGCAACTGCTTTCTGTAAGTGATCCACACGCGTGATATCGTATTCTCCTCCGATTAAACAATTTTAGGGCAACTATTTGTCAAATCCTGATCCCCTCGCCGAATCCGTGGCTCCTTTAATCGCGTACTTCCCCGCCTCTGCTCTTCCACCAGACCCCGCTGCCCGCTTCACCGACCTCTTCCTAACGCGCCTACGATGGAGAGCCGACGACATCTCGCCGTTCCTTGCAGACATCGTGGTCGACAACAAGGAACGCGACAAGCTGCTTCTGAAATACGCGCGCGCCGTGACAGACTCGGAGGGCGTATGGTACACTTCGCGCGCCAAGCTTGTCTGAGCCAACGTGCACCGGGGGCGCGGTCTTGTAATGTAAATGGTGCATGTTATCAGTCACAACCAAGAAAGGTGATCCCCAAGAAATCCAATCCCCATGTATCAGCAACTATGTTGTGGCGGCCGTCTTGCGCCGGTTCTTCGCTGGCGAGCTGGAGTCGCCATTGGTGAGTGTCGGCACGGCCTTTCGTTTCTTTTTGGCAGGAGGCTGTGGCTTCGTGGGCTCGTCCAAGGCTTGGTCGCAGTCGTAGTGGTTGACCATGTCGTACACGATGACCCAGAGCGCTCTGACAACACGGGCGTTCATGCGAATGTCGACGTAATCCTTCCGGACTTTGGCCCTCATGTCGAAGATCGCCTCCGCGCGTTGTTCGATAGTGCAATTTCTCATGACAAAGAGTAAAATCCCTACAGAAGCGAGTCAGCTCAATGTCCTTGCGTAATATAAACCACGCACCGATGAACATAAACTCCACAGGCGCAACACGCTGCTCAAACTGCACGAAGCCCCTGTTGTACGCCCTCTCGCCCGCCATGTACCAAAACGCGCCGAGCGTGTCGTCTATTGCCTTTTTGAACGCAGCTGTGGGCTCAGTCTTTTGGGAGATCCACGCTTCGATCTTCTGCGCGCTCGGTGTCTGTAGCTCGGGGAGAGACTCGCAACAAAATATAAACTGCGCGAGCGACTGGAAGTCGCGCCCGCGCTTCAGGTCGACGTTAATCTTTTGCCCAAGCCCTTCGTCGCTGATGAGTCGCATATGGCTCAGCGTCGTGATCCACGTTGCTCGCGTGGACGCGATGGCTTGCAGTTTTTCTATGGGATACATGTAAGATGTGTGTCGGCTCTCTGGAAGCGAAAGACGAACCTGCTGCCGTTAGGGGCATGCCAAGCTGGACCCGTTGGAAGATGTCTCTTTCGAGCTCCTGTGATAATCCGCGGTATTCCGCTATAACGGAAGGTTACAATTGACGCGCCTGACCAGCTCGGGGAGACGTACCGCATTTCAGCGTGAGCTTGGCGAAGTCTCGCTTCCAATGCTCCGGTAGCTCGTTGCGACCTTTGACATGGTCAGGGACGGTGTAGTACCAACTCTTCTTTGTGCAAGGGTCCCTATCTGCGGCCAAAGTTTGAGGTCATAAATCGGGAACGAGATTTGCGAACTATGCGTACACGGGATCTGTGAGAGCAACATAAGATGATAGGTATAGGGCAAGGTCAATGAAACGCACCATGCCGTCGAGGAAGTTCTGGATTGAAGTCAACCTTTGCTTGCCGTCGACACACCGCTTGACGTCCTCTCCGTCTTCATCTACCAACGCAAAGACGACTGGCGGAATGTATCTGCCCCGCCAAAGCGAGTCAAGCAGCATGATCTGCTTGTGCTCCGGCCAGACAGGGTCTTCACCACAGCGTCTCTCAACAAAGCGCACACCAATCAGAGAACAAGCTGCTCACCACGCTGATACGGCGGGTACAAGTCGATAATGCCGTGGTGTATCTCCTTGTGAAGCTGCTCAGTAGTGCAGTCATACGTTTCAGGCGGCTCTAGCCGGTCGGGAATGTGGAAATCGCCCTCGTCGTCGTCCTCCTCAAGCTCGTCTTCGCCGTAGTCGTCCTCGGGCTCTTCCTTCGGGGATAACTCACGGTCTTTGGCCATCGCAGAGGTCACACAAAGGGAGCGCGAGGAGGCGAAAGAATGTGATCGGTGGTGGTAGATGGGCAAGGTGGCGCACCGCTTGCAAGTCCCCGCGTTGTCGTTTTTGATCGCGATCACTCACTCTCCTACCTGCCGCCATGGCCTCCTCCTCGAATTTGGCTCTCCTCACGAAATCCCACAAAATCATCGCTTCAAAAAAGCGGGCAAAAAGGGAACAAATAAAAGAAGTCGTTTTTGACGAAGATGCGCGGAGGTACGCTGCATGTTACACCGTTTGTTTCGCTCGAAATTGACAAGCGTACAGAGATTTCCTCACAGGGTTCCACAAACGAAAGGTTGAGAAACATGAGGCGGCAAAGAAGAAGGCGATAGAGAGGGAGAAACAAGAGAGGTTGGACATGCGGCGTGAGGTATGTTTCGTCTTCAGGTTTGCTTTCTTCGCGTTCTCAAGGCTGTCTTTAGAAAAGACAAATGCTCGCTGAAAAGGCTGCCCAAAATGCTGCTGATGTCGAAAAGGCATACGGCGGCGAAGTTCTCAGTACGTTTCAATGTTATTATGTTTGGTTTGACCCGCTCAACAATCCTCAGATGATGGGGACTCCGACGAGGAATGGGACGGAGTCGATGAGCGGGAAGAAGCGTTCGAGGGAGAAGAACAACTCGCGACCGTTACTGTAGTCGAGGACTTTGACCCTGAAGTTCTTCTACACGGTCAAAACCCACTACGACCTCAAGAGGACGGTGATCAAAACACCCCAATGGAGGATGCTCGAAAAGCTGCTCCACCAAAGTCTGCGAAGGGCCGGACCGCGATACCCCCTAAGAAGGCTCCCTCGAAAAACGCCAAACCCAAGAAGATAAAATACCAGACGAACGCTGCACGCAAAGCCGACCGGGCGAAAGAGCAGAAGAGAAAGGTGGAGAAAGCAGAAAGGGCTGGCGGAAAGGGCTCCAGGAAAAGGGGCGGGAAGCGATAGCGCATCGTACGTCGACGTTTGTCCACTATTTTTTCCTAGTGTTTGATCCATTGTTTTGTTGCTAGATTACATGACGCTATCCTTCCCTTTCCTCCCGACCCACACTGCGTACGGCCCCTTCATCACGCCCTCCGCATGCCAAATATTCCACTCCCCATCACTTGCCCCGAGCCAGAGCTCAAGAAACTCTCGGATGACATCTTCCGCTCGAAGTTCGACAACGACTAGGACGGTCGTGCGGCCCGGGGTGGCCAGGTGGTCGATTGTGGCTACGAGAGCTGGTAGTAGTGAGGGGTGGTAGATACAGTCCACTACGAGGAGCAGGTCAATTGGAGCGTAGGAGAATTGTGTTCGACGCGTCGATGGTGAACACTTTTGAAGGGTGACCCAGTCTAGTGCCTCTGCCGAAACGCCTCTACTGTTTTCGTCCGGACGAGCAGTGGTATTCGAGAGTTTCATGTCATTCAACCCGAGGTTCTTCATGATGAGGGGGACAAGGTCGCCAATGTCCGTAACAGTGTATTGCCGCACAAGAGATGAAAACACGACAGCAAGAAGGCCCGTCCCTGCACTTGCGCAGACAATCAATGAATGAGCATATATTTTGGCGAGAGATTTGAAGTGAGTCTGAAGCAATAGACGTCGAATGATTTTCACAACCAGAGTTACCCGCTCCGAAGCAAGATCACCTCGAGACGGGGTTGACTCTGAGTGATCCGACGGCGACACAAGGATGGCAGCCTTGAGCTACTAGCAAGTGTATAGGGCCACCTGTATCGCCGAGTGGATATCAGGGACCCCACCCCGATGAGAGTCGAATTGCTCCAGTGGACGATTCCGCAAGGACTGGATGTCCGTAAAACATCACGTAGTATGATGGGCTTGAATGCATAGGATTTCTTACCCTAGCTCGAAAACATGTGCATCCTCCATTCGCGCAGGGTCAAGGAAACTCTGGGGATCTTTTGCATGGAATTGTCGCAGTATGAGCTGAGCAAAATCAGCACTGCAGAGCGCGCGGTTCAATCCAAGTAAAAGGATAAATTGGAAGTTCGCGCACCTTGCCTTCCATAGTATACTCCCTGTGTCGCCTTTCCGACTTCGCAAAGCCGTTTTGTCCTGCGCAATATGAACCTCGAGGGTATCATCCTCCACTTTCGCTTTGCCTCTTCTAGTCTTCCGTTTCAAATCAGAAGGAGGGGACCGGGGTATGATGAATTCCAGAGTTAGCGTATCCTTGTGATTGTCCAGGTATCCCAAGCCCCGAAACTCGTCGTTGGTGTCGCTGCGCTGTCCCGCCAGATCGGTGTATAGGAGAAAGACCTGCCGTCGCACGAGCGTGAGTAGCAGGCGGCTGGAGCGGGGAATATGCGTGAACCTCTTCGTCGGCGTCGATCACCTGCCACGAACCCGCAGGCGGCCGGCAGAGGCCAAGGTCGTCGGGGTTGTGGTCGTCGGTGTTGTCGGCGGCGTGCATGTGGTACGAAATCAAGATGATGCCGCGCCTCTCGTCAGAAATCAGACGTAAGCGCTGTGGAGACCCGCGCCCGACGCCTTGAACAGCTTCCTCTTCGACCTCGTCCTTGCCAGCGTCGCCCCCGTCGTCTTGCTCGACGTGTGGCCCGCTTTTTGTCTCCTTGTTTACGCCACTTTCTTTCTAGACTCGCTATGAGCTCAACGAGCTTGGCGTCGACCACCATCATGTCGTCGCCAATACCTTCCGCGTTCGAGCCTCCACCTCTCGACGACGTGCCAGCCCACCATGCGAGCCCCGTCGTTGCCTTCATCATTGGCCTCGGGATAGTTACCCTCGCTTCAATAATGAACGCGGCCGGGTTGAACCTGACCAAACTCGACCATGTGGGTTTGCTTCCGAACACTCTGCAGCCACACACTGACCTCTGGTTCAGGTTAGAACAAGTGCTGTTCCAAAGGCTGCACGTGCGAAGGACTGGTTTCGACCACTATGGCTCTTGGGCATGTTGCTTTATATGTGAGCCCGGTCCGCAACCTTCGCGCTCGCCGTGGCTCACCTTCCATGCAGTTTGTCCCAACTCATCGGCAGCACACTCGCATTGGAATACATGCGTGCTGGTATGCCGTGTTATGTTGTCTCCATGTCTATCACTCACCATGTTTCATAGAATACGTCGCGCCATTGGGCTCCACATCGCTGATCTTCAACTTTCTTTTCGCAAAATTCTTGGTTAATTCGCCTGTTACGTATAATGATATATACGTGAGTTCTGGCGTCTCTAGAGAAGATGCCATCTGACATGAGATTTGCTTAGGGTACCATAGTCGTAATCCTCGGTGTCATAGGCATAGTTGCCTTCGGGTCTATCAACCATGGACTCGGGACGGAGACGGACGCGCACCATCTCACATACCTCTGGACACGGGGGAACTGGCTCGCTTTCTTCTTCTTCATGGCCTTCTCGCTTATTCTACTCTCAATATTCACGTCACAGCTTGATGCTGTTCTCGCGTCTCGTGCGGATCTTAGCGCAGTACCCTTTGACATGGAACAGCGCCAAATGGGTCCCCCGCCACGCAATGTATTTGGCAAGATCGCATCTCTATGGACGGGGGCAATGTACCGTGTCCGAGGTTTCCTCGAATCGTGGACTGCGGCGCATGATGACAAACGTATCGCGTGGACCTTGGGAATTGGGTGGGCGTGTTGTGGCGGTGGTCTCGCGGGCGGCTGTCTAGTGTTCGCGAAGGGGGCGTACGTTGTCGAAACTTCTTTTGATTTTGGATTACTCATCAATGGACTTGATAGAGTCAAGCTTATCTCAGGTAGCTTGTCGCACGAGAATACGGGCAACCAGTTCGGACATGCCTCCTCGATATTCACCTTCATCCTGCTCGCGGTCACAGCAGTGTCTCAAATCGTCTGTTTGAACCGCGGGCTGAAGGTTTACGACTCCACCTTGGTAGTGCCTGTATTTTACGGTGTTTACACCGCAGCTGGGTAAGTTTGAACCTACCTATATGTCATCAATTAAGTCTGACTTATCGGGTGTATTAGGTTCCTTGACTCCCTAGTACGATATTTATAACACCAAGACAGCGTGATGGCTAACTTCTACTGTAGATCTTCAATGACGAAGTGGACGCCTACGAGTCCTGGGCCTTGTTCCTCATCTTCTGCTCCATCCTAATTCTGGTGTCTGGTGTCGTCCTTCTCACGAACAAAAAGCCAGACCACCACCCGCATACACCAGGGATTGCCTCAGGAGACCCTACCTCGCTGGTCGCGCTTCCTCGCGGCGCTCGCCGTCGTGCTCGAAGCGGTGCCGGAAAGCCTCCGGGTGATGAAGAGTCGGGTATAATAGACTCTGAAGACGAGGACCATCAAGGGACTACCGCACCGTGGCAACTAGGCGATGACAGCGATGATGAAGAGGACCATGTGGGACGCAGCGCTCCTGCTTCCGCACGGAGATCCGAGCGGACGTGGGCTGAGGGTGAAGGCGAACGAGCGCGAATGATGGACGACATCGACGCTGACGAACCAGGCCATCGCGAGTCCACATCTTCCGACGCGACGCTTGCTCGTCCAGACACCGATGACCTCAAGGACTGGGAGAGGAGGAAGGACTCCAGTTAATACAGACAATGGGAGGATTAATGACACTGTATTTATTATGTATCGTAAGTGCTTATGACGACTAAGACCTAATGCCAGCACTGTCACTTGTTCGCATGTTCCAATCACCAACTGGCGTTTCCAGAAAGGCGTTGGCCAGACCTCACGAACTGGATAGCTTCGACATGCCACGGCAGGTGTTCGCTGTACTTGGTTCGAACTGACTTTTGTTTCCAGACCCCCAAGTACGCTCGCTTTCTACCCACGGGACGCCCCGCCCTGCACATTCAGCCACCAGGGCACGTACGCGTGGTGGGAACAACATTGCACTATTACGTGCAACGTGACCTGTTGGTCCATCTTGCTGCACCGGATGTACATCTTGGGCCTTCGCGCCGCTAGAAACGACCAAGTCGCCCTAACTTGGCATTCATTGTTAGATATCAGGCCCCGCCACCGACGATCGATCTGAACGCGCGCTGCAGGTCCTCAGGCCACTCGCTAGTTTCGCCGTAGTCTCCAGCTCGTGTGACACTCTCGGGACCACTCGGATTCTACTCGTCGACAGATGTATAAGACGTCGACGCGCGGCCACCTTCCGAATTCATGCAATGCCCCCACTTCTCCCGTCCCTCACTATTACACGCAACTTGCCCACCAACGAGGGCTTCCCTTCACCGTACCGTATACCAACCCTTCAGGCTTCGAGGTCTGTCTGTGCTCCCTAGTCTACTGTCTGGGACGATGGCAGAACCTCAGTCAGGTTATGATGTTCTTGGCTTCGTCACGAATGTCCTCAGCCTCTTTGTGTTTATCGGAACCCTCGTGGGACGCTGTCGCCCGACGTCGCAGCTCCTCGTTCTCGAGGACTCTTGGAAGCGCGTCGAGGCTGCCTTGACCAGCAGCACAGAGGAAACCGTCGTTCTCAACGAGGAGCTCGTCAGACAGATTGACCGGTGACCTTTCTTGTCGCTCTTCCCCACCATCTAACTAACCATCCCACCTCATCCAGCCTGCGGTCGCGCTCCGACCATCTCAAACAGCAAGTCAGCAACGCCAACACAGTCCCAGCGATTGTCATTGAGGTTATGAAGGGACTGACTTGTCGTATACTTGTGGTTAATTCCAAAGTTCGTCATGTCTATGCACATATAACGGTAAGCACTTGCCTCTGCTGCGCCCGCCGCTTTGTCGCTGAACTGTCATCTTTCAGGCACTCCAAGCCCAGGCGAGGTACGGACCGCGTCGGCCTGCACACTTCGAGGGCCATGGGATGTTTCAAACCTTGCTTGGTCTACGCCGTCGAGGGGAAAGCGTCCAACCTCCGCTGACGTCGCTCTCCGCGATGACCAATGTGCCCGTGTACGCCGGCGCGTCAATGCCTTTTCCCGCTTCGCCATTCGCCACGAGCGTGCCCGCTGATACCATTTGTTTTACTCCCAGCGAGGAGCCCACACGGTGTAGGTTCAATATTGCGCACGGGAACGACAGGAAGTGTGAAGGAAACTAGACGCTGATCAATTGGCATTTCACAGCTACGGCTACTAGTGGCGCATCGACTTCAGCTCGCGCGCGCTACAGCAGTCGCATCCCGAGGCTTCTCAAACCTCGCCGTGACCGACGCATCAACCTGCAGGACAACTCCCTCCTGCCTCTGCCAGTCACCTCCAGGCGTTAGGACACTATCCTTCGCCCTCCCGCTGGAACTCGTCGCATCAGCGACTCTCTGATATGCTCCCCCGACACTCGAAATCGTAATATGTTGTCTCCAGTCTTGGCCAAGTTTGTCCCGCTCGAATGCCCCCGCCTTCGTTTGTCTCTTCCCTCTCGCTCTTCGGCCTGCGCGCCTGCCCATCCTGTACTTACCCCTCTTTCCCCGCCACGAATCTTGTGCCATATCTGCTACGCATAATGTCTCCTTGTATTCTGGCCGCTCTCTGTAACGTCCCTTGGATATATGGATACGTCTCATGAGTGGATTTCATTCTGACGCTCCCACAACGCACGTCAGTGGCTTCTAATTGTTGATGGTGTTACGGGTACATGAACACACAGAACTAAGATGTCGTGGATTTCCGTGCGTCTCATTTGTCACAGTATCTGCTTTCAATCGTACGAGCGAGCTGTTCCAGCTCCAAAGCAAGAGCTGACCACAAGAGTGCTCCTTCGCCTACGAAAAGTCGACCTCGACATCGACTGCAAGCGTAAGCTAGTGGACTACGAAACTTTGTTGAACCCGATCAGATGCCCGCTCAACTGCCCCCATGACCGGTGGCTCATGCGACGGCCGTTGGTGAGCTCTGTCAACCCCTTCGCACGCACACGGGTTACTCACCCGGCAACCGCGGAGTGATGTACGCTCAGCATAACCAGCCCGGGTATGGAGAGGGAAACCAAATGGCACATTGTATACGCTTCATGCTGCGTGTCTTGTCCTCCGTGCCTACGGAATTATTCCCTCGCAAATTATTGGCCGAGCATGCCCCGGGCCATACTCGGTGGGACATGTGGCAGTATATATGTATCTACATAGAAATGATATTTGCATGTGTCTGAAACCCAATACCCGCCGCAGGGTCTGTGCTGAGGGGATCGGTTAGTATGGCGTAGCCGATACACACGAGTGCGAGGGTCCGGGACCCTATGGGACCCAAATTGGCGCTCCCTGGAAATGACGGACCTACCCGATCAGGTATTCTGCAAACGGTACGCCATTTGGGACAGAAACAAGTGTTCAGCGTGCCTTTAATTTAACTTAAAAAAAAATCGCCACAACCCGACCTGTCCGGACTGGAACAGCCTCGACCGCCTGCAACATGTGTTCCAGGCGCACACTGTGGGAGATCTGGTTCCGGAGCTGGAATCGTGGAGTTAATATAGGTGTGGCGACTATGATTCAGTCTTCCTCACGTTACACCTGTAAAAGGCGGCGTTCAAGTCCTCTTTGCACCTGATGATGCTATATTTGTTGCGTTGATGGCAGCAAAGGCGCTTGATGAATGTCTGGCAAGCGATGCCATGGAGAACCTTCAGAGTGGCGTCGAGCTGACTATAGTCGAGCAATTAGTGCAAAAATAGATTGTAGAGGGCATGACCTCACTCCTGCAAACACTGCAGAGCATACAGATCTCCGTCGGACAGCGTGCGGTTCCCAGCGGCGCTTTCGGATAAGACCACCATGTGGCCTTGCACTTGAGCTGCGAGTGCGCGACAGTCTTCCTTGTTTGACCGCATAGCCTATAGTAGATAATTAAAACAATCGAAAAGATATTTGAGCTGGGCGTGGGCAGACGCACCTGGGCAACCTCTACGATGGTCGAGGCTACCTTTAGGGATACCTGGACCACAGGTACGCCGGGGGCAAGGCTGGAGACGGCTTCACCGATCTTCAAGCCCGTGAGTGCAACATCGAGCGCTACTCCCACTACTGGGGGTTCACGGCGGTGGAAAGCAGCCCCATAGCTTCGGAGTAGACGAGAAGATTTCCTGTGGGTGCCTTCGGTGGTCGCAGGATAGGATGTAGTAGTCATTGCAAGGGCAGGACTCTGTCGCTTCTGGGTTCGACCGAACTGAGGGATGAGACGTCTGCGAATTGGAAGAAGGGCAGGCATGTTCGATGTTAGAGTGTATAGGAGGGCGTTCAGATGAGGTAGGTCGGGGTTCGTGTGCGAAGGCGGCAAGGAGAACAGAGACGAGGAGCAGGAGGTGTGAAAGCGAGTGTAGGCTAACGCCAATGCGCAATGTGCAATGCGCAATCCTAGGACGCCGAGCATAGGTTGGAGCACACTGTTAATCTCCGCGTCAGACACGACCCTACCATGCGTGTATGCGGCATCGGTACGAATCCACAGATTGGATTAGGGTGAAAAGCACTCGTTTACGTCGTTTTCCTGGGAGACAGAGCGCAGGTCAGAATATCAAAACAAAGGGCCAGACCAAATAGCGGTTGCTCACGTAGGTGGAGAAGTTCGAACGTGGCCACGAGAAAACAGCATGGCGCATCCAAGCGCTCGTTTGCATGCGGCTCATCAAACTTACGGATGGACGCGGAAATGCAAAGGCGCGGTGGGGATGTTGACGAGGCGTGATTGAACGGTCGAATGGACCAACTGTGCTAAATACGTCGGTTGACCATCATTGTGATATAGTCCGGATTTAGCCATAACCGATACAATATAGAATCGACGATAAAATGCGACGGGCCGGGAGTCGGCATGTTTCGTCCCTGCTAACATCGAGGGAAGGTGCGAAAGAGGAATAAAATTCAGAGACAAGGACTTCAGGACGCAGCCGAGTCCGTTCCCAGACTCGAGCTTGAACCCTCTCCTAGCGGGTCGCTATACGCAGAACGAAGCTCCAGAATGAAGCGGGAGATTATAATAGAGGTGATCCTGGCGATGCGGATTCAGGCCAGAAACTCACGGGCAAATTTTGGGAGATGAGACTCACGCGGTGGTCCATGTAGGAACGACAATATCGAGCTGACGAATACAAATCTCCGTCAGCCTCATCTCGAGCGTGGCACAAATTTACTCACCGCGATCTCACTGACAATGACTATTCCCAACACGTTGAGTACAACCATAGCCCTATTCCATCCCTGTCAGCGTTTTCAAGCGCAATCTGGAACGGTTCTGGCCCTTACATGAAGTATAGAACGCCTAACAGGTTCGGTGAGATTTATCTGTGGCGAAAGGTGTGGCTCTCACTCACCGCTCTGGATAAATATCCGCACAATCTTATGGGTAAACGAGCCACCGCACCGCTCCGCAACATTCCAGATGCGACACGCCTTTACGACTGTCAGTATCACGACGATGGTGTCTGCCAAGATAGAGGCAATCCGCGAGCCGAGGAGAACTAAATTCGTCTTAGAAGTTAAAATGCAGCTCTTCGTTGTATGACAGGGTCAGTACTCACGACTTTAGTATATTTACAGTAGTGAGTGAGAGAGTACAGACGCTTCCGTATGGAAACTCACAATATGTATTGCATGTCAGACAGCCGAAGGTGAATCCTGCATTCATCCGCGGGAGGTTTGTGCACCAACACTGGCACGCTGTTGGCCCAGACCCACTGCACGCGATCAGACATCGCAATCGAATAACAGACATAATTACGTACCGTGATTATAGCCGGCGACAGAATACCAAGGAGGAGCGTGAGCGCTGTGATAACCCTTTGTCGAGAGAAGAGTGCCTGTACTCTCATTGCAGCATAGACTGAACGGGTCAATGAAAGCCCCGCGCTCAAAGAACGCTTCTTACTGGCTGCACTAATCCCAAGGATGGCGTGGAAGACCATGAGTATTCGATCAATAACTTGGCAACTACTGGAATGAGACGGAGTAGCGGGTGAACGGGAGTTATTGGGTACCTCTGACGAAGTGACAAATCATTAGTAAGACGATGATTCCGATTCTTCTGTGAGAGAGGATCAGACGTACTGTATCCGACAAGCCGCTCCAGCCGGTTTGTTCCAGGAATATGATCACGGTGCTGAGGAGAAGAACATATCGGTTGACAAAGAAAAGTACCGAGGTCGCCGTGATATTGTGATTCCACATCTCCAGCACCTCTGTGTCGAGTGTGAGGAGGTGCTCGTAAATTATCAGTACTGGGGATCATCAGCCTCGAGGCTCGGCACGATAACGACATCGCTCACGGATAGCAGCATAGCTACTCGCGATCTGTAGCCTAATAGTAGTGTGAGCGTCCAGAATCTACGAGTGCCAGCGATATTGAATTAACTCACTGGGTCTGCCCAACTTCCGCAGGGTTGGACATGCGCTACTCTGCGAGAAAAAATAGAAATGGCGAAACGAAGACCTAGACCTGAAGTCTCTGCAGCTCTTATACATGACACTACGAGAGACGACCTAACAACGCCCGCAAAACGCCAGTCGATGCGATACGTACTGCCACGTTACCTAGTCCGAAGATTGTCTGGTTCACCCAACGCAAGAGTTGAAGCCCCGGAACGGCTGTCAGCAGACCGGGCTGCGAACAACGACACCTCGCACGCTCGAGAGGCTCGACCTGCCCAAATTCAACGAAATCCGCATCAATTTTGGGGCGGCACCGTCGACGGACGCCAGGCGATGCGGTGGCAATGAAGGCAGAACGAGAACACCGACGCAGTTGGTGAAGACCCGTGAGTCCAAGAATGGGAATCGACGTCCGAGGACGTCTCGGCATTACCCGCCACTAGCCGATTTCCCACGTACGCCTGTCATGTTCAACAGAAAGCGGCTGGGGGAGCTTGAGCCAAACGTGTTTCAGAGAGTATTTGTCGATATATAATGTTGCTTGAGCCCGCCGCAGCGGTCATTCTGAGTCACTTTCCGACAGATGAGAATCGGACCGTGGTAGAGGATTGATGGAATGACGAAAGGGGAAACTGCCACGTGCCATGATATCAAGGACGCGTCGGGAAGTTCCCGCCTGTGTCTTGTGAACATGCAAGCGTTCAAGTTTCAATGTCAAAAAGTCGAAATAAATTGATCTGCCTTTCCAGGAAATATATAGCATCCATGAATGACCCTCCGTGCGTTGTACTGGATACTGCGGACAGGGAAAAGAGTCGTAGTTCATTGCCGCCCAGGCCCGCCATCGCGCTTTACACTTGCCTCGTGTTGCACGCCTTCCAGCAGGAATGCCTCCGTCGACATCCCTAATATTCCCCTAGATTTGCACGGTCGTTTCCGGGGAGTACATGGCTGAACAATATCCAGGTCGGGGACGGCATCCTGTCCCGAAATAGGCACCCCCGCGAGCGCACCGCACCGCCGCTCCACCCTCCTTTCTCCACCACCACCATCCTGCTCACACCCTAACCAGTCCGCCGCGCAAATGGGCTTCGTCGACCTTCTCTTCCGGGGGATCAAGTACCTGCTATGTGGGCCAAACGAAGGCCCCAGGCCAGAGCCCGCCCCGCACGAGGTATATACCCCGCCGACGGTCCCGCACCGTCCGCAACAGCAGTTCCCCCCGTCTTACCATTCGCGCCCGGACCAGGGGCATCCTATATCTCAGCCGCAGCCGCAACACAAGCCGCCCCAGCAACACAAGCCCCAGCAGCAGCAACAACAGCCTCAGCACAAGCCGCACCATACGAGCCCGAGTCCGCACCGACCTGGCGTGGTGCGTGCTCTCTGTTTTCTTTTTTTTGCTGGTTCGGTTTAAAGGTTGATCTGGGGGTTTATGTGTGTCTGTGTGTAGGATGCGAACCAGGTGAACCAGCAGAATGAACACTACACGTCCTTGCGGTCGCGCGCGAACGAGGCCGGTGACGCCATGGCGCGTGCATTCGACGAGAGCCACAAGGCGTACGCGGGTGGCGACGGCGCGCGTGCCAAACAGCTTTCAGAAGAGGGCAAGCGGCACAAGGCCGAGATGGAGAGGCTGAACAAGGAGGCGAGCGAGTGGATCTTCCGAGGTCGGTGTATGCGTCCTTTTGGTTCGTGTTTTCAAGCTGACGGAAGCGCGCAGAGAACAACACGGTGCGTGCTTCTGGGTATATGCAGTGTGAGGATAGGGGCTGATGCGCGTTGCAGGATAGTGCGCCGCATGAGGTCGACCTCCACGGGTTGTATGTCAAGGAAGCCATCGCGTGCACGGATCGCGCGATACAAGAGGCGAAGCGGCGCGGCGACTCGGAGGTCCATCTCATTGTCGGTGCGTTTTCCGCGTCCGCCTTCCCTCTTCTCCGCGCGTTCTTATGTCTTGCAGGCAAGGGCCTGCACTCGCGCAACGGCGCGAAGATCAAGCCGGCCATCGAAGACCTCATGCGCAAGTGCGTGTTCTCATCTTTTCGGGTCTTCTATGGTTTCGTCTAACAGCGCATATAGGCACCAACTTGTCGCGCAGCTGGATCCGCAGAACGCTGGCGTGCTGATCGTGAGTCTGGACGGCCAGGACAAGGGCACGGGCAGAGTCATCCAGCCGGACGACATTGCGCGCGGTATTGAGGGCGACGATGACCGCGGCTGTCTCATCATGTAATGCTTGCTCAACTTCTTTCATGACTCTACGGACCGTACCAGGCTGTACTTCTTGCGACGCTGTATCCATAACAATGTTTCCAGACCGTTCTGTAGCTTCTCAAGCAAGCTTTAGGCGTTGTTTCATAGAGAAGGCTAGAAGGAGACTAGGTGCGAACCTACCCTCATTGCCGGAAATGAACAGGATTCAGCGGGGATGTGTGCCGTGCAAACGCTTCTTCCCCGCACTGTATGAACTTCCACCTCTCGCTTCAACAACAGAGCTCTTCATTTCGGCGGGCTCAGCAACAAGCCGTAAGGGAAACTACCCTTCCGTCAAACGTGCATTATAATTAATGCGGGAGTTCGCTTTACTTCTAGCACCGTTCCATACTTCCGGGGACAGGCATGGGGCCTCACCGCGTCGTATACAAGCATCGGCGCACCTTATTCGACCGGCGAACGACGTGACCCCGCCGCTGACGAACGTTTTCCCAACTCTCCCTGATGTCGGCATCGCCTCGACCGCAGCATGAACCATTGCGTGACGCAGCCGCATGTTCCGATGATATTTCAGGCAACACCAGAAACGTGCAAAAATTGCGCGAAAATCGTGAAATGCATCCTGGGGCGAATGCCGTCTCCCCGAGGGGTCGTTGAGCCATTGGTTCTCGAGGCGGATGCTGGGGTCGCCGGCGACGGGCGATGCTGGAAGCCGAAGAGGGCTTGGATGACGGGCGGATGGAGAACGTTCAGGGCGCTTCCGCGCCGCGAGGCGGCCCCGCTGGACGGCGCGCGGTCACGGGTGATGCATGACGTCACGCGTTAACGACTTGCGGTTACCTTCATAAGGGGCCCCCGCGACACCGCAGTAAGCATCGACCTCCTTGTTCCGTCCCCTCACTTCCCCCTGTACGCTCGCCGCCGCCTCGCACCCACGAACCGCACGCCATGGGCTACAGCTGGAAAGACGGCATATTCTTGAAGGTGCGTGCGCTGGCGACGACAAACAGGGCTCGTTCTGACCGGCTGGGCAGATTATCAATGTCATTGTGTATTTCTTCTTCCTAGGGTCGAATATCTTCAGTTTCACGTCGGGAGGGGATGGGGCATACTACTGGGGCAAGCAGACCTATGTTTCCCCTGCGCCGTGGGCTTTTGCCATCTGGTGAGTTGGCGTCGTTGTGGTGTACCTGCGCAGTCACTGAGGGGTTTTTCCAGGTCTGTCATCCACCTGCTTCTCCTCGGAACCATCATCTACCAGTTCACCGAAAATGGGCACCGCTCTATCATTGAGGGCATCGCCTGGCGTTTCCCCCTGCTCGCTGCCTTGAATGCCATCTACGTTTCCCTCTGGTCGTCTCAGAATTACATCATCGGTGAGTCGCGACCCCCCCTGACAGGTACCACGAGACGCTCACACCGTATTCGCTCCCGCGCAGCCTTCATCTTCTCGCTCCTTGTAGGCTCCACGGTGACGCACATCTACTACATCGTCAAGAAGTATCACGAGCCGTCGAGCACCGCCGACGAGCTCTTCGTCCACCTGCCCTTCTCGCTCTACCATGGCTGGACCGTCGTCCTCATCGTCCTCTCCGCCTTCTCCGCCTTCGGCGTGAACGCCAGCACACACCATGCCGGCGTGTGGACCAAGGTATTCGTCTTCCTCGGCTTTTTCTTCCTCGAGTCCACCGCCACCGCGTACGCCTGGTCGTCACCCGAGGGCGACCTACCCGCCGGCGTCGCCATCGCCTGGTACCTCTGGGCGGTCTTCGTCCACCAGACCACCAGCAAGTTCGTGCACTGGAGCGCGCTCGCGTTCGCGATCATCGCCTCCATCTGGGTGGGCAAGGCCATCATCACGCTCGGCGTGAAGATCCGCCGCGGTCACTCTGGCATCTCCCTTGACGAGGAGCGTGCGCCCCTCATCGGCGGCCACTAAATGCTCGACGGGCATTATGGGCCAGTTGTATCACATTTGTGCGGTGCCGGTGTCGCTGTCGACTTCGCCGGCGTCCACTCCACGCTTGTTCACGAAACACGAATAACGATGTATGCACTTCTTACGCCTTGTTAAGTTCCGCCCTGCGCTTCTTGTAATTGTAGCTTGACTGTATCTCCCTGTGCCCCCACCATTGAACAGTTCTGCTACGTTGCATGACCCCTTTTGTAATTGTATGTTATTGTCGTTTACTCGGCTCAATGCGACGTGTTTACTGCGTTTCTTGACCATGTGCATTCATTCCAGTCAGAGGCTTGAAGCATTTATGACACAAGAAGAAAAAGAGGCTGTTGGAAACATTTCGGACAGGCCCACTCATTTACCATTGATCAGCGGAAGTTGCCGGCTCCCGACACCTCCTTGATAGAGTTCGAGAGCCACGTGGATTTCTTCCCCCTGTTCTTTCGCACAATTCACGCTGCCCGTTCGACCGACTGGACGTTCCTGTTCCACTCCAAGACAACACATATTAAATCCACTACGTTTTCCCGCGTAAGGCGCGAGTCAGCATCGACCGAAACTCAGTACCGACATCGCACGGCGAAGGATCGTATCCCTCTGCGGTGCCGCGCTCTTACGAGTCTAAACTAGGTTCCCTGGCTACTACCTTTGGCTTGGTCTTACGCTGTCGCGGAAATACGAATTTGCGATGGAAATATAGATCCTTCAGCCCGAGAAAGAGTGTCGTAAGTCCTCCTGCAAACTGTTGACAACACTCATAGCCTCATGACGCACGATTTTAGACAGCAGCCCCATATGCCATACACTTCGTGGCGCGGAAATTATGCACATGACGAGGGCTGGAATTAATAGCTACGCGCGGCTGGGTTCAGGTACGGGGCGGGACGTGCGACAGTGACAGCGGGGGCCTTCGGTCGAGCGGAGCCGCAACTTGAATTTCACAAAGGGACCCTGAAGGGTCGGAACCTTCTGATTTGACAGCACGACGCATTTTTGGAGGGACAGACATCGCGAGTTCGCCGTGGCTGCGACTTGACAGTGCTGGCCACGGCTTCATAAGTAGTCGGTACGTTCCTGACTTTGTATGAATTTGCGTGACTTTGAGGCGCAGCGGTTTTATGTCAGGTTTCAAACATACGCGGAACATGAACGTTGTGAATGCGGTCAAGTCCGTCAACGCGTCACTAGGTGTCAATGGGGATGGCGGATCTCCATCGAGTCCCGGGGCCGGACACTTACACGCGCGGGAACCCCCGGCCTGGACTTGGTTTCGAAGCCTATACCGGCATCCTGCATTTGTAGACAGAGTGTATAGGTCGGCCTTTACTGCAAACCGTGGCATCATAGCTGTACTAATTGAAACTCTAACAGGTTCTTTCTTCTCCGGCAAAGTTGGGGGTGTAAACCACGAGGTTGCGTAGGCTTCGATATCTCCTCGTGCCGTTGGCAGACGCCGCTGTCTCAATGCAAATCATCATGTTGCGACGGCATCTCACTCCATGACAAGCGGAATGCAACTCTGACGACAATGTATCTCGAGCTGGCGCGGCAGACGTCGCGGGTGCAGTGGAATACTTTCGCCGAACGGTCCTTGGTTTTGCTCGTCGCTCGGCAGCAATCCCTCACACACGTGCACGGGTCAGACCCACCCAGAACGACTCAAATGAACGCGGCTATTAGCCGTGGACACCGCCCCCACTACCAATCTGTTGAAGCCGTCAGCACTTTCCTGCTGATTCGTTCAGCAATCTTATTGGACGCGTCATCCTCCTGCGGATTCTTTGAGGAGCTCCCTAATGCAGAGTATCTTACAACCTTTGAACGTTGCCCACTGACACATACTGACAGCCAATACAGACGACGCTCCACACCCGCTTGACATGTCCGCGCCGTATTTGCAACCCGAACTATGATCGTACTGCCGTTTCGGCCAGAAATACGCGCTGCACAACGTATAAATACGCCCCTCGCTTTGGTGAGGAGGTCCTCAGATCAAGCCAACGAACCTCGCAGCTCAATCTACACCACCATTCTTCGCTTCTACAATATGTTCTCTCGCACCGCTACCACTTTCTTCTGCGTCTCCGTTGGATTCGCCCTCCTTGCTGCCGCCACACCGAACCCCGTCGTGAAGCGTTGGGAAGTCCCGACTACGGCTCCGCCCACCAAGACGGTCACGGTCACTGCGCCGGGCTCTACTGCCACCGAATCGGCTGGCAACTGTAACACTGGGCCTGTCCAATGCTGCCAATCCGTCCAATCTGTAAGCGATATTCATGTCTACTGTCGTATGACTTGCTAACGAAATCTTCACTATGACTACAGACGGACAGCCCCGCCGCCTCTTCCCTCCTGGGCTTCCTCGGAATTGTTCTCAGCGGTACCGATGTCTTGGCCGGCCTCGACTGCTCCCCCATTTCTGTCATCGGGGTGGGTAGCGGCGGCTCATGCAACGCCAGCCCTGTCTGCTGCGAAAACAACAGCTTCGTACGTACACTTCGCAAACTGCCATTTATCCACCTCTGATCATGTTCCGCTCTACAGGGAGGCCTCATCTCCATCGGTTGCGTCCCCGTCAGCCTCTGAGCGTCGACTCCTCGTTATCATGGTGAGCATCATCCCTCGCAAATCATGTGCAGATGTCTCATAAACTGTGATTAACAGTTTCTCCAGCATCTTTCCCGCTGAAAGGCCGATGCTTGACGACTCGAGTTTCTTAGGCTAATATGTTTTGTATATCTTGACCCCCGAACGATCTGTATCATATCTTGTATCCCTACATCATCTATACACACGTTCGCCTCTGACCTTTGGAATGCCTCGCTGAGAGAATTGACTGGGATGGCGGCCTATCTGCTACAAAGTTGAAGCATCCGCGTCACGTAATAACATCAACAGAAATTGGTACAGATCATCCTTCGCGAAGTCGAACTATTCGAGTGTGCTGTGAGGGGAGGACCGTCTGACAGATCCTTGAGAGTGTCCATGATTACCGTTGTCTGGTCACCAGGCGTACCGTTCCCAGAAGTTGCGCAGAATTGCGCGAGGGTGATCATTGGCGGAATGAAGTGGCGAGTCTCGCGCAATCGGGAGGTCGTACCGCAGGAAAACGCGATCGCATTGGAAAACAGGCGATGTACTAGCTCAGAACTCGGGGTTCGAGTCGGAGGTCGCTCAAGTGTAAGTTGAAATGTTCAAATCATTCAAAGACACTATGCGCCCGGCTGACCCCTTGCCCCGAATTCACTGTGCTCTATTCTATTATACCCACCGTATGGTAGGGATACGAGCCACGTGTCAATCAAACTATCTTGACAGGTTTGGGTTGTAACTTGTCGCCCTACAATCACGGCCGACCGCGGCTACTTCATGCCAACACAGCACCGTCGCGCACGGAGCGATGAGATACGGACATCCTAGCTACCCGAGACGATTCAGAGCGACGGGAGACGAAACACGACTAGCGCACCTGCCATAGGCCAGTACGTGCTCGTTTTATCCAGCTCGGAGACGACATATCTCCAGCAGCATCCACATCTCATCACTGATCCTCGCTGTATTTGTACTATATCCTCGTCGAAAAACCTTGGGGCTGAGTATTATTTTCCCTGTCGAGGTCTGCCTATTGCGCGTGACTCGAACACAGATAATCTCCGGAAGCCGTGACTCATAGGGATCAGCCACTGGTACTCCATCGCCGACAGTTTACTTCCATCTTGATGCTAAGATAAATGTTCACAGTCAATGGTTTTGCGGGCCACCTATTATGTGCGACTGTTGATAGCTGACGATCTTTGAGATGTCATCTCGCCCCTTCCGAACAAGGAGGCACCCTTCCACATCCGCGCAGATCGCTCTGATGATGTCCCTGCAAAAGTTGTGACTACGGTGGACGATCTCGCCTGGCATGGGATCAAGGTCATGCGCGTCGTAAGTTTCACCCTCCTCTCTTCAACAATGTGGAACGGTCTGATCTGTGACGGGCGATGATTTCGAATGAAACAACCTGCGGGATACCCGCTCATGTCTATCTCGTTGACATGGTCTGTTAGAATCCAAGACAACGTTGTCCCGACCTCAAGTCCAGCACGAACGACCGTCTCTTGATCAGCATGTAGTATCGCCCCCTTCGAGCTCCGATATGTCCCCGCTCGTATATATATGTAAAATTCCGTGGGGGAGTTCAAGCCTCCTCGCACAGGCAGCATGTCCGGTAGTCCGGATATTGGACAGACCCGGTAAGTTGACAAACACGGGTGGATACACATGTATTCATTAAGACCAGGATCGAGATAGCTAGCACCTACGCTGCTACCAGTGAGTACTTGTTATTCTCGTGTATTAGCAATATCAACAATATCCACACTAGTGCTCGTAATCTACGAACATCTCCTGACGCTCGACACAGAGGTCAAAGAAATGTGGAACCGCAAAATTACGCCGACAACCGTGTTATTTTTCGTAAATCGATACGTTCTTCTCCTCACTATTACCGTCACTTTCCTCGAGCAAACTAAATGGAACGGTCTGTCCAACTCGGTGAGTCACTTTCCCCAGACGGCACCAGGAATGCTGTTCCGCTTATGAGACCTCCGGATTTATTAGAGGTAAATATATCACACTTTTCGCCCCAGCCTTCGCCTCACCCTAGCAGCTGCAGCGTGATGGTCCGAATACAAATGATCTTCAACGCTATTCTGGGTATTGCTGCTGCTGGTACGAAGCGTTCTGCCTCTCACTACGATATCGTTGACACATTCAGTTTACGCTGCAATACGCGTTCACGCCCTCTTCTGCCGTCAACGGGTTCTCACAGGTCTCACGCTCTTCCTTGGCCTGATGTCTCCATGCATAATCACCGTAAGTACCATCGCTATTCCGCCCGGTCATAATTCTAATAATTCTCATTGGCAGTGGGTATGGGCTACGAGTAAACCGGGGCTGATCCTAATAGACGGTCTTCAAGTTCCTATTGCCGGATGTGGAGTCGAATTTGCGGTGACAGATGTGCAGTATGTATTGTAAGTGCTATTTCCACACTTATCATGCTCCGCCAGTAATCCACTCAACCTTTGAAAGCCGTGAGTGAGCCTCAATGCGATGAAACGTTAGATTGTTTGAAGAAACTCTCGCCAGTGCTCCTCGGCTCGCGAGTCGCGTCGCTCTTGGCGGACATCATTGTCGTTGCATCGACCGTCATCAAGGCATACCGCGCCTTCACCGTCGCTCAACGCTGTGGGGGTTCCCTGACACAACGGATCATGAGTATATTTATCCAAAGCGGTGAGCGATCTTCCTTACGCAGGGGCATTCAGCTGAAACGATCGGATGAATAGGTGTGCTGTATTTTATGTGAGAGCCACCGTAAAATTGTATCGACAGTGCTTACAGGTCTTCAACAGGATCATGGTGGCCCTCAACGTGTTGGGCATAGCCATTATTAGGGAAACTTCGGTGAGGAACTTCGCGACAAACTTTGGGTTCAAGTAAGGCTGACCGATACCGCGCCCGTCAGCTCGACATCGTCATCCCCACATGGACTGCTACGTGAGTGGAAGGTCTCTTGACGATCTTCCGTTTTTGAACACGCATTCCCAGGATTACGTCTATTATAATTTCCCGCTTCATCTTGGAACTACGTTCAGCTTATAGTGGCCCGCAGATGATAGGCTCGACCCCGGGGACAGATTAGGCTGCGTCTTGAACTCCTATACTCTAGACTCCGTTGTTCACTTGCATCTGACTGCACTCTGAACAATTATTACTTAGCATAAGAATCGTCCGGATTATCATATTGAATCATACGACATGGCAAACCACATGTGAGGGTGCTATGAATCCTCAGCCTCGTCCACCGCAGACCGATGAGCAGGCCACGGCCACGCGCTGTCAGCTTGCTGATGTGGCGACGCCGGCTTTACAAACGACAAAGCCTCTGAGAGCGCACGGACCTGTCCAGGCGTAGTAAGGCGGTACTGCTCCTTCGACCAGGGCCCGCTGTCACGGTATCCAAATACCCGCGCCTCGAGGCTCTCCTCGATGTCGGCAGAGAGCGAGTTGTGAATGCCGGTGTCGATGGGGCTGAGCGTCGGCGGCGAAGGGAACGTCAGCGTGCTGAGACGCGCATTGTTGAGTTGCGAGTTCGTCGAGACGAGGACGCCACGTTCGATCTCCATGCTGCGTGTATGTGCCATACGCACGATGACGGCTTCCTCGAAGTCACCGCTCTCAGACGTGAGGGACCCACTATAAGATGGGCTAGGCGAGGCAGGTGTCGAAGGAGTTTGAGGGCTATGGAAGTTGCGCACGACTCGCCCGTCTTTGTTCACCTGGAAGAGGTCGCTGACAGGCATGGTAGGCGTAGCGGGATCGATCGAGATAGAGTATCTCTGCAGTGCAGAAATTGCTGTGTTCGCGATGTCGACCTCCCCTTCCTCCTCGACAATCCCAAGCCCGTACACGACAGACTGGCGCTTCCCGAGGTCGTGGGAGGACGCGCTCTTGCTAGTAAGGTTGTCTTGAACGAATTTCATGCGCACCATTTGTGCGAGCTCGGCGGCCTTCTGGCGTTGGATCTGTCGTGAGAAGTCGCGTTCGGCGACACTCGAGGCGATGGGGGCGGATGCGGAGGATGGGAGCGTCGGGGTTCCAGACGCGAGGATAGCGTCTGCCCAGGATTTGTTGAGGGCAGCAGGAGAAGAGAAGCGGTGTGACGAAGATATGCCGTTCTTCTCGTCGACCTCGTCGATATCCTCCGGAGTATAAGCTTCCTTCTCGGCCGCCTCCTGTATGGCGTCCATGGGCACGAAACTGTTCCTCGAGGTACTGATCCAGACGTTCCCAACACTGCTGCTAGTCGATGCAGGCCTCGCGTTATCGCCAAACATAGAGAAGCGGGGGTGTTCGCGTTGAAGGCGCTTTGCATTGCGCCTGATAAGCCATGTTGCCAGAGCAGCGATGACGCTGACCACGATCGCGCCCGCGACTGCTGCGCCAGCAACGAAGGCCACGTTCATCCCGTGAGGATGCGGTGAGGCGACTGTTGGGGTGTTGGGGACAGAGACGGTCGGAGCCGCTGTGGGCGTGCCCCAGCCGGCGGGCGTATAGGTGCTCGCATGCAAAGCGATGGTGGGGGTCGACGGAGGAGGGGGATAGGGTAGTTCCTGCACAGTATCTCGCGGAAGGATGGTATGTCTTGGGGTCTCATGACCGTTCGCGAGGTGTCTTGCGACCAGGGAGTTGGCGTAGGTCTGGTTCGTCGGCGCCATGTTGTCTATGTCCCAGAAATTCGGAAAAGAGTGTGGTAAGAGGTCAAGACGGAGAGGGAACAAACTGAACGCATCCTCGGTTGGTTCAACAACGGAGGCTGACATCGAGACTGGTTGGACGGTGTTGGTTCGAATTGAAACGGCTCGTTGGGGTAGGCCAGTTTGGTTTCCAGGTGCGTAGTCTTCTAGCCAACACGCACCAAACGTGTGTCTTTGGCCACGCAGTAATCTTCGTCAAAGTTATTCTGAGGCATCGCGTGCTGTGGACGGGACAGAATGGCGTGGAAGAGACGAAGCAGGAACAACCAAAAGGTCGTCGGAAGTTAGTGACCGAGTTTTGATGGCAATACAAGCTTTTGTTACCGGGATCACGGCTGATCACGGCTGCTTACAGCGGAACCGTGTCCAAATCATGCCTGCAGCTTTGCTATCCCCTCCACGATTTCTTGGTGGGCCCTCTTGTGGCAGCGTAGGCGTTTCAAGCACCTTTGACAAGATATAACCGTGTCTATGTTTAATTCTCGATATATAGAGCATTCCCCTCACAAGGCGCCGACCAAGGCACCGCCCCCCGTGGCGTCCTAGGCCGATCGGGACCAGGTACGCGCGGGGTGTCTGCATGCCGCGTGATGTAAAATTACCCAGTTGTTCCGTCGCCGACCGCGCCCAAGCCAATATATACGAAGAGGTCTTGGTGGTTACCCCGCACTTGCCAACAACACACCACATCCACCCTCTACCTTCGACCCGTCATTCATTTGCACCTAGCGTGCTTGCCGTTCATTCAACATGGGGTTACTGGGCAAGAACATCAAGTTCTGGGGCGCCGTGGGCGTCGTAGCGGGAGCCATGAAACTGAAGGATCGTTGGGACGAATGTGAGTCGATTTACATCGTTTTGTTGGACCAGAATTGACAAGACGGCGCGCAGATCGTCAAGTTCCAAACCACGATCCTGAGGAGGCTCTTGGTGCAGGGCCTGTGGCTTTGCACAGCCCCACGACCGAGTCACCCCCGCCGAGTTACATGATTCTCGACACCGAGATTCCCGCCATCACCACCCGGCCAACGCGCAAGCGGTCAAAGAGCTGCTGCATGTGCTGCGGCACCAAGTACGTAGCGCTTTGCATAGCCCGTGTTGTGTGGCTAAGATGTAACCACTAGCTGTGGGCTGTTTTGGAAGGCTTTTGGCATCGTGTGCCTCATTACTTTCCTCTACCAGAGTTTCAGGCTCGTTCGCTGGGCTATTTCCGTTCGTTTCCAGCCCTTGTCATCGTCATCGTGTTCTCATAGCATTCTTTAGAAGCCGAGTGATGGACTCTGGGGCATGCCCAAGTTCGGCGAATCACTGGAATGCGCCGATGCGCCGTTCATCTACCAACCCGACAAGACTATCTACACCGTTCCCATCGGTGTAGCCCGCGCAGACCACACGGTCGAGATTCGTGGGGGTGCGGTTGGGACTATCATCCTCGCTGCAGGTTCACCGAACGTGGAAGACATCGAGTTCGAGATGAAGCTGCGAACGGACAACAAAGACCTGCTCGAAACCGTCTTCATGGACTACCCTAGTCCCGAGGACGTCCAAGCGGGTATTGCTTCCAGCCGCATCAAGCTCGCCACCCCTTCCGTTGTGGACTCCTGCATGCGCTTCGACGTCATTATGCGCGTCCCTTCATCTCTCAAGGAGCTCAAGATCGTGTCCCAATCTATCACGCAGGTCGAATTTTCAACGAATAACAGCGTCGCGCTCGACCGCCTCGATGTCTCCCTCCTCCATAGCCACAGCGAGCTTAACCTGTTGCTCCCGCATGGCGAAGTCGCCGCGAAGAACCTCGCCCTGCAGGTTTCCAGCGGATACATGGTCGGCGACGTCAACATTGCCGAAGAAGTTTCGCTCAACTCCCAAGGCGGCGATGCGCTCATGTTCATCACCGCAACACCCGTTGCACACACCGACCGTGACACGAAACCCGTACCCGCGATGCTCAACACTGTCACTGGCAAGGGTCGCACCGATATCTACTACGAGGATCCCCATGGTGTGATCCGCCGGACGATCTCCAGTAATCATCGCTCCGCTCGCGGCGGTGAAGTGCACCTCCACTACAACGATGCGGGTTTCAACGGGCACGTCGACCTCAAGGCCAAATCCTACACCACCAGCGGCGTCTTCGGACAATTCAACCGCACTGAAGACCGTCTCCCGACCGCCGGAGATGGTGACGGCGACGACATGCTCGTCGCACGATCCCCCAATGGCTGGATTGGGCTGTACATCTGATTCCTGGGCTGGATTACCAGGGATCTTGGATTCTGCTTGTTGGTGAGATAAGTGGAAAAGGACTAAATGTATTGATACCTATATTTGTTATACATACCCTCATTGGATGAACCAAGTTTGTTGGTCGTCGCCGAGAGTGTTGATGGAAATTCCTAGTGTTGCCGATGTTCGGTTCAGGTCCGGTTCGGGCACTTTTGCCCAGAACCTGAACCTGAACCGCAAGACTTTCGTCGAACTGAACATTGAACCTGAACCGAACCCCCTGAACCGGTTCACAAGGTTCGGTTCAGGTTCGGACCGCGGTTCAATAGAGCTAAGAAAAGGAATGTCAAATGGGTTCATATGTCATAGTTGCAGAATGCTCACCCTTTTATATCGTCTAGTATCCCAACGCGACCAGGCCTAAAGCCAAAATCGTGCTAAATGTAAGTAAATCGTAGCAAAGCTCACCGTACTTGATTAGGCGCCCAAGGACGAGCGAACGAGGATTGTTCCCCTCGGTCAACATAAGCTCTAACAAAGCGGTGTGTGAGTGGGACACCTATCAGTGAGTTGTTGGTTTGCGCAACTTGTTTCATGTCACAGAAAATCTGACAAATCCCATGCTTATCGAGTAATCGGTTCGAACAGGTTCGAACCGCAAATTATGGGCTGAACTGCGAACCGAACCGACACCAGACAACATGAACCGAACACGAACCTTGAACCGAACTTGCGGTTCGGTTCGGGGTTCACGATTTGAACCGAGGTTCTGAACTGAACATCGGCAACACTAGAAATTCCGGTAGTCGGTGGGCGCCAAGCTTGCCGCGCCACAATGCTCCCGGCATTCCCCAAATGTGGAGACGCATCAGTCTCCCGGCATCCGGCGCATCTCTCCTCTTTCCTCCCCGAACTCGGAACTGCTCATGTCTCTGCTACGTTGTTCGTCCTCAAGTCTAAGTCGTACGCTGTACCACTCGCGACTGGCCTCAACGAGCGCAAATCCATATCCCTACCCGCCAAATGCAAACCCTACACCGCACCAGATTTTCCACTTGCCTCGGAGCGCGACGAAGGCGGAGGTGAAAGCAAGGTGTGCGTAGAGTTCTCTTCTGGTTTATAAGTTCTCAAGTCTCGAATGTCGCGCAGACTATGAGCTCGTGCGGATCTACCACCCGGACTCGCCCGTCAGCAGGCCTCTTCCGTCCGCAACAGCACAAGCGCGTTTCCAGTCCATCACCGCAGCGTACGACTCCCTGCGTGGAAAGTCCCCACACGCGTCCGGCGCCGGCGAACCCGAGCGTTCGAGGACTGACTTTCACAACCTCAGCTCGGCGATGTGGAGGGCGCGGCGCCAGCGGCGGGCCGAGCTGAACATCGGCCTGGACGACAAGTGGAAGGACCGGATGATGCTGAGTGCGATAGTCTTGGTGCGTCTCCGGCTTGTGCTTCTCCGCAGACTGGAGAGTTGACTGTGAACGTGATGGCGGGTAGGCCGTTGCTGCATGGGTCGCTCAGACGTACAACACGCGTCGCCAAGCTATTTCCGCGTCGATAGGTACCCGCCCAGAGGTGTTGCAAGAAGCTCCCGTCAGCTCAAAGCCAAGGACGCGACGTCGGAGGACGGACGAGGAGAAGCTCGCCGCAACGGACGAAGGCAACCCGCCGGTGCCTACGCCCTGACTCAAGCTCATCAAACCCTGGCGTTTTACCCCGCTTTCGCGATGCTGCCTTGCGGGTTAGCACAATGTCGCTCAGCTTTTCCCCATGGCACAATAGTCAAATGCAATGATGTCTATTGGTGCTGAAACTCTGGTGCTACTATACACAGCGTCAGGCACTAACCTGAATCTGGCTGTACCGTCGGCGCAAGGTGTTGATCCTAATACCGCCCGGATGCACACTTGCGTGCCTCGTTGACAAGAAATCTCTCATTAGTCCCCGGTGCCGTCCAACGCCTTGGTACACAGCAAAACGTGCGGCCTCCCCTGTTAGTCATGTTGGACAGGGCCGTATTGATTGTTTCAACGTTGCTGCAATAATCCGTCGGGAACGAAAGGTCGCAGTTTATGGAACGATCAGCCGGATTGTACTGCATCCACCACCATAACTTGAGTGGTGAGTACCGCCGCAATGTCATTCGGATCGTGTCGAGCTGATACTTCCGGGGCCAAAGTTTAGTCTTTGTCAAGGTTTCTCCGGAAAGCTTTGCTATACGGATTAGTGTGGATTCCTCCGGTTGCGTGTGATGTCGCTCCGACGAGTATTCCGCTCGATATCAGACCAACCTCGAAAGATCCTGACTGCGTAGACCCGGATCCGACACAGGTTGAGGGCCATGGTTTTCACACTTGGAACTAAAACAAGAGCGGTCTACGGTGAGTCTCCGAAATTAGCTGCATAGCCAGGGTGTATCTGGAAGATTTCAGGGCGCACTGTGGGCACAGCTGTCAGTTCTAGGCAACTGATCTTCCACCGGCGGAATGCAGACTTGATCCTGGGACCTATCTTAACGCGCTCGTTAGCGAACGCGCATCTGTCATGGAAGGCGATTGGACGCTCTGCCAAAGAACACCGTACGAACAATACTGCTGAACCCGTGTCGTACCGCAGAAGAAGGCACAGAAATATACGGAGATATCTCTGCTGGTATTGGTAAAGACCCGGTATGCGGCAAGCGACGTCTCCGCGTTGACAAAACTGCGACACCATCGCGGACACATCAGCTCGTATTGAGAAAGACGGTAGCGCTTCAGTGCTTCATCAGCGCCACTGGAGAACTTTGGAAGACCCCGTGGGAGGTCGGGCCACATGGTCAGAATTCTGCATGCCGACGAACACCAGGACGTCTAAATACTCACCGGTGCGTTGAGGCACCGCTGTGGCACCCCCGCGTCGCCCCTCCACCCTCTCCTTCCTGCTTTGTACAGTCCTCCGACGGTGCACAATGGACAAGCTTCCGCAGCCCCAATTCACCCATCTTGCGGACGTGTACCAACGTCCGGGCTTCCTGAGGAGGTGGGAGCGTGTGCGCCATAAGGAGGCACACTGGTTCGTCGAGTGTATGGCTGAATTTGTGAGTGCCTTTGGTTGGGATTTGGCAACAAAAACTGACTTTGCATACATCAGACTGCCGTGTTCCTGTATTGCTTTGCCGGTGAGTCCGTCACGCTTGTGCAAAGCGACCTTGGCTAATGTTCTTCATCCTCGATAGGAATTGGTTCCACTGCACCATTCGTCTTGGGCAACCTTGCAGGGCAGGAATTAGGCTGTGAGGGAACCTAGGACCTGTGCGCTACCAGTCGGCTGACAACATGCAGCATTATTCCAGGTCGGCTGTGCGTACGCAATGGGTATTGTGTTGGCCCTGGTTGTCAGTACTTTAACTGCGCACTCCAGTCATTTCATCGAGACTCACATGGTGTTGCAGATATGCTCCTCGACCTCTGGCGGACATTTCAGCCCCGGTGTCACAATCACATACATGCTGTTCAGGAAGTTCCCCGTTAAGAAGGGCCTGCGCTATATTGTCGCGCAGATCCTTGGCTCGTATGTCGCGTGTCTCATCATATATGTGCAATACCACCACTTGATCGTAGTAAGTCTCTTCATTCCTTGATGTGTTGACCGGCAGCGCTGAGAATTTGTTGGTAGGCGGCGGAAGCCGCGCTCGAGGAAAAGGGCCTCCTGGACGGGATCAACTTCACGCCAGCAGGCCCGGCCGGTATCTTCGCGCTCTACATAACACCGGGCCTCAACCTCGGACAGGTCTTCGTGAACGAGTTCGTCTGCGTGCGTTACTCGACTTCCTATCATCTTCCTCTGCCCAGCCACTTACGTTTCTCTGCCAACAGGATTTCGTCATCGGCCTGACCATCTGGGCAATTATCGACCCTACGAACTTCATGGTCTCCCCTGTCGCCGGGCCCTGGATCATCGGATTCACATAGTACGTCTTCCCGCCGCCACATACCCCGACCCGGACCCTGACGTTCCGGGTTCTCTAGCGCCATGGCCGTCTGGGGCTACGCGCCTGCAGGACGTACGTATTGCCGTCCTCGCCGTCCCTGGCTGCGCACGGACACCAGCTGACCACTCCCCATTTTCTTTTGTAGTGGCGGCCAACACTGCGCGCGACGTCGGCGCACGGCTCATGGCGGTGACGATCTGGGGCCGCAAGGCCGGTGGCGGCCCCTACGCCGCCATCGCAGCGCTCACGAACATCCCCGCGACGATCCTCGCTGCTGTCTTTTACGAGGTGTTCCTGTGTGATACGTCCAGAGGTGGGTGCATTTGTGCGTCTCGTGGTGCGATGGTGGTGCTGATTTGGGATTTGTAGTGTTGAATCCGGTGATGGCGGAGACAATCGCGGGTCAGCTCGCCCATGCGGAGCATAGCAAGCAGGTCGTCGATGGTACCTCGTCTAGTGGATCTTCGCTGAGCGAGAAGGTCCGGGGCGACGTCACCGTCGAGCAGGCTTGAGCAGCTCCGCTGAAGAACTAGGTCTGCTGTTACTGGGCAATCAAGGATAATAATAACGCGAGGTTGTATACCATGTCAAGCACTCACTTTAATTTCTACGGGCAGTCTGTGTGGATGTAGAACATGTAGAAATAGATGTAACACCTTGTTTCGAAGGGGATGCTTTGTGGGGCGGCGTATGTTGAGCTCGAAGATTTATACCACCCGCATCTGCGTCACCGGTCTGGACGATAACCGGTAGCCGGTATGTTTTGGGGCATGACATGATACTGTGCTCGCACAACGCTTGGTCCAAATCATGGTCAAGCTGTGACCATGTAAACGGTGATGCGTCACGACATTGCGAGCTCTTGGACCGCAGACCGAGGGCAGAACACATAAATATGTCAGATTGCCCGTGGCGGCCTGCTGGAAAATCATGACATTGAACCCAGTAGAAAGGCCCATGCAATGCATGGGTGTTTTGGTCACGCTCGTGACAAGTGACAGACAGGGCGAAGCAGTATGCCTGCCGTTGACAAATCTATCGTTTTTGCCACATTGAGTGTGGTAGTTCCGACACGAGATCGCCTTCAAGACCCTATTACTACGGTATCGGGAATATAATACCTTGTTCTCGAAGGGATACCCTAGGAGGGGGCGTGTATTGCGCTCGATAACTTTACCGCAACGCTATCAGTTTCTGTGAGTAGCTAGCACGTTTTCGGGCGTGACATGAGGGTACACTCACCGTCGCCGAACCTGAACGCGCTCGTAATCAGACAATCAAGGTGTCGTGGATTGCCGTACGTACTAAATACAAGGAAGCATATTAAGCTACAGGTGGGTATGGGGGAAGGCTGCTCTCTATTTGCCACAGCCCGGACAACAATGGACGACGTCGTGGATGAAGACGTCACATTCTGTGCAGAAATCGTGCTTGCACTCTGGACACTTGTAACGCCCGAGTTGGCTCATGCCTTCAGTCGGCTGTGCGCCGCCCTGAGTGGCAGCGCTTTTGAACGGCGACGAGCAAGAGTGACAATTTGGGTCCGGGTTTACGATATCAGTGAGAGATGAGCTATGGACGTGTCGTCAATTGTAGAGCACGAGGATAAAATGCGCCGGGCTTACACAGGAAGGTAAGGCTTGACGGGAAAGAGATGGTGGTAACTCCGCGCCAAGTGCGGTGAACTTACAATCATCAAACCACAGATATCGCAGTCCGTTGGGACGTCGCAAACTTTCGCAAGACATCTTGGACAGAGGAAGCCTTCGCTCTTGAGCTCACCGTGACATACGCAAAGTGACGGTGCGGACGTCGCTGGTAGTCGCATAGGGAAACCCATCATCATGAGGTCTGCGGCTGGGTTGATACCGGGGCCGCTTTGTCGAACCACGGCGCGTTGAGCAGGAGGCGGAATCATCTCGAACAAGAGGTCCTTGAAGTGTCCTTCGTTGAGAGCCACACCAAACTGACCTGCCCTGGCTTGATCAAGACAAGTTCAGTCGTAACGTCAGCGGATGGAATTACGCACCGCCTGTCTTCTCGCAGAGCTCTCTGCATATCTTCATTTCGGCGGCGAGGGCGACCAGAGATATTCGGATCTTGTCCTTGATACATTCGTCTAGAGTGTCGTGAATGTTGCTTGGGTCGCACGTCGTTAGAGAGCCGAAGATAATGGTGATTTCGCGGGAAGAGTGAGTGGGTAGATGGCTGTCGTAGCTCTTTTGAGTACTACGTAGTACAAAATGGGTGAAGAATCGAACCTCATGCTACTGCGGGCCATGTCTATTGCGTTTTGCAGACTAGGCTCGCCAGCCGGTATCATTTTATGCCGCTCAGAAATGGCTTTCAGCACGTCTTGAGGGTTGCCTGAGTAAGAAGGATTTGTGAACAAATTCATGACGCAAACGAGGATCGCTCGTACCAGACATTTCTCCAATGCGCTCCCCAATACCACCTCTCATCCCCACTATTCCAATCTGACCAAGAGGATTCTGGTCGAACCATTCGGTGATGAATTCGCGCGCGTACTGCAGAGTCAGGTCAAAACGCGTCGGTCTCATGTCGCGGTCCGTCATAGATGCAGACAGGTCGAGAATGAGGACGAGGTGGCGGATGATGGTTCTCCGTATTGCGGAAGCTGGCGCAAGCAAGCTGACGGGTAGATAATTAAGAAGAGAAGATACATTGAGAGCAGCTGCGACTCACCGTTTCCGCCTACCACGCGCTATGAGGTCCTGAACCGCGCCCGAGATGCTTCCAGTCTCGTCCTCCTGGACAGTGTCCCATGAACGCGTATAAGACGCTTCCCAGGCGTACGGTTGCTGTGGCCAGTTGAGGTGTGGCTAGAAAGGTAGCTGTGGGAGTGCGTACCTCTTTTGCTTTCCCCTTTCCCTTGTCGTTCTTGCGTTTGTCGATTGCTTTCCCCTTCCCCTTTCCCTTTCCTTTACCCCGGTGGTCGAAGTCGTCGCCGAGGATGGACACGTCGGAGTCGGAGTCGACGTCCATATAAGTGTCGTTGATGCGCCTCGGAGGCATGGCGGTCGTCGTCCGGGACGTGCTGGTCGCGCTGCACGTCGTTTGAGACAAAAGCTGGGCGGCGTTCGAGGCGAGGAAGCGGGAGCCGAATGCGGCATGAGCGGTGTGTGACGGGCGTGTGACGCCCCTTGTGCGAGGGTCACGGCTCGCCTGAACGTCGTACTTAGCAACACAAACTTCCTCGACCCCCTCGCTGCCGGCCATGGTCTGGCTGCTTCCCCTCACGCTCGTTTTATTCTCCTGGGGCTCTCTCGTCCACGCTGGGACAGTCACCTACGGCCATGCATGCGACACTGGCAACCAGCGACTCCAGTACGGCACATACCAGTTCGCGTCCGACTGCGACTCTACCACCTTCTGCAACTCCTCGAGCCTCTGCGATTGGCGAGGCTGCCGACGAGACGAGTTCCCGTTCGGATACAACAACAAGTCCATCAAGGTCCCGTTGCGCTGCGACAACGAGTTCTTCTGCCCCGACGAGGAGGACGCTTGCCAGCCCGTTCTGGCCGTCGGAAGCCCCTGCCAATTCAACAGAGATGGTAGCTACCACCCTGTGATTCCTCTTGGCCGCCCCCTCTGAGATTGTATTGCCCCCCAGATGAATGCGCAGCTCCTCCGAACTTCAAAGAACTCGCAGATCATAGTGGCTACGGCCTAAACTACAATGGATCGGTGTGCCTAAACAACGTCTGCATGTAAGGAGGCACGATTATGATACGGGGAGACCTCTCATGACCTATCTATTCAGGTGGGCAAACGTGACCCTCGGACAGACCTGTGTCGTCGAAAACACGGGCTACATCGTGTACTCTAGCACAAATGAGACGGTCGACATCGTATCCCGGTTCGTAATATCGTTCGCCTACTCGGTTGTTTGACTAACGATTTACTCGGGGATACAGCGGGAATTGTCGCACAGGTCTCTATTGCGATTCGCAACAGAAGGTGTGCATGAACACGAAGGCGCTTGGCGAATCTTGCGATGCCGACAAGGAGTGCGTACATTGACGATCGTCCCCCTTGTGGTGCTTATTGGCTATTCCAAGGTGCTCGACCTTCAACTGCCTTGCAGAAGGAGTTTGCGGCAAATCAGCGGACACTCCAAGCCACGTCCCATCGTGGGTTTACGTGGTCGTCGGCGTCTGTATCTTCGGAGGTGTGCATTGAAGCTTTCTCGCCTAGACACGTCGCTAACGTTTTATAGGCATGCTCGCTACATTGGTCGGCATGTTCTTCCTTCATCGGAAGCAGCGCCAGATCGAGCGCGAGAAGCGTCTTCAATACTGGCGCGAGCAGAATGCTTTCCGTCAAAACATCATCCAGATGCAGGAGACTGCTCGCAGCTCGCTCATGTCGCTTCCCACCGGTGCTACAGGCGGCAGCCCACGCAGCACCCTCTACGGTGTCAACTCAGAGGACTCCCAAGTGCCGCTCACCGCCCAGAGCAAGACGAGCGCTTTACGCCATCAATTTTCCGACGACGGCCTCGATGGAGGCGAGGATAGCATAATGATCCAACGCGTGGACAGGAAAGACCCAGGCAGGTTCTGAGCACAGGCGGCGCGACGGGAAATCGCGACAGGCTTTCATGACATTTACCCACCAGTTACTCTTGGACAAGGACCATTTATTATCATTCTAATCCATTCTTCATCGTCTGTACATGCTGTACCTATCTTTCAGTCTCTCGGGCAACTTAGACTGTAACGAATCCGCAAGACTGACATGTACGAATGAATTCTTGCTCCACTGCACCGCATGGACCCTGCTGACCTCCCGGACTATACTCACGGTGTTACGACCTCCGCTGACCGTCTGCCCCAGACTTTGAAATCCCCCCACGCCCGCCTTCATTTCCGCTGTTGCATTCCACGCTGTCCAGGTGAGCTTTAGATTGACTGACTTGAATTCGATGCTTGACGTCATTTACAGCAGGCTTTGCGTTGTGGAGCCAGGAACCTGTGTCTCACATTCAAAACAGATCTAACCTGCGTACATCGCGTGGGATAAATCTTGGGAATCGGGTACGGTCTCATTGATCCCACGGAGTGGTGCAGTAGCCGTCGAGGCATGCGAAATTACTGCGCAGACATTCATCGAAGAGGGCCTCGCCAAGACCACGTTGCTCGTCGATGGTGCGATATTTCTTCCCTGATAGACCGTCATAGTTACTGCAGGATATTTGGTGGATTTTATCGTGCGATTCGCTGGACGTTTGCCTTTCGTTTGACTTTTTGACGGGGTGTAATATTCCGTGTGTACGGTGGCGACGCCACAATGTCATCGAGAAAATTAAATCCGAACTTGTAAATGGCGCTACACCAGGTTTTATACGCTCGAAAGCTCGAATATACTCGGGCAACATAGCCAAGACACGTTGCGCAGCATCGAGGTCGTACGCGACGGAGAGCGAAAACCGTGGAGCTGGAAATAGACACGGCTGGCCAACGACGATGATCCAGCGCCTAGAGCGTAGACACCAAGTTTGAACCCTTCATTCACGACCACCACCTGCCCGACGCCCGACGTCTGCGCTCGACGCACCGCGCGCCATGAGCCATTTACCCAGACACCCATCGCCGCCAGCATCGCCCACTGAAGAACAGGACATCAGTCGGGCCGGCGTCTACAACGAAGAATCGCGCAGGTCTCTTCAGAAGGGCAAGCAGAGGGCAGAGGACCCATTTGACGAAGATGAGACGACAGTTTCCGGCGGAGAGGAGAGATACCCGCCGGTGAACGATGAGGAGACGGAATCACGACGAGTCGCAGAGGTGCGTCGACCGCAGCCCTCGCACGCTGAGCCTGGCTTCACACAGCATACGCCTAGAACTTGCGCCGCTGGGAGGCGGATGAACGACAACGACGGAAGGTCGCACGCGAGTCGGGTTCGTCGTCGGTGGGCAGCGGCTCCATCGTCGGCGACGTCGCGCGGAGAGCCAGTCTGCTCTGGCAGAGCCGCAGGTCGAAGCAGCCTGCGCCGCCAGGGCCCGGCACACACCACCAGCTACACTCGACGGAGGACGAACTCGCACTAGACGATATAGACACCAGGCTCTCCGCACCGCCGAGTCCGGAGCCCGAGAACCCGTTCACGACCCCCGCAGCATCGACTGTCTCGCTCAATGACCCCCAGCACTCTGCTATAATGTCAGAGACGGCTGATGTGCCCCTGAAACCAATCGCCGCGGACGGAAACAACGGGCTGCTGGCGGCGCCGTCACGCAAACCGAGCAAGCTCGGTCGCAACAAGTCTCTGCGTGAACACCCGCCGCCGCAGCCACTAGATCTACCGGAACCTAGGAGTCCACCACTTCCGGATGGGACCCCGGCCGCGGTCCGACCACCAGAGCCAACACCGCCCCCGACTGCGACACAGCGAGAACAGGAACACGAGGAGGAGGTGCACGTTCCGGAGAAGCGGTGGTGGACAGACTGGTTGTGCGGCTGCAGGGAAGGTGGAGATAACCAGGTACGCTTCTTCACTGCATCCGACAAAAGCTAGACCCTGACCTCTCTATGCTAGGCGGGGCGCACAAACCCATTCGAGTGACCCCACCCCCGGACATTTATCGCATCTGTTGTCGCTGTTGTCGTCGTTCGCTACCTTCCACCATGCATTCGGGACGCACCATTTGTAGCAATTTACCCATTGGACTGTAGGCTCAGCTTGTCTGATTAGTGCTTCTGCATCTTTTTATCCTAATTACAGAACCTACTCGCAACCGCGGACGCTTATTTATAGACTTACAGGATCCCGCCAGCTCTTGACCGTGGTAGGAGCCCGGGCGGTTGGCTACCGACTATTTCTGGTCGAACCCACTGTGGCGTTACTCCACGTAAATCACCATTTCAGGCTACAAGAGTCGCTCGATCCACGATTGGCCCGTCCCCCTCGTCGCCGTGGTCTGAAGGGCGATTTACGAGGGTACGTCGTCCGCTATCGTGGTCGTTGAATTGGCTTGATGGGGATGGAAAAGCGCACCGTGAAATTTTGTTCCTTTGGCATTGATGTTACCCTGATTTTACCAGTCATGCCCGTCTGCTGGGGGACCCGCGAGTATCGCAGGCCCCTATTCGTTCAGGTCAGCATCAGGGGTCCAATGCCCAAGAATTCTTCCGTGGGCAACATAGGCAAGCGTTTCAGCCACGCACCGTGTTGGTCATGATAGTCGTCATTTATCCTCTATAGTCTTCCCCTCCGCGTTCCGAGGAATTTGTATTTCGACCCTCCTTCCTTCCTCCCGGCGAGGGATGATCTATTATCGCGCTGCGCCTTTGCCCACTCCCCGTGCTTCCTAACAACAGCGACAGCGGACTTATGGGAAGACATACACCGATGTGGCGGAATGAAGACATGCGCAGAAGATCGCGTGGTTGGGCGCGGCTTTGCAAAGACCCTCTGACGGACGGCCTCTCGAGAAGCGGTGTGTCGTCAGAACACATAGAGCCACAAATTCAAAGAGTGGATACCCGCCTGGACTGCGTGGTCCCTTGCAGATTGCCGGGCAGATAACGGAGGGCGTAAATGTGCGGCTCGGGGCTCGCTCGAGGAAGACATAGCCACGGCAATAAGGATCAAGTCACATTCTGACGGACGACAAATGCAACTCAATAGGGAAGCGCGGCGGGGTCCCATGCATACCGCTCGGGCGAGAAAACCGTCGCGACTGATGGCGCTCGGCGAGTGAAATACAAATGGCTGAAAACTGCTCGTGCATCTTAGACATCGGGTATGTAACTCTTCGTGTTTGCCTCCGTTCCTGATCTAATAGCTACCGAGGATCGCTGCGAAAGGGCGAAGCAGACCCTGCAGAAGGATGCAAACACTGAACTTACCTTCCTAATTAGGCAATGGTCCCTGTTCGCGGCAAGTGCCGTAATGAAAGGAAGGCTCGACGGCCAGCGCGCGTGCTTGGGAGAACACCACCACCTCGCCTCCCGTGAATACAAAGCACCCGTTATGTGAATCGTCTTACGATGCTGCATCCGAGAGCCATGTTGCCGCGGTGCGGCATCCTTCGCAAAGTGCTGATTTTCACGGTCTTTGCAGAACTCGAATCCAAGGATGAAGTATCATCTCGCTTGTGTGTCAAGATCACACACAAGTACCGCGACTCAACCTAGGTCTGTTCTCGACTTTCATTCTAGCAATTATGCGGAACAAAGGGCTGATGTGTCAGGCGCTGTCGGGCTATTAAGCATGGGAAAGACGGACGCTCAGGTCTGCCCGTGAGGTACTCGATCGGTTTGCATCTCTATCAGGCTCTGCTCACGAAGCATCCAATCTGCAGGCAGTGTGCGAAGATCATCAGCTAACTTTGGGATCATCAGCATACCACTACGGTCACGAGAACATGCCCGCGGCGCCGTTTTTCATTATGGCGAGTCCGTCTGTTTCGCCCGCACATCCTCTGATAGGAACGCGCGTGTTCGTCGAGAAGCTTATGCTGATGTATTTGTCCTCGCTAATGTCGGCCTTATGGGGCCCTTGCGCGGGTCGCCGATACTCGCGCGGACCTGGCAGATGACAGCAACGTCACTCTGGTCTCATCTCCCTGTTTTTCCTCAAGGCTCGTTAGGCGGTGGGACAGCACGCTGCAGCAAATGTATTCTGCGGCTTCGGTGGCAGTGTGGCGGGGCTTCAGAGTTCGGCTGTACCATTCGTTTGTGAGTGGAATTTGACCGCGAATGCGTCAAGATGCTATCCTTGGTATGTCCCAAGACCGACCATCCCTGCTTCGGCCCTCACACGTTCGACAGCACGGGGACCCCGCTTGATCCAAGGCGCAGAAATCGCTCGCCTTCTTTGTCGGGGATGCGACGCGAGACGCTCTTTCGTGGCGTATAAATACTACCCTCGACATCGTCCTTCTCCAGGTCAGCAGCCATACCAGCTCTACTCGCCTTCCAGCAAGCTCAGCCAGCATGACTCGCATCGCCTCCTCTCTCGTCGCTTCCGTGCTTGCCCTCCCACTCCTTGCCGCCGCCGCGCCGCAGCTACTCCCGCCTGGCCTCCTCCCGACGGGTATTCTGCCCACCGGCATCCTCCCAACTGATATCCTCCCCACGGGCATTCTCCCGACCGACATTCTTCCTACCGGCATCTTGCCCACAGGTATCCTTCCTACGGATATCCTGCCAACGGGTATTCTCCCCACGGATATCCTGCCAACGGGTATTTTGCCCACGGGGATCCTGCCCACGGATATTCTCCCTACAGGTATTCTTCCCACCGTTTTACCCCTTCCCACCGATCTCCCTCCTCTTCCTACTGGCATACTTCCTACTGGGTTGCCCGCCCTCCCCACGAATTTGCCTGGTCTCCCGACCGGTTTGCCCGCTCTCCCTACGAATTTGCCTGGTCTTCCTACTGATTTACCCGGTCTCCCTACTGATTTACCTGGTCTTCCCACGAATTTGCCCGGTCTCCCCACGGGTTTGCCTGCCCTCCCTACGAATTTGCCCGGCCTTCCTACCGGTTTGCCCGCCCTCCCTACGATTCTTCCTACTGGCATCATCCCGTCAGGGATCCTGCCTACGGATATCTTGCCCACGGGCATTCTGCCTACTGGCATTTTGCCTCCGGGCCTTCTGGGCAGGCAACTTCTCCCGACTGGTAGCATTCCCTCCAGTTCTCATGAACATCGCACTAACCAAATCTCATCCTCGCAGGCATCCTTCCGACAGGCATCCTTCCGACAGGTATCCTTCCTACAGGAATCATCCCGACGGGCATCATTCCAACCGACATCATTCCAACCGGCATAATTCCCACGGGCATTCTTCCTACTGGCATCCTCCCCAGTATCGGTCTCCCCACGCTCGGCGGAGGTACCTGCGACACGAGCAGCTCGCAATGCTGCCAGACATCCACCACTGTACGCCATACCGTTTCCAGCGTATATCTCTCATGCTGATTCCCTTCCGCCATAGGCTGACTCCCCCAGTGCCCTCGCCGTCCTCAACGTCCTCGGCCTCAAGGCTCTCGACCCGAGCGAGATCGTCGGTCTTGGCTGCAGCATCCTCTCCGGTGCCTGCGCTGGCGCAACGCTTTGCTGCACGGATAACAGTCACGTACGCGCAGCGCTCACTTACTTTCAACATATCGACTAACAGACATTTCTAGGACTTCATCTCGCTGGGCTGCAACCAGATCGTTCTCTAAGGTATGGTTCGCGCGCTCGGATGGTAAGTGTTCACGTTACACCGCCCTATTTTCCGCTGACAAGTATCATTAGATCTTTTCCTGCGTCTTCGATGAGCTACTCGCGCGGCTGGGGTGGGCTCGACACTTCGCCCAGTGCTCGAGGGGGGAAATCCTTACATTTTGCTGCTTGATGACTTGCGCTTCACCTGTTGTAACGACCTTTATTCGACTGTCGACCGATACGATGTACGCCAACTTGCGACGAATTGAACGATGTATTGTGTTCTTCAGTCTCTGCGATACTCTGCCGTACTCGAGTACCTCCTCATCTCGCTTTCCGACGTTGGAGGCTTGAACGGCCACTGCGACGGGAAGTTCCGAGACGGCCCAATTCGGTACTTGCTGCAGAACGCGCTCGCTTGGGCAACCACGACAACAACTCAGAAGCCTCTCATATCGTAGTCCGGTGTGCAATGGAAGTACATGGCCATAACTTCCGACCCTCCTGATACTTGAATCTACGTATAACCCTTCAGCGTAGGAGATGTCGCCTCGCGTGCTGGCCGCTCGCCGCTCGCCGCATGCAACTCGCATGACATGATTTCAGAAATCGAGTGACTTAGAGTGTGCTCATGCTATTTTCGCTGTATCTGAATTATTGAGAAGGACGACAACCGATCCGCCGTCGACGCAGTCCGCGCTCACCCTTCATTGATCAAATTCGCCGAATCAATGTCGAGACGTCGAAAACACAGCCCTAACGTGTCTTCTTGCCTTGCGGACTTTCACCTCCAGTGTATTGCCAACATTCTATGAGGCAATCTCCTCGTCGACTCGGTAGGCGATAAGCGCGATGCTTACTCCCTTTGGCCGGAAGAAGCGCGTCCCCGATCGCGTGCTCTGCGCGCTGAGGAGATAGCACGCAGGATCAGCAGCAGTGGATGTCAAGGGCCCGGGTGAGCGTACACGCAGGGAAGCGTCCGCTACCGCCCCCTGCGGAGCCGAAGGCGAGTTCTCAGCAGGCAAAATGGAAGACGATGCGTAGTTATTTCTTCTTGATACAGTCATCCGGACAATGGAGTACTAGTCATCACGGTAAGTCGATGGCGCTCTACCAACACTACGTCGCCTCCCTGCCAGCTAAAATGGAAGGCTGAATTAACGCGTCGCTCAGGCACGCATGGACTAGCAATGATACTTACTATTGGGAGTATCTTAGAGGAAGATGGGGATACAACCGATGGAGATGATACTATTCTATTAGGCCATTATAAACATACACAGGATCCACGGGATAATAGTGAGATACTCACGACACTGTTGTTCTCGCAGCACACGGGTTGAGCAGAACAAGCGCCACCACCGACGATGCCGATGATCGAGATTGGAGAGCACTGGAGACCAACTAGGGCGGTGATGTCGTTCAAAACGATGCCCAATAGCCCGAGGATGCTCGTTACTTCCTGAGAGGAGGCCTAGACAAGGAGGTATGAGTCAAAAACACGAATGGATCAACGAGGTTCCTTACCTCCTGAACGCTGTTGCAGCATTGGATAGGACCTGTTGTGCAATCACCAGCGGTGATGGTCTTGGTCGGGCCTGGAGCTGTCACGGTGACGGTCTTCGTGACGGTGGGCTCTACACCGCGGACGTCGAGGGTAATGGGTGTGGGTGTGGCGGCCGCAAGAACGATGAGAGCAAGGACGGAGATGGCGGAGATGCGAGGCAGCATGACTACTGAGGCGGAAAGCTTGTAACAGTCCGTGCTGAACTGCTGATAATCATGATAGAATCCCTGTGTATTTATATCCAGCGTCGGCGGAGGCAATATAGGACCTTTGTTCGCGAAGGCTTTGATTAACGAAAATGTTGGCCATAAGTGGTCTGAGAGCGCACCTGAGGGAGCACAAAGGTGTTCGACAAATGAATACCGAAGAGCTATTGCATCGCCCACCGTTTGTCTTACGAACACTCACGCACAAAGCCGGATGCGCGGAGGAGCAGGCAGCGCATGGGCAGAGAGCTCTAAGCCGCACTTCTCTCTTGCGAGGGTGACAGCGGACGCAATTGCTACCGGCTGGATTGCACGCGGGAGCTACCTGTTTCCCCGCTACACCCGTGTTACGTTCGCTGAGTTCCCGGACGCTGACGGTCTCCCAAGGCCTGCGGCAAGGCTAAAGTAAATTCGACGTCTGAGCTTTATCGACATTGCGGCGCAGAGCACGGTGGATATGGACGCTGGTGTGTCCATCGCTAGACGCACCACCCAAAGACGCTATACCTCCCGGAGAATGAACGGTAGGGGCTGTTTGTCATTTGTCAACGAGAAGTGTGCGTACGTGAGAGTTGGACGTCACCTGGTCTCTTCCAAATACCCTGACCGTAGCGTCATCGTGCGAGCGCCGCCTCGTGTATCGTTTCATTACGAACGGAAAGACCCGCCAGTCGGTAGCGCTTCGACATCAGTTCATTTGATTTGGCCGATGTCATCCAATACGAAACGCCCAGCGGAGAGACAAAGTGGCAGCCTCGAAATGGGGTGTTGACAAACTTTGCATTTGATGTCCGTCGACAATAAGGCAGGCGAGCCCCAAAAGGCCCAGAGCATGCCTTGTGCCTTGGGCACCGCCAATCGCGTGCCGAAGTCCCAATGAAACCAGAGCAGCGTCGAACGGGGATACGGCAATCGGCTGCTACCCTTTCACCTGAAGTGATGCATATCCAGTAACTTAGCAGTGAGCCTAGACAAAGGTGATCGCTAGGATATCGCGAGAGGACATTGCTACTCACAAGAGAACCGAAGTTGAAGTGTAACATAAATGAGAACGGACGTATCTTCGTGAAGTTGACATGTGTGGGAGCTCCCCAAAATGCGTCGCGTTTGGCCAATCGTAATCGAGAGGGTCCGCTGCGGCGACAAGTCGCGTGGAAGGTTCCGGTCCGTTTTCCAGCATTCTTCAACCAAGTACATACGTCGCTGTCAAAAAGTCTGCTAGAAGCGCGGAAATGGATGCCACCTCATGTTTCTTCACACAAGCATGTCTCCCTGATCTAGTACGCACTAAGCCAATAGTCGTCGCGGCTCGTGTACCATCGTCATTCAATTGCATGATCGAACGATATTTTACACGTATCTGTACCTGAAAAGAGAATATGTTTATCCCGAGGCCATTCCAGATGATCATTTCGCGGAACGATGACCACACTTACCCATGACGCGGAATTTGCCACGGGTTCGGATTGAATGCTGGACCAATGGAAAACTCGGAAGCAAGGTCGGGCGGACTACCACCAACCGAGTGACAGCAGCTCCGCTGCCGACCCTTGAGAGGCGGGTGCGGCTAGAGCGGGGCTGTAGAGCCCCTGGAAGGCGATGAAATCGGTACACCAGAAAGCCGTCGACGCCTTCTCTGCGTGTTTGATTTCATCGTGAGACCTGGTGTTGCAAAAAGTACGAGAAGAGTACTTCGCCTTCGCGCCCGTCGCTTGTGGCAGTCACCCGAGATTGCCAACACCGGGAAGTGACCTATCAGAGGACAGCCTCTATCCATAGCACGCTGCAGATGTAATTCAATGCATGAGAAAAGTGTGACCTTTTACCCCTGAAGGGTTGGATTTATGATCCGACTGCATGGAGCGTTCGAAAAGCGAGTGGATTGTTGCGGGCCCACCATGGCTGCGACTTGCCAGCCGACATTCTTCTAAACATAGGGTTCGGGGGGTCCTAAGAGATGTTGTAATATAATGTCATGAGTTACCACACTTTGTCCTCGAGAAAAGATGGTACCAAGGTTTTGAGGTAGGCTGATCAATCGAGCCATGGTATCGACGTGAACGTCGTGGTATAAGTCTGGTTGTGCCCCACTTCCAAACTCGGACGAGTGGACACTCTCGTATGGAGAGCGCTCGGAAAAGGCCGAGTTAACCTAGCCTATGCCGTAATGATGCCGCTCCTTGGCCTCGCGATTGAGATTTGGTGAATGTCTTATGGTCAGTCTTTCTCAGATTGAATACGGTGTAATTGACTGTGTGGTATCCTTTCCTCATAGGTTTCTCTAGAGACTTCGACAGGAGGCCGTCGGCTGCTCCGGACCCGCAGTTCTGGCCTGGAGGCTAGCCTCGCCTCCCCGTGCAGTGCACGTACTCGGAACAAGAAACATCTTCTCCGAGACTATTCCAAGCCATGACAGGGGTTAACCTTTCGCAGCCAGCAAAATACGGCACCGAGAGCTAAGGGTCGCCGCATATGAGGAATGTCTCCGACGGCAGCCGCTAGGACGCGATTGGGCGACACTACGGAGGTGCGTGCAACAGAAAGATGTCCCTGAATGATTCATCACAGGGCAGTTTCCTCGAAAGTACCTCTACTTGCGCGTGGATCAGACAGTGACGACTTTTCTTGTACGAAAATTGTCGTAGCGTGGCGTTCTCCCGCTGTCCATCTGTCGAGACCGCCAGTGCCTTCACAATGAACTGATGGCCTCCTCCATTGGCTGTGTCCACGCCCAGAGAATCGTATACACTATGCCCATGATGGGCTCTGTTCCTCCGCCACGTCGCGCTAAGAATGACGTCTCCTATGTGTTCCACTGACAGGTCCGCTCGGAATGCTCATCTTACAACCTCATTGGACGCCTCATCAATGACTTTAGGCTGGATGTTTTCCTCAACGAGACCTACTACCCGCCCACAGAACGTATAAAATCGTTCTGCTAGCAGAGACAGTCCTCAGGTCAAGCCAACGCATCTCTCATACCGCAGCTCAACCTACAACACTCTTCAAGATGTTCTCTCGACTCGCTACCTCGTTCCTCTATGTCTTCTTTGCCTTCGCTGTTCTTGCGGCCGCCACGCCCAACCCCAACATGAAGCGTTGGGGGTCGCCCACCACTACCCCCGTCACTACCCCCGTCACTACGAAGACGATCACGGTGACCGCGACGGCCACGCCGACTGCTATTCCTGCTGGACAATGCAACACCGGTCCTATCCAGTGCTGCAACTCTGTCACGCAGGTAACGTCGCTCGCGTTCTGAAATTATTATGTTCACTGACTCTCTTGCGAAGGCATCTGATGAGAGCGCTTCGGTGATCCTCGGACTTCTACATGTCGTTATCTCAGACGTCACAGCCCTCGTTGGTCTCGGCTGCTCCCCCATCAACGTCATTGGAATCGGTGGCAGCAGCGCTTGTAAGGCCACCCCCGTTTGCTGTCAAAACAACAGTGTCGTATGTATCTCAAGAAATTACCCATCTCGGCTCAACTGACCATTGATTATAATATAGGGCGGCCTCATCTCCATTGGCTGCATTCCCATCATTCTTTAAACTTCAGTTGCGGCTACCCTGGTCAGCATTCTCCTTTAGGACATGGGTACATTTGCTGACCGTCTCGGTGCATTTATCAGATCCAACACCTCTCAAGCCAATGGGCCAGTGCACATTGATCGTCTTGGGGGTTCGTGGGGGCACCGTTGTTACATGGCGTGTTCTGTGTTCATTGAATCGTGTGTTGTAACCCCCCTGCGAGGTCTACATTATGTCTATACTTTGATTGAACATCGGTGTGATCCTGTCGAAAGCCTTCTGATAATCAACTTGGACTTTCTGACTTCTACACTGTGAACAAGACAATGCAGCAATCAACTCTTCGACACATACCCTTGACTCTTTCTGATCCGCACAGTCGCTGATAGAGAGGCGAGTGATAGAGAATTGAGGGAGTTTCTTGTTCGTTTATGTCCGCGGCACTTCGACCCAACCACAGTTCTTAACACGGACATCGAACCTCTTAGATCCGACATGCGAACCCTTTGAAATGGTACATTGTAGTCGCAGCGCCGGGATCGGCGGAGGCGAATAGGCTCTTTTTCGTGCGTTGCTATTCTCCCACAACGACAAACAAGCTTTGATTATAGGGGATGCATTGGGCCAAGTAGGTTTGCTTCTGCCTCTAGATGCTCCCAGTACGAGCGTTGTCACGCACGTACAACCGTACTTCTGTTACCACTCAACACTTCGGAATCGGAACGCTCGAGTCCAGGTTGCTGTACTTTACTCGACGTGGTTTGTAAGTTTTGAGTGTCCCACTGATTTTCCCTGTCAAGTTAACATCTAGGAGTCTTGTCAGAAATCTGACCCGTCCTCGCTCTCAAACTCTGGTGCGTACGGCCCACGGAAGTTGTTCCGCATTCGTTTATTGTGACATCAGTTGCATCGGGCTGTAATTCTCGAACGATATCACCTGGCTAATCTATGGTCACCCGTATGTCCGAGGCAGACGAGACAGAACGAGTGGAGCGTCGGTATTCCTATGAACGCTGGATGTTTCCTTTTTTGGACTCCGTCGGCAAACGCCTATGATCGGGAACCGGAGCGCCTGCCTTTGACTTCGACCACCAGCACGACGATGCTGCGCTTCGTGACTTCATTCCATTGGTTATAACGCTTCGTTCATACTGCTGAGCGTGACCTCATGGTACTGATAGGTTGGCATACAGACAGGTTCTTCCGCCGTACGACCGACATGAACACCAAAAGAACGCGACGGTTCGGGCCTTGACTCAGTTGGTATCGGCTCTGCGACCAACGTCCCCTCATTACGGACTCCCGGACGTCGTGCTTGAATTTCAAAGCGATGATAAGGCCCTAAATCCTTTGGATGCCTTTCAGAAGGTGTCGTGGCAGCGTCACTCCTTACAATCTGCGGTAACCGGCCCCCATACTCACCCACAGGCTACAGGGAAAATCCGTCATGTGCGTGGGGGATTTAGTCTCATATACGAGTGTGACGACTGTCCTTTCGCGTCCTAAGGTAGAACTTGAGTTACGTATCACCACGTTGGTTCTTCAAACATGGTCAACAGCACCATCCTTCCGCGTACATACGGAAGACCTGCGCATGGCGGATTCTACTCCATCCCAACGCTATCCGCTGACCGCTTTGCAGATGGTGCACCCAGACTTGCTCCACGACCCCTCTCTGTATTTGCAACCCGGATGCTACTAGCGATTTTGAATCATCGACCAGCACTGCGCTTCCACCGCGCTCTCGCAGAAAGAATTTAAATACCCTCGCTCGAGTATACTAATCCTCAGGTCAAGCCGACGAATCACAACAACTCAACCCACCAGACCTGTCCTCAAGATGTTCTCTCGCCTTTCCACCATGTTCCTTTGCGTCCTCTCTACCTTCACCCTTCTTGCGGTTGCTACACCGAACCCCTACATGCGACGTGGTGGCGAGCCGACGACGGCGCCCCCGATTACGAAGACAGTCACAGTCACCGCTCCCGCGCCGACAGCGACTAACGCGAGCCAGTGCAACACTGGGAGCCTGCAGTGCTGCGACTCCGTCCAGTCCGTGAGTCAGTTCACGTATGCTATAGCTAATAGCTCTGCTGACAAGGTCTGGTTATCACAGGCAAACAGCGCTAGTGCCTCTGCCATCCTCGGGCTTCTCGGGGTCGTTCTCACTGACCCCACCGCATTGGTTGGGCTCACCTGCTCGCCCCTTTCAGTCATCGGGGTTGGCACCGGTAACTCCTGCTCGGCCAGACCCGTATGCTGCACCAACAATAGCTTCGTACGTTTCCAAAGCGCCCTCGTTGTCACATCTTCACTCATCCGTTTCTCTGTAGGGCGGTCTCATCTCCATTGGATGTATTCCAGTCAGCATTTGAACGTTGACTCTGAGCCGCTCTTGTGTGTAACATTCATCGCTATTCGCACTTGCCACACTCGCTGAATCACGTCCCTTGCAGGGCGACCGCACTTCTAGTACCGCATCTCCAGTGACGAAGGACAATGTTCTATTAACGAACTCTATCATGACTTATGTTTACCGCGAATTACACACACGACCATCTGCGAGTTTCTGTGCGAGCGCTGTTACGATCTACGAAGATCTTCAGAGCGCGTCCGAGAGCGATGAGCCAACTCGGGTCTAAACCTTCTCCCCAATCGCCGAAGCTTGAAGCTTATAGCCTTAAGCTCTTGTGCTGGAGTAGCTCTGGGTAGGGGATCGTCACGCTGGAATGTTATATCTAAGTTAGATTTTAGGCAGACATACACGATCACGAGTTGCCGAAGGCCTTTTCGGGAGAAAGAGTGGACGCATTATTCGCTCGGACATGCGCGACCTGAATGTGATGTCAACTTTGGTGCCTGTGGTTCGGATCCTGCGGAAGCTGGTGCAAGAGACATCGTTCAGCCTGAGTCAGTGCCACCATGCATCTTGTCGACAACGCCCTTTGAATTACACGACGGGACGTCGCGTGTAGAACAGCCTCTCTACCTTGGGCAGCGGCAATTCTGCGCATGACGCAGAAAATGACCGCCGACGCACAGCTAAGGCGTGCCCAGGTCATGTGCGTACGACAGCATTGACAGTTGCCCTCGGTCTAGCGGAGCCGCGATTGGCCACTTCACTAGACAGCCGCGCTATGACAAGCCTCGTGTCCGATCTGAATGCATCAACTATTCTTGGGGATCGCAGGCCCGTCCGACGTCGAGGCCACGGCTCGACAGCGACGGCGTTTTGAATGTGGAGTTTAGTAGCTCGGGTATTCGATCTGAATTCGGGTAAATTCAAAATATGGCATAGGTAGACCAAAGGTAGAATATACATGAAGCCCGGCGCAGTAGAGTGGTAGCTTGGACGCGATCAAGAGTCAGGACGGTTGTGGTTCCGCACAAGCGGGACTCCCTTTCGAGCGCCGACAAGCGCGTGTGATGTGAGCTCGGCAACGTCCGGCCTGGACTTGATTTCGTACTTTCACGAAGCTTAACAGACCTGCGTTCACACACGATGTAGTAGGTCAGCCTTTACTAGTAACTCCACTACTGGTTGTGAATCGCGTAACTAATTTCGACCTTTCTGACAGGTCGTTTGGAAAATTAATCGTCCCCGGCAAGGATGGGGGCAGTACACCGTGAGGTGCTCGGGCTCCCATCTTTCCTTGCGCCGAACCGTCGGGCGGATGAAACGGTTGCGAAGGCCTTTCCTTCGATGGTTAGCAAAGGGCAGCACCGACAGCAACGTCGCCCCAACAATGCGTCTCGGCAAACGAGTACCCATTCTCAACTAGGTTTCCGCCCGTCGCGGTCGTTGATACCACCACACTGGTAGTTCAACAGTTCTGTCGGACGGATCCTATCCTTGCGTATTTTGGGTGGAACTCCAGAAGGTAAGCTTAGCGTATTTCGCTCCTTCCAAACGTCAATCATTGACAGCCAATACAAAGATGCTCCACTCCCTCTCGATGGGTCCGCTCTGTATTTGAAAAACAGGAGTTCGATTCGATGCCTCTCGAGCGCCGTTCAACTCAGACTAGCGCTACAATTGTTCGCTGAAGGTATAAAGACACCCCCCGTTTTGCTTGAGAAATCCTCAGACCAAGCCGACGAACCTCACAGCTCAGTCTACCCAACGATTCTCTTCAATATGTTCTCTCGCGCCGCTACCACCTTCTTCTACGCCTCCGTTGCCTTTGGTCTCCTTGCTGCCGCCACACCGAACCCTGGCGAGAAGCGTTGGGGTGCGCCGACGACGTCTCATGCAGTCACAACGACGGTCACAGTCACCGCGCCGGCCTCTACTGCCACTATACCAGCTAGCCAATGCAACACTGGTCCAATCCAGTGTTGCAACTCTGTCGAGTCCGTAAGTGGTGTCCGTGCATGCTCACGTTTTGACTCTGCTCACGAAGCATCTTCAACATCGTACAGGCGAAGAGCGCCGATGCCAATGCCATCTTGGGGCTTCTCGGAATTGTTCTCGGCAACCTCGATGTATTGGTTGGTCTCACCTGCTCACCCATCTCTGTCATCGGGGTTGGCGGAAGCAGCTGCTCAGCTAAACCCGTCTGCTGTGAGAACAACAACTTCGTACGTACACATTGGCAAGTTACTTGCATTTACACGCCCCGCTGACTATTTTCTGCTCTACAGAATGGCCTCATCTCCATTGGCTGTGTCCCCGTCAGCCTCTGAACGTCGACTTCCAATCGTCGCGGTTAGTTCTGTTCTCCGTCAATCATGCCCACGTGTCTCATCATTGCTTACAGGTACTCGGTCGTTGCCTGCGTGACATCTCGAAGGGTTCGACGGAGAGTACGTCTTGTATATCGTGCCCGACCCACCCGTCGGATGATCTGTATCACATGTTATATCCTTTGTGAGACCTATACACACGTTTGTCTCGAATCTTTGCGGCTGGCTAGTTTTCGTGCACTTGAAAGGGTGGGCGTATCCCCCGGACGCACTCGTCGCTATATTCGACGCCCAGAAGACTCAAATTTACCTCCATCTCCGGTGACACCGAAGAGCGCCGTTACGAGAATTCATGCGTCTTCTACTTGTAAGAAGGAAATATTCTTGATGATCATCGGGCACGGCCGTTGTTCGCGCATGCAATGTATGTGGCGTTCTTACGATCGTGGCACCGATGCGGAAGTGGCGTATCCAAAGATTCGCGCCAGAATACCAGAGAACCATGATCACCGGCTAGAGCTCCGCGGACTTGACCAACAGTGATTTGCGATACCCCAGGATATTGCGGGCCTACAGTTCAATTACGCCTACGGCTCTACAGATACCTCTATACAATAGTTCTAAGATTCGGTAAATAGAGTGTACGTCCCGTACCCTGTGATCACGGAGAATCCGTTGCGGCTTCGAACAAGTCTCCCCACACGAACTCTGTCCATGCAATACATGTCCTAAGCCTCGACACGACGTCCGACACCGCCTCGCTGAGCACAGGGCTCTCAAAGCCCTTCACGGCTAGGACCTCCTTCGAAAACTCCAGGTCGACCGTCCCCGCGGCGTGGTCGTCCTCCACGTCGATGTTCGTACGAGGCCGCTTGGCCGCGCGACCGGTGTGCATCTCGGCGGGTACCCCGTTCAGTCTGTCTTGCCTCTTCTGCGGTGGGTGCGCAATGAGGTGGGTCGCGATAGCCTGGATGAGTCTCTTCTGAAGTAAGAGGAACACCGGGTCCGTTGGCTTCAGCGTCCGATCGACGGCCTCGCGCAGTCGCGCCTCGCTCACGCTTTCTGGCGCGTCCGAGGAATCGAGCTTCCCGCCGTACAGTCCACTGATCCGGACAACTTCATCTGCGAGGTTGACGACTTTGAGGTCTACCTCAGAGGGCTCGCCGTCGATGTCAGATTTGAGTAGCGTCCAGATGCGCTGAAGGAAGCTGTCCTCAGAGAGCTCTCCAGTCCTGGAAGCGGAGGTAGATGGGTTGTTCGGCGGGATGCGCACGATGGCGCGAAGAGAGGCGGTGATCACTAAGGCCTGGAGATAGTTCTGGATGTAGAAGAGACTGGGAGTGATGAATAGGAGCGGCGGTGGGAGGGTGTTCGAAGGGACTGGTGGAGCCTCTAATGTGTCTGGGGTAGGTTGTGCGGCTTCGTCTGACTTGACGTTGACGGTGATTGTGGGGAGGTTGCAGGACACGGCGTGGTTTGTGCCCAATGCCTGAAGGAGTCTCCTGGTGAACTTATCGCGGACAGGTGATGATGGAGTGTCAGAAGGGGATGCGGACGTTGTTCCATCCAACCAGTGTTTCCAATGTTCCCGTAATTTCGGTGAATTCCAAAGTTGGAGAACAATTTCTCGCTCGCGGGTCGCAGCCTGCCGTGCAATGACGTCACGGAGCTGCTTCTCACTCATGCTGCCCAAGACGAACTGGGATAGGTCGTCCTTCATGAAGTCAGTCAGTTTGAGGATAGAGCGCACTGTGTCGACGATGACGCGGGGGAGAGCAGCGTCCGGGGGATCGTCGAGGGCGCTCAAGAGCGCGTCGATCTGGGGGTCACGGGCGGGGGCGCATCGTTCCTTAAGACTTTGTAGAATCTCGCGGAGGTGCATGACGACGGAACGAAGGGGGGATGATGTTGGCGATAGGGGAAATGATAGGGTTACTAGTACGGGATGTTTCGCCGGGAGTAGAGGGGTGAGGGCGACGTGCATGTCTTGGTATAGACGCTTCAGTCGAGGAAGCTGTATGGATGGAGACGGGTCCGAAAGCGCGTCCAACGCCTGTACAATATTCATCAGTGGTGTTTTTGAATGTTAGAAGGGTGTTCCCACCTCGTCCCAGAACGCCTTGTGTACTATTCCCTCTACTCGGTCGTGGAGTTCGGACGCGCCATGGGCGTTCTCCGAATGAGAACGTGATAGGGCAGAAAGGAGGGATTTTCCGGGAGGTAGAAGGCTCTTTGGGTCCGTTGCCAGGACGTGCAAATGATACGCTTGGTCCAATAGGTCGTACAATTCCACGGGTAATGCGGTAGGGGCAGCAAGGGAGAAAGGTAGTCGTGGGTTCGGACGACTGGGATGCGGGGAGTTGCTAGAAGCGTTGCTCTTGGCTTCAACAGCGCTACGCTTGATGGAGTCTCCTCCGTGTGGCTGGGATGTCGCGCGACACTCACGAAGCGCTTCCAGTTCCTCATCCCTCGAGAACTCCAGTCCCTGCTCGCGCAAGATAACCAACTTCTTCTGCAGCGTGTCCCCGGTAGCCTCGAAAGATAATGCACTTTTTCTCGAAGTTTGGAGACATGCAATCGTATCCTTCAGGTCGTCATTATCTGGATGATCTTGTAGGTGTGCTTGTAGTTTACGAATTAGGCCGTCCATTACGCCTGTAGTAATGAGTAAGTAAAGAATATCCCACAAGTAAGACTGCAACTTTCCTATGTCAGTGTACTGTTGTGAAAGGGAACAGAGAGGTAGAGAGAGGTGAGGACTTGCGCGAAAGCAGACCAGCAGAGATGACCTCAGTCAGCAGGCGCCCTGCACAAGCGCCACGTGCACGACGCGTCTTGACGACGCGCGTCGCGAATGTTCCAGCGCGTCACGGCCATCAGCGACGACTTTCGCGTACTACGGCCTCGCTGGACCATCGTTGTCCTCCAAGCTCTCCGCCCCCGGCATGCACGCCAACACCCACCATGCTTGCGCGCGGACCAAGGTCTTTATTACCTTGGGCTTCTTCCTCGGGTTTTACCTCGAACATCCCCGCCAGCATCGCCGTCCGCTGGTATCTGGGAGTGTGTGCCCCCCGTCGGCACACACTATGCAGCAAGCCAGTTATTTCTGTGATATCAGTTTTCCCTCAACGTGTTCCAAATACACACCAGATGCGGTGTACGTGTGAGCTATGCTCTTTACTGGGAATCTAGAGCTGTCCTTTTCCAGATAGCCTATACAGGTTGTATTCGGAACACAGGTACCAGCACAGGACCTTGTACTAGTGACCCGCATTTAAAGAGTTTCGGGGGGCGGTATCGTCCATGTTCTTGTCTTTTCGATCTTCCCTCTCATGACTACCCTTCTCTGGCTGCACGAGAGCCTCTCCGCCCAAGCTCACAACCGGCAACCATTATTTTCCTCACGCACATCTTGCGATGAATTGCATTGGTACGCATTCGATTGGGATCAAGTCAAAACCCACTATTCTTTTGCATCTACATTAGAATTCACTTCTCATCCTCCCTGCTGCACAGTCGACTCATAAATTAACTGCCAGGTCTCACCGTCAACCGTAGTAAACAGAAATCATTCTTCCAGATATACACCTATGAAGTTTCGACGTAACATGAGAAAATTATCCCGGAGAAACGTTCCGCGTCCTGATAGGATAGACAGGGCCTGGCGTGGGTGGGACCAAGGGGGCTCGGTTTCCACTCGCTCGTGCCTCACCACGGGCGTATATTGCGCCCCATCTTTACTATTCCTAGATGCATTTCGCTGTGTTCTGCGTCTCGCGGATATGTCACGGGCATTTCTTCGTCGCGACGTGTTGCTGCCTGTCACACCAAAGTCAGTACTTTTATTCATACACTTCCTTCACGCTCGTTTGCATCGTTTTACTCACAGGTACGTCAACGATATCGCGTTCAGGGGCGAATCAGGCGTTGCTCCCGGCAGGAGAATACGATCCCGTCGCGCGGCAAGACTTGCTGGCCACGGCGGAGGAATACTATCCTTTACGGGGAGTTCGCGAAAACGCGATTTTCGCGAACTCCCCTAAAACATAGCTTTGTCATACTTGTAAAATTATGGGACAAATCAGAGGTATAGTGGACATATGCTTACAATGTTCTGTGGCATAACTTTGGCGATTCGAGAGGTACATGAGGCATGATAAATGCGAAGGTACTCAAAACGGGAGCTTTGGGGCTGATTTTGGGCTGATATGTGAGATCTCGTGCGAGGACTAGCATGGGGGCAGGAGAAAAAGAGAGCAATGTGTCAGAGGCATACGCCGCTATATATTTGAGGTGTACGATTTTCAGTCGATGAACGATATGGGAGATTTGGTAGAATTCGTGAATCTGAGCGTGACATCGAAGGGTCTCTCCTCGCGCTTGATTTCAGACTCCGCTACTAGGAGCGCTTTGGGCAGGCTGCGGAGTGTAAGGAAAGTTGATCGCAGCATCGATTCCGACGCATCACCTCTGTGACTGATGTGACACTTTTTCGCGAGCACTACACACTTCCAGTCACGATTTCAGTACTCAACGTACACAGTCACTGTCCCGTATATTCGCTCAGAAAAAATGTGCAAGGTACCTAAGATGCTATTGCTTTTGACCATACCCAACATCACACGAAAAGTAGGAAGGGAGTGGAGGAATCGGTCTTCGATCTCAAATTTGCGAACACCCCGTAGAGAATAGTATCTGAAGCGAGCCGCCAATCTCTGCCAACGCGTCGATATGAATGCGTTCCGCCTGAAGCCCCAGCCGTGAGCCCTGTGAAGGCAATGGTGAGCGATCGCTTGAGATACAACTCATTTTAGGCTTACGTTGTTGTAGAGCCACCGCTCGACAACCTGGGCTGCACACTGGACCGCTTTACCCATGGGTATGGGCTGAAGCTGCCCATTCTTCACACGTACCACGCCCTTCGGTATACTGAACGGCTCCTGTCCGTCCAACTGGGTTTTCTGTAGCGTCAGAGATGTAGGAAGTACCAAAAAGGACAAGCGAACGCACATGGAGGCGAAATGACATTTTCGAGCGGTACGTCCCCACGCTCGATAATGTCCAGAGACGTTGCTCATTCGGCCACGCAGACAAACGGTATTCGAGAGCGTTTGAAAGGGAGATTCCGCGTAATCCGTTCTCGTGCAGGTAGTATATTCTATCGTAACCTTGCACACTAGAGCCCCGGGGTTTATAGAGGGACGAATGAAGCGAGACCTAATTTTGAACGGTCAGTACCAGAGGAGATGTGCATCTTCAGGACATACCTCTTGTGCCAACCCCAAGCCTGAGTCTTGTGTAGTCGAACTCATGGCTTTCTGATCGAGAACGATGGGAGTGTGAAATGCGGAATATGTAAGCGGGTTCAGGTGAGTATTGGCAATATTTCCAGGAGGGGTAACGTAGAAGGCAGTCTGGTTATATATTAATGAACATCTCTGGATGTAGTGCCACATCCTGAACCATAAGCTCGACATGAAACTCAATACGGGTTATGTCCGTGATCTCGGTTACAAGCACCTGACGGTGTCAAGGTTGAGCAGCCTCTTGAGCAGTACAAGCCTAGATAGTACAGTGTAACCACACGGTTTTATAGGTCTATATCGCTTTTCTAAAGGAAAGGGTCCTAGGCTAGCAGCTGAGCGGCGGCGAGCTCGGTGACGGATGGACATCTGGATCATATTAGATCAAGAAAAGGTACTGTGTAGACTTCGATAATTACGCACCACGCAGAAATTGTCACTACAACTCAGATTCTCTTGACAGCCCAAGTAATGATACAAGCATATCTGAGAAACCCTGCTGGAGACACAGTCATATTGTCAATGTAACATGGCTAACTCACAGACTGGAAACGAATCGTTAAGATGTTCAGGGGCGACCTCTAGACGAAGGAGACACAAATAAAATGTTCCGTCCGCGAAAACGGCATGAGAGACCCGCGTCACCAAGTAGTACATATCGGTGCATTGACAGGAGGGATCCAAGTACTCAGGCTGAGTACAATGAACTCTAGTCCGTTCGCCGATCAAAGCTACCCCAGTCAGCGTTGCTGATGTTCCGTTCCGAACCGCGGTCCGAAGAGCGAACTCCCGCTACTCGCAAGCTACTCGTCCATCCGTCGAATACCAGAAAACCAGCCTTACAGCCCAAACCGTAGTTATGCCACATAAAGAGTGTGAAGTCCGTAAATCTGGAATGTCACGGCAACGAGGCTTCAAATGGGCATTTCATACCTTATATAATTTCTGTTCCGATGTTTGAAGGCAGATTGCGTCATGGTCGAAGGTCCGCTGGTTGCGTGTGTGATAGTCCGAGATAGTATTCAAACAATCGCTCATATACTTCACAGAAATTTGAATGTACAAGAGGAGCTGTGTCGAGATCGTGTGCTATGCAATCCCGTCGACGGAAGAAACACTCCGAGGTATACCACAGCGAGTGCTCCTGGGGACTGATCGCACTTATGCCAAAAACCACATTCATCGTCGGACTCAAAATTACGTAGCGCTTGATGACGTTGACCACACCCTAGCATTGCAAGGTGAACGGGATAGAGACATGCCTGGGTTTCCCAATAAGCAACTCCGGAGGACGTCGTCTGTGGACACAAGGGTTAGGGGGTCCGACGTTTCTCCGGTAGTATTGCTGCCGTGTGGCGTGGCACTAGTACAGTAGTCTTCAGACAGAGTGCAGAGTCCTCAGGATATCCGGATACACCAGCAGGAAACATGAGGCATGAGGCACAGCTACGCCGAGTTCTGCTCTGCCTCAATTTCGCCCGGGCCGAGGGCGTTGTCTCCGCCGTGTACGTCTCATCGCCGCACTTGTCTGCGGAGCAACAAACGCTATAGGCAGACACTTCTTACTACTGCGGAAGGCTGTGAGCGTTACGCGCTCGTGCGACGGCGGCGAGTGCGGAAGCTTCGCAGAGGACCAGAAGAAGGTCGACTTTGAGAAGCTACCGGTGCGAAGCTGAAGAGGAGAACCAAGACATTCTTGTCGTGTGAGTGACCAGGGACGACGAACTCGAAGGAGAGACGTGCTACCGCGTTGGAGAAGACTGATAGATAGTGCGCACAGTCTTCTACCGAACACCCCGAAGTCATCGCAGAATATAACGTCGCGGAAATCGTTGAATTTCTTTCGATGGTGACTCTTTTCACCCAAGAAAAGTACCATCCTGCTGGAACGTACATATTTTAGTAGCCTTCTCGTTATCCCGAGATGTTTTGGTATCACTTGACAAGCAGCATTTCGCCTGGCGCAGGGGCCGAGCGCACGAGCTCCGGCGCCGTCGTTCTGTTACCCGTCCAAACTGTTACGTGGACCTTATGGTGTAATTTGTGTGACCGCTGCGACGAATTCAAGATGAAAAATACCGGCGATTGTCGAGGTTCGAAGTAACGTTTCTATCATAACAATTCGCAGCACTTTCCCGGCAAAGCCCGGCGCTCAAGGTTTAGTTACCGGCAGCGCTTGAGTAGCCGGCCCGCGTCCGTGAAACCAATAATTCCCGGCTTGCCGGGATATGTTGCGTCTGAACCCGTCTAGACATAGCGGCGGCGAGAAACGACATTTGGCATGTGTCTACGTGCTCGTGCGTCCCCCGCGCTCGAACCCCGCCCGCCCGATGCCTCCTCTATCAATGCCGTGAGCATCGTGAGAAAGACCGCCTTCGACCTTGACCAACTCACTTTGCCACAACATGGCGTCAGGTATGCCCCTTTGTCGTTACAATATCGCCTCGCAATGTTACTGAGGGCGTTGTCTGCGTGTAGGACTCAGCGCACTCGTCTTCGGAGCGACAGGAGCTACCGGCAGACACGTCCTGCGCGAGGTCCTCTCCTCGGAACGGTACACGCGCGTCGGCGAGTACGGACGTTCCGTCACCGCAGAAGACAAGCTTCCTGCGGACCACAGCAAGCTCGAGCAGAAGAAGGTCGACTTTGAGAAGCTGGGGGACGCGGGAGTGAAGGAGGGGAACTGGGATGTTGTTCTCATCGCGTGAGTGACTGCTTCGGTACCGCTGTCGTTGGCTCTTCTGAGGTGTGGGTCGCTGTTTAGGCTAGGGACGACGAAGGCGAAGGCGGGAAGTGCTGCGGCGTTCGAGAAGATCGACAGAGAGTGAGTCTGCTGCCTACCGAAGTCTGATTTGTTTGACAAACTTGACCCCTCTCTAGATACGTTCTGAACGCTGCTCGCGCTGCCAAGTCCGACGACCCTAGTCGCAAACAACGTCTCATTTACGTTTCGGTACGCTTCTTCTCATACGTGTTTCCAAATATTCTGACCACGCGATCCAAAGTCTACCGGGGCGACCTCCAAATCAATGTTCCTCTATCCGAAGTAGTCATCTCAAGGACTTCGTCCGTCTCCCTTCCCTAATCTACTTTCTCTAAATAGGTCCAAAGGCCTCACAGAAGAGGGACTCGCTTCTCTAGGATACGACGACGTGATTATCTTCCGCCCAGGCTACCTCGCTCAAGCCGAAAGGTCCGACCACCGTACGATAGAATCCGTCGCGGGGTACGCAGCCTTCCCCCTAATCCTCACGGCCTACTGACCTTCTTTCTCCCCAGGTACGTCTTTGGCCTCCTCAGCCTGGATATTCCAGTAAGCCCGCTTTGCAACTCATAATGACGTCATACCTAGACACTGACACCATCCTGCTAGGTGAGCACGCTCGGGAAGAGCATCCGCATTGCGGGCGAACTCGGTACGGCGGGCATCCCTGACGATATCAAGACGTCTGAGACGTCTGCTGGGCACCCCGTCACTGTCATCTACAACGCCGCCGCTATTAAGCTCGCGTCACAGCAGTAGTAACATAGGGCCCCTACGTGCTTGAACTTATTGTATGTTTGATTCTAGTATTCGACGTAGTAATTTGTACTTCATGTAGGAAGAGAAACCGCTGCCGGTGTCGCTTTCCCCCAGGATGAGGACCAATACCCCTAGCTGTGCAAGCAGGGCAGTTCGCTCGGACTCTTTGACGGCAAGCGGCAGGCCCATTTCTTGACGATGTTGTGGACATGACAAGCCTGTGTAGAAACGTGTGTCTTCTCACAGCGATGTAGCTATGTGCAGCGACGTATCACTTTCTGACCACCTACATTGCGCCCCTGAGAAAAGGACGAAGGTGAATCTTGATTTACCTGCGTTTGTTTGAGGTCTCCCTCCGGCTCTGCATCAGTTTAGTCGACCAACAAGATGATAGCATATGACGCCTCCTCCGAAACTAGAAACCGGAGGCGAAAGTACTACATCGGTACATTCTTCAAAAGCATAAAGTCAAAAAAGATTCTGGCATATCCTAAACGACCGCTCGTCGGCCGTTAGATCTCCATCCCAACGAGGACGTACGCGGGGTCGATGGGGAACGGCGGAGTAGTGACGACCGTTCCACCCACGTACATCAGGTTGTGGAGGAGGTCTGCGAGAAGCGGCGAAGACTTCTCAAGAGCGAGGACTAACGCGGAGCACTCGAGCTGCTCGTCCGCAAGATCGAGGAGAGCGACGATGCTGCATAAGGGTCAGCGGAGACATCAGGCACAGGGGGAACAGATTCCATACCTCTCACGAAGGTTGACATGCGCCGCGCTCTTGCCATCAACGTAAAACGTCTTGGGCTTACCTGGAAGCTCGAGTACGACACCGTCAAACGAGGCACCAAGTTCGGGCGCGGCGATGCTAACGCTCTTGGCGTGGGGCAGAGCACCGAGCGCGTTGCGTGGGAACAGCGCACTGAGGAACTCGAGGGCACTGTCGCCCTTCGCGGTGAACGCGGTGGCGTTGTGGCCGCTCTCGTCAACATCGTCCGGGGTGAGCGGCGGCGTCGCCATGTCCGGCGACGGGGCCGACTCGCGGCGGGCGAGGATGTCGCGAGGAGGCGTGGAGAATGGCAGCGAGGCCGTAGCGCCTGGCGGAGAACCGGACGGAGGAGTGTTGGGATATGCGAAAGAATCTTTGAGGCTTTCTGAACCGATTGAAGATAGCGTGGAGCGGTCGGAGGGAGAGGAGGAAGGGTACATCGACGCCAGACTGTCTGTCACCCAGTCTGACGACCCTCTGTCGGGAGGGCATTTTGCGGAAGGGATGTCAAAAGCGCCACTAAACAAGGTTAAGGATGGAATGCGAGAGCGTCGTGCCTGGAATCACTCACCCCGGACCCGCCAGAGAACGTAGTAGAGTAGTAGTACATGGAGTCGTTGCCCTGGATATGGCAGACAGCCATCACGCTAGGAGTCATGTCGGTAGAGAAAGCCCCATCCCCAACGGTTTGACGACCGTTGCTGCATAGCAAGAGTCGCTTTGAGCATTGAATGGTGGGAAAATGGGTGAGAAAAACGACGTACGCGGGGCAAATACTAGATGTCTGTTTTGTTTGATTTATCATAGTAAAATTCGACATGAGGTGCCAACTTGTTTCTGCGACAGTCGTCAGCGGTGGCCAAGTAATCGGCGAGAGGAACACGAACGAATGCGTCGAGGTAGAAGGTGAGCGAAGGAGTGCGCTGGTCGGTGCGAGGTGGTCAAGAGCAAGAAACAACTCAGGGGGTATTACTTATCACGCACGGGCCGGACCCCGGACACTGCCCACGTGGGTCATCCCAAAGAGACGGACCAAGCGAACTGAGCTAGCGCCGAGCCGAACCGATCTCCACCTGCGCGTTCGTGGGTCCAAGTTGGTGCAACGCCTTCACACCGGCAACGTGTCTCTCGCATCTCTTCACCGTCCTCGTACCTGGCGACGAATATTCGGGCTCATCCCTTTGTTTCTCTTGCGGCCTCCAGCAATCTCGGGGTACCTTCGCGTTCGGAGGGATGGTCAGACGGGTCGTCATGTGCAGCTCTTACCCTGCACGGTGTGGACAAGCTCTCTGCGTGCGCCACGAAAAGTGGTGTTATCTCAGACTCGTGTTTACCGTGTGCCGCCTATTCATAAACCTTGCCTTCGGACACCTGGAACCTCTCGCGCCTGGCCAGCGAGCTGCATAGCGTCGCGGACTCCGCGATGGCGTTTCTGGCACCCGCTATCCCCTTCTCGTGCCGCCTGGGCCTCATTTCACAGCTTCCGACCCCAACACGTTCATACGCCTGCGATCCTTGGTCTCGACATGGGATCGCACATCTCAGGGCTTGGCGTCAGGCCTCCCGCCGGGAAAGGGAAGGTCAGCGTGCCTTGGTTTGCCAGCAGCAACCGCCGACGGACTATCGGGCATGCCGCTGTGCTTATGACGTGGAAGATCGTCCAAATTAGATCCTGACATATGGTGGCTTCATTCCTCTCATCGATGCTCCGGTCCGCTGGTTTCCGCTTTTTTGCCAGTGCCAGCGAGAATGAGTGACGGAGACGTTTGAACGTTCGCAAGGCTCGCACAAACGCCATCGTGAGAGTGGCGTCTTGGTACCAGTTTATTCAGTAATTCGAATACCGTCCAGCGATCATCCGAAATAATTCGCCATCTTGTCGAACAATCCACGTAATCGATACGAACATAAGGTCGGACCAGCATCGCAGTCGAAGATCTTTCGGACGCGAGTCGCGAAGAATTGCGTAACCCCGTCGCCACAACGATGACGTTTTCCAAACCGGGCAACACGCTTAGATTCAATTTCGACGAATCGAGGACGCCTTTCCGGTAATCTAACGTTCGCTTACGGAGATAAACGCAGTTTGTCGTAAAAAGATCGTACATGAATTTCGTGAAAGGCGAATACATCCAAACCAGTAGTATGTATTCATCCCCGGAGACATTACTCCTCCGTGATGATCTTGAACCCGTGTGTCGCGTCGGGACTTCGCTCTGGGCCATGTTGTGTTTGCGGATTCTTAACTGCAATCTGCGGGCTCCGAGGCGGCAGAGGGCTCCGCGGGGCGATACGCGCGCTCGCAAGGGGTGCAATCGGGCTCTGCGGGTACGCCATACCGCCCGCACTGGCAGGGAACTGCGCCCGCGACGCGGGGCTGTATGCATTGTCGAGTGAGATGCGTGCGAACGTGCCGGGCGAGGACTGAGAAAATGCGGTGTTTGGCGTCCCCATACTCGTGCCAGTCGCTGGCGTGCGCGCAAATGCCGCCGATGGGGGGACCAATGGTTCCTCTGCCATGGCCTGGTGGCGCACGAATGCGTCGGCGTCGGGGCTGTCAACAAGCACAAACATCTTGTCTTTCTCTACTTCATCGTCCTCGTGTGTCTCGGCGAGCTTTTCGGACATGAATGAGGAATCGTTGTCCCCGCCACAGAGCGTCGGCACGTCGCTGAATGTCGAGCGACCGTGTTCTTCCTCCTTGCTTTTCCCGAAGCGCTTCGTGATGATGCTGTGGCGCGGGAGTACGCGGCGCATGAACAGGAAGAGCATGACGTTGACGAAGCCTAAGCAGATCCTGCATTTAGCAAAAACGCGGTGCCGTCAACGCTTGAGACTCACCAGATAGCAGATAGACGACATCACTGAAGATAGTGACAGGAAACGAGACCTCGACTCCAGACCAGCCCAGGAACCGGCAGATAGTAATGGGAAGGATGATGATCGTGTATGACACCGGATAACTGGGATGGGGTGGTTGTGAGAACGCAGAGAAGCATCGAAAAAACAACAAATCCGCCTACAACAGCATTCCCTTTGCAGCATTGATCGTGCTGTCGTCGGCGCTGTAGCCACGGAGGGAGTCCAAGTCATGATGCTTGCGGACCTTGAAGCGCCCGCCATGCAGCAAGATGTTGCCGCGGAGCTTGAGGAAGATGAGTGCATAGAGGACAAAGCTGACAAGAGCCGAGAAGAACATCTGCGCGAACATTGGATGAGGTTAAGATTGTAAACACGACAGGAGTGACGTACGAAAACATAATCCAACCTGTACTCAATCAGTATCGCGTTCAGCGTGAATATGACTAGAAGACACTCACGCAACACGCGCCGCCGGGTACTGGTCCGAGATCCAGCACCAGTAACCTGTAATACCGTCTACAAACACCTGGCTTCAGCTACTCCGAGAACGTCGGAAACAACATCGCACTCACAGTACGGTCCATTGTGGGACATATCCATCGCAGCAGGCCCAGCGATCACGAGAGTCGCAATCGTGGACCAGGTAAATATGAGCATGCCGTACATAACGTAGCGATGGACGCGCCATTCCATGAACAACACCCAGAAAGTGTGCATGGCGATCACCTTCGCAAGATTCATCAAAATCAGACACAACAGGGACACCGAGAAGAGAAGCTCACGAGGGCCCTGGAAAATCCACCGAATACGTCTTAACAGCGTGCCTAGATTGATAGATGTGCTACGACTCACCACATGGCGATCCCTACGTCCGCAATCTGCTTGATTGCACCTGAAGGTTGCGTGAGCGAAGGATGCGGGGTAGGTGAGCCGCGACGGCATACCTTGGGCTGTACAAAATGGCTCAAATGTGACCTGCTTTGCGGCATACCATTTCCCATTCATGATTGAGCCAATGGCTACACCACAGGTCAGACGACGTTCGTACATAGAAATTACGCACATACCTTGCGTAAGGTCGCACAACAGCAGGCACACGAGATACGCTGCTGCCTGACTCCGCACAAACAAGAATTCATTCGTGGATTTACGCGTGTTCCAGGCCGAGAGCTTCGCGAATGACAACCTATGAGTTGTGCAGGACTCAGACAAGGAACCCGACTGCACTCACCGCGATCGCGATGAAAAGCGAAATGACAGCAGCAGCAGACGCGGTCGAGGCGACCACAAGGATCTATAGGGAATTCAATAAATCCACAACGTTCGATCAAGTGAACGTGCACTCACAAGAAGCCCGGTCGCTTCACCACTCGTAATATCCGTGCGCGTCAGAAAGTCATGTCCGTTCGCAAGCTTCATCGTCACGTTCGTAGCCATACTGTCGGGATCGTCGAACGGAGTCGTAAAGATGGGTCCTCTGGGGATGCGTCCGGCGCGCTATATCGCGAAATCGTTAAAAAGAGACAAATGGGAGGCCCAGCCTCGAGAGAAAACGGAAAGGAGGAGAGACGAGAAGAGGAAGGTGGTCGTCGTCGTCAACAACGCGCAGCGTCTGGGCATCCATGGCTTATTTGTGTGCGATGAGTGCAGGCGGTGCGGGGCGCCGACGAAACTGTGTTACCATGTTTCGAACCCATCATATGCATCAGCCCAGGCCCCGCTTTGATTGGTTTCCGGCGGGAGCGCCCATCTCTGTCTGCGCCCTCGGAGCCGTGATATTCTACACTCGCAGAAAGTAGAATGGCACAGAGTAGTATTATCGCGTACAGTATAGTCCAAGGATACATTTCAGTCGTGGGAGCGCCTCAGATGAATAAAATGGTTGTATCATGGTTCGCTCGAGCTTCGTATGTGTTTCAGCTCCAACCATCGCGGGGAACCAGAGGCTACGCTCTCTTGGTCCATGTCGACGATGACGACCCCGCTGCCATTGCCGCTGCTGATGCCAAAGGGCGATGCACGCCCGCTGGCATTCAGGCTTAATTCGGCGGCGGCCTTGGAGTCGACTTCGGTTCGTCGCATACGGAGAAGGGAGCGGTTCAAGGTAGTCGTGAGAATGCCCCACACGAAGCTGGGGCAAACAGGTCAGGCAAAGCTTCATGTAAGAGTGTAAACCACTCACAATACACCGAGTAATGTTATAGATGGTCTTCCAGCTGTAGCGAGGACAAGATTCAAGACACGGAGACATGTTACAGCCTAAGCACGAATCAGCGACTCGTTGAACATGGTAGGCGTACATTGATGCTCACAATGAAATAGGTTATGCCATCTCGATAAAGCGCTTCGGCCAGAGGTATGTCGGCATGATGGGGCCGGTCCAGAGCGTTAAGGAGGATAGAAAGTATGACGAGAACTTCGAACAGCATCTGTCATAGTGTTATTACATCTTCCTCGAAAATTCAAACTACGGTTGACTCACAGGTGCAGCCCATACGCCGATCAGCTTCGGGTCCCAAACCATTGGAGCACACATTCCTGCTACCGAGCTCCATACGACACCGGCTGCATCCTAGGTTAGAATCTCTCTCATGTGAAGCCGTGAAAGAACACTCACGCCAATACGTCACGATGACCGCAATCATCATGCCAATTTGTGTACCAAAACAAATGACAAAACCCGCCGACATGAGTTTAAATACAATCTGGGTGGGAGGTTAGCAAGTGTAGGTCTGTATCGTTGTGAGTAACGTACGGGTCTGTGGTCCCATAGAATGATAACACGTAGGAGTACGAGGATATTCCCGATACCAGTGGATATGAGACTCAAGATGGATGTTGCAGCAAGTAATCTTCGACAACTGCAAGACGGTGAGCGATCACTCTCTGGATCAAGGCAAAGGAAACACACCCCTGCGAATGCTTATAAGTACAGCCAGGAAGAATTGGGACAATTTTAACTTACAAGATCGGTGAACAAATCTCCCGCAAACCCGCATGTTTCTTTCCTCAGAACCTTCAGTACAGCGCCCAGTCATCATATGGCATCGATGTTTACTCACCATACGCCACACCAAGCATACACGCGAGAACAAGATAACGATTGAACAAGAACGCATACTTCGGAAACGACACTGGGGCGGCCCAGATGAGCTTGACTTCGTCGACAAACGTCAGGACATGATCATAAAGGAGCACAACAAAGCCGACCGCTGCAAGCCCGTTGAGTAACCACACTTGAAATGAGTGAAGGAGAGACGTACCGGTCAGGTATCGTGTCGCCTGGGCGTCTTGGAGTGCCTGCACTATTTCATGGAGCTTCTCCGCGGTCAACGCCATGCGGGCTGCGCGTCGATATCCGCAAGGTGGGCAAAAACGAGAGTGAGGGGAAAAGGAAGGACCGTTAGCGGCCGCAAAAACACACTCTGGGGAAGAAAAAGGAACGAAGGAGGGACAGGGGTCTGAGGGCAACGGGACAAGAATAAATGCAAGCCAGGTTTAACCCGGGCGGGCATCAACTAGGCTAGGGGTCATATTGCCCAATAGTTGATGGTAGGACGCCGCGTTTTGGCGTCTCACTTTGGATCGCGCGGGCTCGAGCAGCTGTGATGGCGTGCCGCGGCGCCGGTAGGCCCGCAGAGCATCACAGTCCGCCTCTGAGCCGCGGGGCGCAGGATCGAGAAAGGGGCGGGAGGATAGCTCACCTCGGTTTGTGTGGGGCCTATCTCACGGACGCGTCGCGGGCTGGGGTTTATAATGGGTCGCTTATTGCGTGCAGCGCGACGCATCACGAAGATCAGCAACCGTGCGCTGGGTAAATCATCTCCTGGACAGATAGACGGCTCCTGCTGTGGTGCTCGTCGGGTCTTCCCAAGGGGCCAGATGAGAGCCCGAGGGTCATTTCCCGTCGGTCAGCGCGGAACAGAAGGCCTAGCAGGTTGCGGTCTGAGACAGGCGTCGGCTCGATTTCCAGTGCTGATGCAGAGCACCCCATGGGACGTGCTCCCGTCTCCGAACCCGTCACATTCAAAGACGTACAGAAGGAGTTTCTGTGGCATCTTCGGCGATGTTCGAGATGCTATTTCATCTCGACTGAACAAACAAGCAGTGCCCGGTGTGAATGGGGGCGTATGGCGTCGTGAAATCATCACTTACCTGGCCCGAGCACCGGTACGCGTTCGTCGCAGAGTGCCATGTCGCCGAGAGGCTTGCCTCGATACGCAGGCCTTTCCGGAATTCCCGTTTGTTGGCTCGATTGTGGGCAGCAGGGGCAACGGAAACCGTGAAACGAACGCGGGACGCAGGCGGAAGAGGGCGCTTCACAAAATGCCGAGGCGGGGCGATTGCCCCGTCGGCCCGCCACCTCCGATGTAGTGCACCTCAGCGGGCGGAATCCGCCCACTCGCTCGTCCTTAGCATGCGCTATGGGTAGATCCGTCCAGGCCAATAACGATAAAAAAAAAAACACAAAGGTACAGAAAACTTCGTCCAACATTGATACGAAGGACATCTGTACCGAGGTTGTTGCGTAAATCCCCAGGTGTCGGAAGTAGAAAGTCTAAAGTACAACAGTAAATGTCATGGGCTATCAACAGAAGTCCGTTCATTCGTCGCCCAGCAGTAATGCCCACATCCTGCAGCGCACGGATGTCCAGCAATTGCCTGCTTCCCATCTTGCACTACGACTTCCCGTATCGTCCCATTCCCCTCCTCGGGCTCTCGTCCATCGTCCGAGCCATCGTCATCAACCGATTTGGACTGTGCTCTGCGGAGACGAGGTTCAGCAGCGAAAGGTCTTGCTTGCGTAGGGGAACGGTTGGTCATATCTTTCATGGGTACCGGCGGACGATGGAGGTAGTATTTTTGGTAGCAGTCCTCGTGGCCTCCGTGATTGCAGACGGTGCATTGGAAGAGAAGAGCGCGGACAGGAAGTCGGCTAGAGTACAAAGCACTCAGTCACACGACGAATTTGTAGTCGCAGAACACGCACCAGATAGAACACTTTGTGATGGAGCTCTTGCAGCCTTTGCAATACGCGTAATTGCCGTAAGGCATCACACCGTCGCCGTGGGAGATGGGCTGTAGAATGGGCTTGCGGCACTTGCCGCAAAGCGTGTAAAGCGTTGTCTGGATCTCCGTTGGCTGCTTGATGTCTTCTGCAGGGGCATGTTTGCGGACATAGGCCGCCACGGTGTGCAACCGCATGCGCATGAGCAATTCTGTCATTTGTCGTTAAGGATGAACAGACCGGACTTTTGATAGGAGTGCACTCACCAACATAGCTCTCAACAAAGCGCACCACACGCCGGGTACTGATAGACAGCTCTGTGGGTGCGACCAACGACAGCATGGCACACATCTGGACGTCCCCCTTCACGAAGATCATCATCAGTCCAACAGTCTTCGACATCATCAGCGACAAAACCCACCTCATCAGCGTACACCTCCAACGTCTCCTTCAACGCCTCCCATGCGGTCTCCCGCAGCCTGGCTTCAGACCGCTTCATATTCTCGTCATGTCTGAGGTCTACCTTCGTCCGATTGCGCGAGTGCGTCGCCGTGCGGCTTATGTTCAGCTCGCGACTGGCGTCGGGGTCGCCGTCGTTCTCGAATACATCCGAGCGCGGTCGACTCAAGGAGTGGAACGACGTTGAGCGGACGCTGGCGGTCTCGGGCAACCGGTGGGCAGACGAGATCGAGGCGGGGTACTTGCTCGGGCCCGATACACTGCGCACTGCATCCTCCTGTTTCAGACTGCTGACGTGCTGGGCCGGTGGTTTCTGTGTCGCATCCCGCTCGAACCCCCGTGCAGAGGTGGGTGTTGGTGTCGGCGTGACCGTACGTACGCTGCTATGTGATGGCTGGCGCGCAAGCGGGGATGGGGTGGTGGACACTGCGAGGGACGCGACTGTGGAGCTGCGCGAGCGTGTCTTGTTGCGAGTACTACGCGTACTGCTCCTTCGCGTGCTGTTCCTACGCGACATCGGGCGAAAGGGCGGTAGATCGCGTGCACTTTCGTCCGAGTCGCTGTCTGTAGATGCAGGCGAGGGTGAGTCGTCCTCTTCCTTCTCGTCCTCCGTCCACGTCTGCTGCCCTGCAACGCGCGACAGAGGGGATGGCTGCACGCTAGTGCTCCGCGAATTCCAGTACGGCGTCGAGCCTACGCGAAGAGCTGAGGATTTGTCGATGTTGGAGTCGTCCGGGTCATCCTTGGCCAGCTGCTCATCGTCACTCATCGGTTCTACCGAATCTTCAACATTGGCTGCCGCTGCCCCAGTGTCGCTGCCCTCGGAATCCGAGTCATCCAATGCGCCTTCGCCAACGTGTCGCAAGCTCGAATGAGGCTGGTTGCGGACCTCGGGCTCCGTCCCGAGAAGGCTTTGAACGTTGAAGGATGGCCGTCGATATGACGTTCCAAGACGGGCGGATGAGGGGGTAGTCCCTATGTTGGAGGAACGTCTGTTGAGCATCGATCCTGTTACCGAGGAGGAGACGGTCGGGAGGGGTGTTGTAGGCCGGTGGGGAGAGGGAGTAGTGGACGACGCTGGCGTAGTCCTGAGAGGAGAGAGCATATCCTTGTCACTGTTGAGTGAGAAGGTCGATGAACTATATGTTCTTCCTTTGTGTCCCCCATGCTTCGAGGAAGTCGCGGAGAGGTTCGAGGGTTGTGGGACAGGGCTCGTGCGTTCTGGCTGCGCATCTTCCGACAGCGACCGCATCGGATGGTTGGATATGGGATGGGATACCGTTGGAATAGCTGCTGGAGCCGAGGTAGAATGCGGAAGCCGTGGATTGGAAAAGGGCAGCGGGGAGAGCGTAGGAGGCGCCGCGGGGGTCTCGACGGGCACGATATCGGTAAGCAGAGACGAGATGAACAACCATGTCTGGGCTGCATCGGGTCGCTCTGCCTGGTACGCTACCTGAAAATGACATGGTAAACGTGGGTATTAGCTGTATTGGAAATTTAACACACCTCTGCATTGTGCTTGCAGATGCTTGACCGATCGTCACCTTCGAACAAGTATCCTTGGGCAAGTTTCACGATGGTTTCAGGTTCGACGGAAAGCTCATGGCCAGTCACCATGCATATGGTTTGGGATGTAGGGAAATAGGGCTTGTCCCCAAGTGCTTTCAGCTTACGTTTCACGTTTGGCCTCTTCTCAGGGTTTCTATCCGAATTTGTGAGATACTCGCTTCAGTAAACTAGTTTCAGGAAGCGGACTTACACGTCGTCATATGGGACCTCCCACCGCTTGGCCCGATCTGCCACAAACATCAAGGAGCCCGCAGCATCCCAGGCCAAAGAGCTGCGAGGTATTGAATCGATCATCTTGGTCGAGTATCGCACGTCGAACTGCGAGAACGCCCCGGAGAAGTGTTGGGCCCATACGGAATGGGAGTCGGCGAAGGTCATATCTACGGAAGGGTAAGCACGTGAGGAAGGGAGATCGTTTCGGGGTACGCACCAGTAATACCACCCTCAACTGCCGAACCACGCAAAGTCCATTTTGCGACATAACCCCTCCGGACGTCCCAAATTTCGAGAGGATCCCCCATCTTGCTATGTGTCTTCCCGCCATTCCCACCGCGGTGCTCGGTAGGCGACGTCGAGAAACCAAGGCGTGGGCTACCCGGTGCCGTTCCGGGGATATGCTCGAAAGACGAGCTCGATTGAGTCGAGGATGAGTGGTCAAGGTAAGAGCCGACTGCAATCTCGCACTCGTAATGAGGCCGCCATGAGACGCTGCGAACGGGGAATGATGTGTGCAAGGTGTATTTCGGCTTTCTGGAAATATGCGCCTCAGCGGTTGGGGCACTTAAATCCCAGACCTGCGGAGACCGGTGAGTTAATCCGACGATAGTAGGTGTGAAGTGATGCCTACTTTGACTGTGCGGTCCATGCCGCCAGTGGCCAGCCAGCCCATACCTGTTGATTCGCCAACATCGGTGACAGGTGACACATTTCCGTAGGCACCTAGGTCGTCGAAGAGCCCGCTACCAACGTTTGAATACCAGTTGCCGCTTTGCGGAGAGACAGAGGTCCCGCTACTGCGGTTCCCGGCAGCGAAGCTTGCAGGATGGTGCCAATCCATGGCGAGGATAGGACCAGTGTGGGCGAGTGGGATACGATCAAGCTGTCCTCGTTGACCCATATTGAGATCCCACCTAGGAGCAACTTAATACGGTTCGTTGATAGGGACACGACATGCTCACCTGTAGATGTTCCCGTTGTCAGAACCAGCTACAGCATGACGAGGCTGCCAATGGACTGGGGATAGGATCACCGAGCGAAGAGAGCCGGGGTGGTGTATCTTCAAAATGGAATCTCTCAAGTCGCGCAGATCCTGGATCAAATGAGCGGAAATATTCTTACAAAGCGTGCGGAAATCTTACCCACACCCGCATGTCGCCGTCCGCAGAACCTGTGAGACAGTAGTTCTGCAGGGTGGGGGAGTAGGCCAGCATGTGTACGGCGCGGACATGTTGTCGCGTACGGCGTTCTGTTATCCTAGTGTTAGATAAAACCGCAGCGAGTGCACGCAGGAATGCAGTCTGGACAAGACATGGGGATAGAAGCCCTCGATCGCGAATATGAAGCGAAACTAAAGGTTGCGTACCATATTTTGATATCCCTGACTTGTTCAAGTCCCACATAATGAGCTCGCCATTTCTGGCACTGGTCAAGATCTTCGCGTTGAACACTTTGAACAGTTCGATTAGAATACTGCAGCTGTAGATTCTGTGTGAGGTACGTACGTCCGTGCCCCCAAATTACGTCTGTGCTAACGCTATCGACCTTGAGTCCGCTTCCGGCCCACAGGTTACGTGACGCGTCGATTCGATGGCCTCCTGGCCCTGTAGAATACTTGTGCTCTGTCGAATGCGCCGCGTTGGGTTCGGAAATGCGTAGAATTCGCAGTGCTGCTCGAGTTTGGCACAAGCGCGAGTGAAAGGATATCTTTACGCACATTCTCTTCCCGCCACCACGCATCTCGTGCCGTCCTCGTTCTTGCATATTGCACCACCTCCCACGGATGCTGCCTGCGGTATACGAACGTGACGAGGGGGTCCCTGAGGTCCGTGCGAGCGCGAGTCTGAGAATATCTCCGGAACGATGGTCTGCTGGAACGGATTGTGAAGGGATGGCCGTCGAGACATGAACGCCAGTTACAAGACGCAAGGAAACACGAGGAGAATTACATTCATCTGTAGCAGACGAATGCAGTAGCGGAATGAGCTGCAAATCCACGGACGTGCAGAAATCGAGAGGGCGCCGGGCGCAGTGTCCGGAGTCAAAAGTCATGATCAATTCCCCCAGACACCACACGTGCTCAAAACGCCACAAAGTGATTGGACCAATTTGGCGAAGACGGTCCGCTTGGAACCAACCTCCAACTTGCAGAATACGCTTGTCGGCAGTGAACACACGGAATCTGCATAAGTACGCTCGGAAGGACCCGAAGGTAAGTCTCTCACCCCTCGTGATGAAACACCTTCGAACTCTAACGATAAAGTTTCACTCCCACGTCAGCGGTCTTCTCGCAGTAGCGATAACTCAACAGCTCGTAGGTTTCGACCCCTTCGGTTTCCGTAAGTGCACTAACGTCAGGTTAATATTCTTTCACTGGTGTGCATGCATCGACGAATGACCTATTATAACCTAGACATCGTGGTGGCGAATAGTCCGACGGCGCGCTTTCCCCACCTTCACAACAAGGGATCATCCGTACCAACTACGCAAGTACATCAAATCTTCTCCTTCCTGGTAATCAATTGTGCTTCCCCGCGAGAAAAAGGAGCACCTCGGCAATTTGAGCCCCATTTACACAGAATTGCATGTGCAGTGACCAGACGGCGTGATTACGATGTCAGTGAGAAACAGTTCGTGTGAAACTGGCTAACGAAGCTTTGATTATACAGCAAGCTAATCCTCAGCTCCTCACGGGTGTTCATCATCTCCGACAACATGCGCCTCGTGTACCCACCGTCCGACTGCTCCGAGGCGTTTCTAGGTTACCTTCGATGGCATGGGCAGCGGTGCAGCATTCTACTTGGCTAGTTTGATCGACTACTAGACTATCTATGCGACGCAAACAGGCCCACAATTACTTCCAAATTATCCCGACTTGGCAACTATCTGTCTGTTTCCAATCCGTCATAAACTGCGGATTTTCCCACATGGGAGTGCCGATCATCCCTGCATGGATGGTTGTCATTGTCATCCCCACGGTCTGTGAGCAACACCGTTATGTTACCATTCCAGCGCCTCCGCCACTTCGCTGGATATAATCTCGCAGCCTGGAACCCGCCAAGTTCAAATTCGATTCAGGTCCCAGAACGCCTTCAACCAGCCCCCCTCGCCTCTTCCCCGCGATGTGCTTCGAGGGAAATAGTGCCCCTCTCTCTGCGACATATCTCGCCTCTCAGCTCGTTGCGCTCCACAAAAATGCCGCGGAATGTGCGGCTGACCACTCGGACGGCATCAACTTTGCCTCGACCGAGTATGCGAAGAGCAAATACACTCGTGCACTAGCCCAGTACCATCACTTTGACCCGAAGGTACCAGAGGAGCATCTTGGTGTGGACGACCTGCCCTTCGCCGCCACTTTTGACGCTCCAGACCTCAAGTTCGTCTGCAACCACGAGGCAGTTCTGTTCCTGAACCTCAGCGGCGGACACCTGCGGTTGGCCCACAAGAGCGCCCAGACTAATGGTCACGGACCGCAAATGTAAGATACGAACCTCCGCAGCCACACTACAGTATCTGACCTTTCCTGTCGGCAGTGGTAATCGGACGTTCCAAAATGTTCACGCCGCCTTCCGCGTTCAATTTGTTAGGACCGACGTGAAGGGGGTAGACTCAAAGATCGGCAACGATGATTCCACTCATTACATTCACATGGTGGTTCTTCGGTTTGAAAGTACGCCATATTCCTCATTGTCGCAATTTCTTCGAATTTAATCGAGCTTCAATCAGCCGCGAAACTCGTCGACCTCAAGGTCGATAAGAGCTTGGGGGTTGAGTGCCTCGAATCCTTTGCCTCCTACCTTCACAGCTATCTCGCGTTCTTGCACGCCGCCGGGAACCACGTTCTCTTCGACATTCCCGACTTCGCCGCGCAGGGCCAATCAAGCTGGAAAGACTATGCATTACTCAGGAATCACATCGATCCGGATGTGTACTGCAAAGATATCTCTCTCTTCGGCATTTCTACCAAGGCCATCAACAGCTACCTCGAGGCGCAGTGGTCCTCCGCCGTCTCCAAGGCACGCGCAGCCGGAGACTACCTCATGGCATCTATCTCCGAAATTAGCAGCAACTGGTTGCTCAACGCTGCCGTCGACAACCACTTCTTCATTCGCTTTGGCGCCCCGAAGGTCAAGCCTCTGTGCCCACATGAAGTCGTGTTGTACTTCGATGTCGAGGACGTCGCCTTCTTCGACAACGGCGACTTCGAAAGGTGAGCATTGCTGTTGGCGTTAACACTCCTACTGAATGAGATTTTTGTCAGTACGAAGCCACTGGCCGTATATCACAATTGGACGGTTGCTTTTGTTGTCAACGTGGTGGAGGTTGACAGCAATGCGAGTGTACTAAAGCTTGACTTTACCAGTAAGTTCGTCACATCTAGTAGTCTGTCCACCTCAAACTAAACCCCTATCCTAGCTGCCCGCTTTTCGAGCTTCTTTTCAAGCTATTCGAAGGTTGACGATACCGTCGTTTCTTATTTCAACGCCATAGTTAAATTCTTCACGGTCGACTATCTCGATATCCTCCTTCTGTATGGCTACAACATCATCTACCAGGCTACATTCAACGTCCTCGGCCACGACACGAGCGACACCGGATACTGGAAACGTGTCGATCGCGTGGACCAGCTCCATTCGCTGCGCCGTCATGGTCAGGTGCTGATTTGGCTCGAGCGTATCCGCGAGCTATCGCTCTCCGGGGCTGACCAGGTCCTCGCCCTCTCTGAAGACTCGATCAACAGAATCTTATTTTCCCGCTGGCATTCTGCGGGCGCCTCGAACATACTTTCGACATGGACACGCGATAGCCTCAAGCTGTCCTTTAACCCGTTCTCCGTCCGACTCCTGTCCAACGGAAAGGCGATCCTCTACGTGGACATTGCCCACGGCGAGAGTGATGTCAAGGTGTAAGTGACGTCATTTTAGTGGTTTGCGGACGAATTTGACTTGGCCGCGGCTACAGAGTGCAACAACAGCAGTCTACGGCAGCCCGCGCCGATGCTTTCTGGCTCTCCAGCTTCTGGGGCCTTGAGATCAAGACCGACGCGGCAATCATCACCAAACCGTACGACTTCGAGCGAGTCACTGTGGCATACGAAGTAGACCTGGCCCTGGTACCATTCGATAAGCTCGAAACCGAAGAGAGTGTCTCTCGGGATCTCTACAACGCTATAGTTACTGTCAAGGAGAAGCGCCAATACGTTGTCAAAAACCTACTTCTCAACCTGCGTAGTAAGTCCTCGTTTGGTTCGGTCTGTTTTTGTTGGCTCATCTTCACATAGACGCGAAGTATCTCCCTAATCTTTCCTCCGTCGGAAATCTGGGCACGGGTAAAGAAGGCCTTGCTCGTCTTGAGACGCTTCGCACCTCTCTGGGAGACTATCTCAACCAAGTCTCTCGTAGCGGCCACGGCATCATTCAGACAATCCCGACGCTTATCGCCAACGATTCAGACCCCTTCGCCTTCACCGACGTAAACTTCAAGGTGTTGACCAAAGAGGCTGTGACCCTCGAGCAGTACATCGACGCTGACGAAGTTCGAGGCATCGTGGACACCCCCGTACTTGTCATTTACGGCGTTTCCACCAGGCGTCCGGTGCCGCCTTTCCTTAGCAAATGGTCCGTCGGTTGGCTCCCTAGTGGCGTCGCGAAGAACACCATTGGTACGGTGTGGTTTTCCAAGGAGACGTTCCTCGAGCGCCGTCTGCTCGCCCTCCTCGAAGGCTTCAATGCGCGGACGACTATCCTGCCAAGCTTTGCGGGTGTCATGAACGGTGTATGGAAGTACGATCTCACTACCTGGGCGGCGTCGAAGTACCACAGCGGGCGTGGAGAGCGCTGCGCGTGGACGGAGATTGTTAGCTCCAACCCGAGGTATCTGGAGTATGTCTGGGAGCATCGCGATGGGTGGAACCACGAAACGGAGGGCACCACGTTTAGCGAGGGCGAATACTCTCTATCCTGTAAGCGTTTTCTCTACCCTTCTCTCGTCCATCGAACTTACCAATTCTGGTAGGCCACACCGAGAACAAGCTCCTCATCCCCACGGAATACAGGCCCCATCGCAACCTCGAAATCACCGTCACAGGAAAATCGATCGTCGAGATCAGCAGTTTCACGCAGAACGAGCGATGGAGGTGAGACAAACATATCGACTTCCGCCTTTTGAATGTAGCTGATCCTTTTGAAAGCCGGCAGACAGTCTCCTCTTGGTCTGCCACCATCTCGATCACTTCCAGCCAGACAGGCCTCCGCGTCGATATGGTTTCGAATATCAAACCCGCAGTCGTCGAAGGCCACGACACGAACGCGGCCTACTTCCCCTTCGACGTCGAGGCGATCCACCGCGAGACGTTGCCAGACAAGCTTACCACTCTGCACGAGATCCTGCCGACGCTCAAGGATGCCCTCGAAGGCTCCTGGGCTTATGCGTCGCTTGGCACGCAAAAGGTTGGGTTCGTTCACCCTGTATTCACGCGCCGAGGCGACTTTGTGCTGGAGCTCTATCCGCACGAACAGGGTACGCTCGACAAATTATCCGCGGTTGAGCCTCGCTCTAACCTGTTCTGAGCAGCCGCAGGAATCACCACCCGCGCGGAGACATCCCAGATAGTACAGCCCGTGCAAGTCCAGTCGCAGTACATCACCACTCAATCCCAGTCGCAGGGACGCACCGTCGTGCATGAGACGACCACGGTCGTGCGCGCACAGACGCCACAAGCCACCACAGTCACTCATGTGGCGGTGAACCCTGTGCCTACGCCTCCGGTGGCGACAAGCGTCTCTTACGGAGATGATTCGATATTCGCTCCCAAGGTGTACTCTGCGGTTGTTCCAAGTAAGTGTCTCTGATTGTGCGTTGAGAATTGTGGCTGATGTCTGTCCGCAGCGAAAGCTCCCTCCACTCCGACGCCGCCGCAGGCTTACAGGGCGAGGAACTTCTACGCCAATGGAGATTATAGGACGGCATCGTAAGGCCCTCGACTATACGCGGAGTCTATGACATCCCATTTGGTGCTTCGATTTTTGTATATTCGTCTTGCTTAGGTTCTGTGATGGACTCGGGCTGCTCGACGGACGAAGTATTTCTGCTATAGCTACGCTCCTTTGTATACTCGGACTTTGAGTGCCCTCACTCTTTTCCTGTGATTTTTCTTATTCGTATAGTAGACCTGCGTGTACACACAATTTTGATCGTTTGATATAGTACAGTATGGTACATGCGATGCGTGCACTACAATTACAGCAGCTTCAAACGTGCTGCGAGATGCGTCATAATACAAGTTTTGCCTCGAGCAAGATAGATGAATGATGCGAGTAATATGATGAAGGTAACAGAATGAGAGCGAAAGGGGTGAGGCGGGCGGAAGCAAGAAGGTTAGAAGTCAGGCCGAAGGAGAGACTCGTCTCCTTCTAGCATCAAAGTATCGATGCGCTCTGTGCCGTCGACTTGTTTGCCCCTGTTGTCCAAAGATTTAGCGTACTAAACTTGAAGGAAACGAATCTACCAACCTTGCCTCCGCCATTACAACTTCGCGGTTTCGAGGGTACCTGAACAAGGGCGTGAACTCAAGGCGCGCAGCCATAGAAGGCTAATAAAAAATCCAGTCAAGATTCCGCGATAAATCTAGCACAAACAAGAATGCTCACATGAAATTCGTGGATGTGAGCTGGGTGTACCTCGCATCCAACACAGCGGGCTTCTTTGACATCCCACCGCTTCTGCAGGCCGATCAGCGTCTCTTTGAGTTCCTCGCGAGTCAGTTCCTGTGTCTCGACGTATCCGCGCGCGTCGGGCATGAAGAGTTCTTCGAAGCGCGTGCTGAACAAGTCGATGGGCTCTGGACCTTCTCCGAGCTCGTCGGGGATGGAGATGTGTGGCGAGGCAAGGAGCTCCGCGAGGGAGTCTGCGAGCCAGCGGGAGTTGGCGGATGGTTGTGGATGGCAGTGTGGCATAACGGTATGTGGTGAGGTTGGAGTGAGAGGCTTTGGGAGCGCGAGGTGTCGTGTGATATATTTATGGGTACTCTGGCGAACCCCTGACTCATGGCGTGGCGAACTAAGACAGGCCGAGAGAGACGGAGACGTCGGAGCTATTCGTGAGGCTGGGTCGAGACGCGTCGAGTACAGCTTAGGTACAGGCTAAAAGCGTGAATCGAGCCGTTACCGGTGACCTGGAGGGCGGATCTGGATCTTCATTCATTCTCGATCGTCTGAAGTAAAGTCTGTCGGCCGAGCTCAATGGAAGGTCGCGAGCTGCGCACAAGCGCCAAAGAAAGTTAGTTGTTAGTCAAACTATGCATATAAGACATATAGCTCAAAGGATACTCTGGTGGGCTGGGTTTAGGATGGAGGGGTGGGTGGACAATCGAGGACATCTCTTCAAGTTCCTTAGACGCCTCCCATACACGGTGAGCGCGGAATGATCCGAAGGCAATCACCGCAGATCTGATGCTTCGTAATCTCGGCCCTGATAACGTTTAATCTCGACTCACTCATTCACTTCAGTCTGTTCAAAGCATAGAGGCCGCAGAATAGAAGAATTTAGACTTGGCGCTTTGGCTATGGCATCCGCAACACCACAACCCGACTCGGGCGACCTGAAACTGCGAGTTGTACTTGTAGGAATTGGGTGAGCAACCGTACCTCTATTGTATCGCTATTAGTCCGCACACGACATGACTCATTTTATCTCTGCAGAGGAGCGACGTGCTCAGGCAAGACGACGCTTGCCAAGCATTTGCGGAATATCCTTCCGGGTAGCGTCATTGTCCACCAAGACGTGCGTCGGGCGGGGTCTTCGTCTCAGCCTTCGACCTAACGTCTACATTGCATAGGACTTCGCTCCGGCACGTCTAGATATCAGCCTACCGCCTTGGCGGTGTCACTGAACGTTCCACAGGCAGCGGACCTCATACCGATACATCCCGTGTACGGCGTGCAAGACTGGGATGCGCCGAAGGGAGCAATAGATTGGCCGAGAATGGTCAAGACGGTGCATGAGGTCGGTCGTGTGGTATCATCACTTCTCTGTTCCACGGGAACTTACGAGGATCAATGGAATAGATCAAGGAAACGGGGATTATACCAGAGGAGCATGTATCTCACGATCACCTCAACGAACAGAAGGCCGTGCCCGTCGAGCAGCCTGTTATCGAGCGATGGCAAGAGAAGTTCCGCCATGTCGAGGAAGAATACAAGGCCAAGGGTGAGAAGGTCGTGTGGGTTATAGTGGACGGCTTCTTGCTATATTGGAATGAGGTATGTACCTTCTGTTTCGAGTGCAAGGAAGAATTTAATTGTGTCGATCATGCAGGAGGTAGTAGACTCACTCGACGTTCGCGTTATGCTTCGGGTGCCCGAAGATGTCCTGAAGCAGCGTCGTCACGAGCGACACGGATACCACACCGCAGGTACGCGTTCGTTAATTGCCCCTCGCGTTCTTTCCCTCCTTTCCGCCGTGTATCCGTCCTAACCACCGCGATCCACCCCGCCCCACGATGCCCTGGCCGCCATCATCTTCACTCATTCATTCTCTTGGTGTGAACCCTGGCTGACATCCGTCCCTTCCTCTTTAACTCCGCGTCCCCCGAACGTTCGTGCGATTTCTCTCTCACACCCTCGACTCGCCTTGCCTTCCTGGAGCGCAATCGGACGGTACAGAAGGAGCGCTGTGGCGCGATCCTCCGAACTATTGGGAGCAGATCGTCTGGCCCGCGTACGTCGAAGCACACGAACACATCTTCGAGAACGGCGAGATCGAGCGAGGCCCGGCGAGTGGCAAGGTCAAGGACCTCATCCTGGTCGAGGGGATGGAGAAGAGCATGGCGGAGACGATAGAGCTGGTGTGCAGCCGGTTGGTGGACGTCGCGCAGAAATAGATGAGACGAGGAAATCCAGCGGGTTGTGTACACATGCTCGGGCGCCGCGCGCCGATTAGCGTTTACCATACGGCTCTGACCAGCCGGATGCCTGCACGGAATATCATGATGTTGCGCGACCGAATTTGTATTTTTCGGTCGGCGGTGTGCGCTGGATCTGCAGCCGCCTCGGCGGCATATGTCGGAAGTCAGTGTTGTGTGCGCCGTGCTGAGGGTGCACGCGCTCGTACGAAGCAGCACGAAGGCGAGAAAGGGCGGGGTAGAGCGCAGGGTGGGGGTGGGGTGGCCAATCGGTGGACGGACGATTGTCCGCGCCCTACGGGACTCGAACGAGCGGCGTGCGGGGTTATGCTTATGAGAGGGCGCAATGCGGAGTTATCACATGCTTCCGCCCCCCGTCCGGTGCCAATCACGGGTAGACCATTACCGAGTGTCGTATAAAGTGTTCCCTGCCTCCTCCTCCCTCGTCTCCTCGTATTCCCCTCCCCCACCCTCCACACACGCAAAATGGCTCAAGTTATTGTCGTCGGTGGCGGTCTCGCTGGCCTCTCGGCTGCACACACTCTCCTCGAGCGCGGTGCCAACGTGCTCCTGCTCGACAAGCAGCCGTAAGTCTCCTGTGCACGCTTTGCATCGAGTCTCGGCTGACTCCCTGCAAAGATTCATGGGTGGTAACTCGACCAAGGCTACCTCTGGCATCAACGGCGCGGGTACTCAGACACAGCAGGAACTCAACATCCCTGACAATGCGAAGGTCTTCTTCGAGGACACCAAGCGCTCTGTAAGTGGTTGTCCTGCGTCTGTCTTCCTTTCTGGTCAGCCTACGTGGGGAGGAAGGGGGCTTGCTGTGCATTGCATTCCTGGGTGGAAGTTACGCGGAACGGACTTTGGCGGTGGGGGTTGTTCGCACCTCCTGTCCCTTCCGCTTTGGCCAGTTGTTCCGCCTCGGCGTCGGGGTTCCTCTTAGTCACAACCTCAGAAACCCACGAACATCCACTTACCACCCACGCTTGCAGGCTCGCGAACTCGCCCGTGACGATCTCATCCGTGTCTTGACTGGACGCTCCGGCGATGCCGTCAACTGGCTCCAGGACAAATTCGCTCTCGACCTCTCCAAGGTCTCCCGTCTCGGTGGTCACACTCAACCGCGTACACACCGTGGCAACGCACAGTTCCCCGGTATGGTCATCACCTACGCACAAATGGAGCGTCTCGAGGACCTTTCGACCGAAACTCCCGACCGCGTCAAGATCAAGAAGAAAGCGCGCGTCGTGAAGCTTCTCAAGGACGAGTCCGGTGCCGTGATTGGTGTCGAATACCTCCACAACGGCAAGACCGAGACTGCGTACGGCCCGGTTATCCTCGCGACTGGTGGCTACGCCGCCGACTTCACCCAGGACTCGCTCCTCAAGAAGTATCGCCCTGAATACTACGACCTCCCAACCACCAACGGCGACCATTGCACGGGTGATGGACAGAAGCTTGCATTGGCAATCGGTGCCAGTGCGATCGACCTCGAGAAGGTTCAGGTTCACCCTACCGGTCTCGTCGACCCCAACGACCCCGAGGCAAAGGTCAAGTTCTTGGCAGCTGAGGCGCTTCGTGGCGTCGGTGGTCTCTTGCTCGACAACGAGGGCCAGCGGTTTGTTGACGAACTCCAGCACCGTGATTACGTCACTGGTAAGATGTGGGAGAACGGCAAGGTACGCTTTTCGCGCACTCGGTTGACTGTCGCTGGCTGAACTCAATGCATCCTAGTACCCCATTCGCCTCGTTCTCAACGGACAAGCGTCGAAGGACATCGAGTGGCATTGCAAGCACTACGTCGGCCGTGGCCTCATGAAGCGCTTCGAGAGCGGCGAGGCTCTCGCTAAGGAGATGGGCATCCCCGCATCTGTCCTCCAGAAGACCTTCGACACCTACAACGCTGGTGTGAAGGCGAAGAAGGATCCATTTGGCAAGAAGGTATGTGGCACTATCCAAGCGCGAGACCTCACTCTGACCCTCTGTGATAGTTCTTCTCATCTGGCGAGTGGTCGATGAACGACTACTTCAACGTTGCGATCATGACTCCCGTGCTCCACTACACCATGGGTGGTATCGAGATCGACGCCGAGTCCCGCGTTGTTGGCAAGGACGGCAAGCTCATTCCTGGTCTCTTCGCGTCTGGTGAGGTCGCTGGCGGTGTCCACGGTGCCAACCGTCTCGGTGGTTCATCATTGCTTGGCTGTGTCGTCTTCGGTCGTGTGTCCGGTGACTCCGCCGCCTCATACCTTTTGCACCGTCTCGGTCCTTACGCTGAACAAGCGGCGGGCCGTCTCGGCGCGGTTGCGGGCCACCTCTCGGCGCCATCAGGAGCTGCAGTAAGTTCCATCTGTGCTCGCACATCTCGCAGATCCTGACGTTTTTCATTAGCCATCCGCCTCTGCATCATCACCAGCGGCCGAGAGCGGACCGGTGCCCAAGGGCGGCTCATACACGAAGGAGGAAGTCGCCAAGCACAACAAGAAGGATGACTGCTGGGTCATCGTCGACGGCCAGGTGTTGGACGTCACGAGCTTCCTGCCCGACCACCCGGGAGGCGAGAAGGCGATCGTGCTGTACGCTGGCCGCGACGCGACGGAGGAGTTCAACATGCTTCACGACCCCAAGGTCATCCCACGATACGCCCCGGACGCGGTCATCGGCACGCTGAAGAAGTAGAGCCCTTTTTGCCTCGTTTTTTGGCTATGAAAAGGATCGGTCTCGTCCATACGCATTGTTGTCCTTAGCACATATCTATTTTGGTTGTACGTTCCGTTGTAATATCAGTCTATTCTTGATCTCGGACTATGCAAAGCATCCAATGATGCGGGCGCCGTTCAGGGCGTGCCTTCCCAGTAGCTGTCATTCGAAATCATCAGGATACACGGGAAGTAGAGGTGTGAAAATTGGCGGGGAAGAGAACATAATGGGTGTGAGCAACTGGGGAATCGGTAAAAGCCGAGATTGAGCGAGAAATAAGTAGGAACCTGAAAGTAGCTGCACTTCCGTCCTTGGGGAGATGCTATGTAATCGCCAGAAGTGAGCTTCATGGCAGCTCGGGACACGCAGCGCTTCAAGTTAGCACTGCTGCAAATACGATTAATACTTCACTCTCATGAATGCAGCGTCCGCGGCGACAGCTGTGGATGAGTGTACCCCGAATTTATTGTGTATTCCTCAAATACAGAAAGTCTACGAAGAAACTGACAAAAAAAATTCCATACGGCCTCGAACTTGTAGCGGTGGTACACATACTGAAGTCTACAATAAGGCTCTCGTAAATTCCGGGTATTGCCAAAGGCAACAAAATAAGAAAACGATCAGCCACACGACGAGGGATTGTACTGTGTACACTGAAGCCAGTATTTGCTCCTGGGACATATACGAGGATATCTGGTGCCGCATCTGGAGAAAAGCTCAATCAGCGGTCACCGTCACGACTTTGTTTTCTATTATTCCAGAGTAACTTACCATGGACTTGCGGAGTGCAGTTGCGAGACCCGTTCTGCACCGTGTAATCAGATCCTTGTTGCGCTGATAAAATAAGAGCTGCAGAGGAATCAACTGTCTCGCAATGCCCATGAGTGTAGCAAGAGTAAGTTGCAGTTGACTATAGTGAAGGATGAACGGCGAGAAAATGTGATCGGAGTTGTGGGACTGACTCTGTGAGCTCTTGTAGGGTGTACAGTTCATTTTCACTTCTAGGAGATATTCCTCGCGAGTACTGTTGGAATTCCGACAGGATATTCATATATCCTGATACCTCACCAGCGAGCTCGCGGCAATCCTCTTTGTTTATCCGGAAAGTCTACAATAGTGATGAGTGACAGTCAGGTAGTATCGAGATAGGACATAAGCCTGACGCACCTGTGCGATATGCACTATTTCAGCCGCCAGTTGGAGTGGTAATACAAGCCCTGGAACAGGCACTAGGTTTACGACGAATTGACCGAGCTTGATACTCGTCTCTGTTACATCGAGTGCCGTGCCTCCTACTGATGGGCCTTTACGGCGCATCGCTGCTCTGCTATAGTGAACGGCGAGAGGTGGGAATCTATCTCCACGAGTGATTGGGACAGGAGGTCGGATGTTTTTATGAGGTGTCTTCCCTCGAGAGAATCTGGAGAGGGTCAGACGAATGTTGAGTGGACAAGGCATTTCGTTGGGGACGAATTTGGGGCGCGGAGTGTCTTGGAAGGCTGCGAACGGAAGGGTTGTAGCAGATATGTCGAGGTGGGTGTAGAAAGTCAGAGAAAAAATAGTAGGATGCTCTCAAAATGCTTTACTAGGTTTCCGAGTACGATACGCATTGCCAGAGAACAGCTGGCACACAGCCAGTGGGTTCGTGGGTTCTTTGAGATTTGCACTCTGCCACTAGCACACAAAACGATTCTTCTTTTTCCTGCGCAGTGTAGAACAAAGAGCAGAAGGTGCTTCTCCGTAGACGACATAGAGTTGTGTGTCGATTAGGGCAATAAGGGCTCGGACGGGAAGTAGGATGAACATATGAATTGAGGAGAGGTCGAGGCGTGCTTTTCATTTCCGATATCCTAAGCGCCGTGCACTGCCTGATACACTACTAGTTGTGTGGGTTCATGAGATAGACGAGAGCTAGAATATAAGAGTCTTGTCCTGTTTGAGGGTGAGGAGTTAAGACAGACGCGAAGCCGGTTGGGACTAATGCTTACATACTTGGGGTCCGGACGGGCCGTCGCTAAGATGACGTTGGATGCATGCAGTACACTAATGTCACCTGGGCTTCCGGGTGGTTTGGAGCATCCCACTGGCCAAGGAGCATGAAGGGAGGAGACCAGAGTGTTTTCGGAAGTGAACAATACGATCACTGGGTGCATCAGATCAATCGGGAGGCTGCCGTTCCAAATTAGGATGCGGGCGTTTGCTATAGGTCTGGCACGACGTTCGTCGTCTGGAAGAGGTGCTCCAGAACGAGCGGGTACTACACCATACGATATAGCGCAATATCTTCTCGTTTTTCGTCTTCGACCGTCTCAGTTATCCGCGCGCGCGCGACACGTACACGGACCGGATACTCGGCCGGCGCGATTTCTTTCTCACAGGCTAATTTCAGACACCCAGATGAATTTCTACTATATCTCTACGTCTGACGATCATGTTCAACTTGGTACGCAGGGTTAGAAAGGTACGTAGCGCCTCTTCGTGTTACCTGTGTCGCGACTGATGTGGCGACTCCCAGGCTTTGGACCCGCCGTTGTCCGAGAAGTCTACGACGGAGCCTCCCATCCGCTTCGGAATCCTGGGCGCGGCCGCAATTGCCCCAGCCGCAATTATAGGAGCCGCTTCGAGCCATTCTGAAGTCATAGTGTACGCCGTCGCTGCACGAAGCCTTAGCAAGGCCACGCAGTTCGCTCGAAAGTATCATGTTACGAAGGTGTACGGAGGCAACGAGGCATATCAAGGTATACATGGTCGTGTGACGTACACGTCATTCCTAACTATTGGACTCAATAGAGCTCTTGGATGATCCCCATGTGGATGCCGTCTACAACCCGGTGCGTGCTGTTGTCGACAGGCAGCAACGCGACAGCTGACTCGGACTAGTTACCCAATGGGTTGCACTATGAATGGACGATGAAGGCTTTGCATGCTGGAAAGCACGTCTTGCTCGAGAAACCGAGTGCCAACACCGCTGCGGAGACACGTGAGATGTTTGCGCTCGCGAAGAAGAAGGGTTTGGTGCTGCTTGAAGCCTTCCATTATCGGTATGTATACCTTGGTATGGTGTGTCGCACTATGGTTTCAGCAGCGCATTTTGCATCTACGCGAGGGCTCGAGCTCACCAACATCTTGTTCTTCCTTCAACAGGTTCCACCCAGCGGTCCAAAGGTGCAAGGAAATTGTCGCGAGCGGCGAGTGTGGAGCGGTCAAACACGTTGAGGTATCCTTGACAATACCACGCGGTATCATGGGTCCCGAGGACATCAGGTTCGACCATGCGCTCGGTGGAGGCGCGATGATGGACATGGGTTGTAAGTGGGTCTCCCAGGCGCAGGCACGAAATCCTAGCTGAAAGATACGTGATGAATACCAGGCTACACGATTGATTGCATGCGGTACATTACAGGTGCCGAGCCCTTGTCCGTTGTGGCAGCAACGGCGGACGTATTTTCTGAAGGCATCGACGCCGGGACGACCGCGACACTTGCATTCCCTGGAGACGTGACCGGAACGCTTTCATGCCACCTGCGCATGCCGCCGCGCCTCGGATTTATTCCCGCGTTTCCACAGGTACACGTTCGGGCGCAATGTGAGGCCGGCGAGGTCACCTTGTTCAATTTCGTGATGCCGACCATCTACCACTACATCGACGTGAAGGTCAAATCCCGAGAGACAGGCAAGGTGACGAGCAAACGCGTCGAGAAAGTGTACAAGCCTCGAAGTGCAGAGTGGAAAGGAGAGGACTGGTGGACGACGTAAGTTCCGTATGCCGCAACTACTATGAATTTTCTCCAGTGGCGGCTGATCGGCGACGAACTGACAGGTACCGCTATCAGCTGGAGGCATTCGTCGACATGGTTAGAGGGCGCAGCCCAGTCACATGGCTTTCAGAGGAGAACTCCGTCGCGGATATGGAATGGATAGAAAGAGTGTATGAGAAGGTTCGCTGCGCTTTAATCGCTTTCCACGGTTGTCCGTGCGCTGACGCGGGGTTCCATTCCTCAGACTGGTCTAGGTAGTCGCCCTGCGTCGGCGTTCAAATTGCCAGGCTTGTAATTAATCATACGCGTGTGTTCCCACGTACCTGGGAGCATCAGGTACTAGCGTCGAGATGCAGCGGGTTTATGCAAAGTGCGGTCGTCCCTCGTCCTCGCGGATCGAGACCTTCCTGAAGGACACCCAAATCGGGAATGACACATCAGTTGATGCGACGGTGACGCTCATCTTTTCGATCGAGTTTCGCTCCGTTCGCTGGATTTATTTCCTTCGTGAGTGCTTTCTCACGGACTTCATCATCCTCCGACTGCGACTAACTGACTGCTAGACAGATGGGCGGCGTCCGCTGTCGTCACAACCCTGGCTAAGGAATATCACGTCACGTCGTTTTGTCGGGTTTCGTACCGATGATTGGGGCGTTGTTGGTAAGAATTCTCCAGGAAGCCTGGAGCCATTCCATGCTTCGTCTACCCGTGATCCAAAACAAAACCCGCGAACAAATCCTTTCGGACAGATATTGTTGAACTCCCGCCATTTTATGCAAGCAATTTCTGCTTTGGATCGGATTGCTCATCCTCTAAGCGACATAGGTTGGCGGTGCTACGACGCAGCCTTGAATCTAGCGCTTCCATCGCGTCTAGGGCTCTCGGCACATTTACTGTGCTTGGGGGTACGTCTCTCAGCTCTTCGCATGCTTTCGGCCGCTTTGTACCTGGGACAACTGCGTTGCCTACGTCGACTTCCATAACGCAGCACGAGATTGATCCTCAGGCTATTCATGATGATAACCTCGTGGTTGTCTCACGGTCCCGCGCGTCGTTTTCTACCCCTCTCACGATCGCGGGGTTTGGTTGGCCATCCGTCACAAAGGTACGTTTTTGGCGTCCTTCCATGCAACGTTATTTCCCGGGGCTTCTCTAACACCGTATATCCAAAACAGGCCCGTTGATCTGTGCCACTCACAATCAAGGCGATCATGCTGCTTCCCATGGCTTGTAGTTCGTTGTATTGAAACGAGCGACAAACCACCTAAACGAACAAATCGAGCAAGGCTACATGAACTGAGGGGGGTTGGAAGGTGACTAACATTAATAATCGCGTTGAAGCTCATGACAATTTATCTCGCTTTATGCAGGGAAGGTAGTCCAACATATGGCAAATTTGGAGCGTAATCCCGCCATAAACGCCATGTCTTTCTTCAACATATGTCACGGCGACAGTTTGATCCGCCGATGATATTGCCACACCGTCTAAGCTTTCGTGAGTTTGCTTACGGTCGCACACTCTTGCCGATGTCTCGATTCACTAACGAGGAATGGAAGCCCAGCTCAATAGACAACTTTAACCACAGTCATTTGCGCTGCGCCGTTGGCCATTCTGTATAAAACAAGACGACGGCTCGTCGGTCTCGGTCTCACGCCCTTTTCTTCCTCCAGCCCCAGCCGGGTCTTTTTCACCATGTGTTTCGGAGGAAACATCGCTCCTCTGTCCTCGCACTACATCAACACCCAGCTCGGCGCGCTCTGGGACAACGCCAAGCTCTGTGCCGCACACTCGCAGCCCGACTTCAAGTCCGAGGAATACGAGAGGAGCAAATACACCCGCGCCCTCTTCCACTTCCACTACCTCGGCCGACGTGTCCCCAAGAATGGCGCCGTCAACGAGCTCCCCTTCTTCGCTGAATTCGGAAAGCCCGAAATCAAGTTCATCTGCAACCACGATGCCATGCTCACACTGACCATCACGAGGGGGCATATCAGCCTTGGGCCCGAGCATGGTAGGGGCGGCGAGCGTCGGTGAGTAACTTGTTTTGGCACCTGGTTCTCAGCTCACAGCGGGACGTTCGTCAGAAACACTACTCTCGAGAACGTCAAGCTCGTCTACCGCATGCCATTCGAGCGCAGCAACGTCAAGGGAAATGACTCAAAAATCGGCAACGAGTCGGCGGTTCACCTCATTCAGATGATCGCCTTGCAGCTTGATTGTGAGTTTCGAAATCACTGTGCCCGCGGCCACTAGTAACATGTTTATTACAGCGGCGACGCTCATCAAGCACGAACGCCTGTCTAACTTGGACCCGCAACTGCACAACGGCTTTTTCGAGCGCATGAGGGACTATCTCAAGTTCCTTCGCTCCGCCGGCCATCACGTCTTATTCGACCTCTCCGACTTCGACGACAACAAGTACAGGCCGCTCATCGACTACTCCGTCGCACAAGAGAGCGTTCTGGCCAACGAGGACTTCTCAGTCTTTGGCGTCAGCATCAAGTCCATCAACGACTACCTCGAGCGTCAGTGGATGGCGGCGGCATCGCTACTGACTACCCTTCAAGACGACGTCGAGTCTCGTCTTCCCGATGTCTGCTTGGCAGAGCTGAGCAGTAACTGGACGCAGAGCGAAGTCATCGAGCGAAGCTTCTACATTCGCTTCGGCGCGCCGACCATTCGTGCGATATGCGCCCGCGAGATCATCCTCACCTTCTACGTCGAGGATATCGCGTTCTTCGGCAGCACAGATTTTGAATCGTGAGTGTCAAGATATTTACTACGCCTATAGCTAATCTCTCTGACGCCTCGAAGGTATGAACCCGAACAGGTCTGCCACAAGTGGCGCGTGTCGTTCGTCCTCAACGTAGTTCCGCATCCCGATGAAGTAGGGGCGCTCATACTTGACTTTGGTCGTACGTTTCTCGTATTCGCCGAATTGTGTCAGACCTGACAAATTACCCCCAGATCCCCGCTTTTCCATCCACGATTCCTTCTTCGATAAGGAGCACAAGCATTTCTTCGACACCCTTGTCGTCTTCCTCAGGCAGGAGTACATCAGCATCGTGGCTCGCTACCCCCTGCAGTTCATCTACCGACCCCAAGCAGTTGTCGTCGACGTCACGACCCGCGGCCGCGGACACAGCACCTGGAGCGACACCGACGAGCTGGAGAGTGACTGGGAGAGCAACTCCACCCAAGCCATCACTATCCAGACGACGTTCTGGACCAGGCGTGTCCAGGAATTGCACCTTGCCAACTACGACCAGGTGGCGACTATCTCCGAAGATTCCATCAACACTCTCTTCCAACTTCATCGCAAGGCAGCTGCGGTCACAGACATACTTGCCTCTTGGACGGAGGACATCTTCCAGGCCGACTTCGGGGCTCTCAGGGTCCGTCTGCTTTCCAATGGCAGAGCGATCGTGTACATCACCATCGAGAGTGGTCAGATCCCTGTCCGTACTGCGTAAGTGGTGTTGTCTCTGCACCCCATTTCGTGTTCTGATGATTGTGGTTTAGGGAAAGCGCATCACAAGTGCCATTCTGGAAACGCCTTGGCGCGCCAACTGTCCACGGAAGCAAGACTGAACCGTGGTCGTTCGAAACCGTTGTCCTTGCCTTCGAGGTCGATCTCGCATTTGAGACCGCTGCATTCTTCGACTTTGAGGCTCATGTGCTCACCGACATCCACACCGGGCTCTCTGTCAGTGACACCGTCCTCCTGAAGCACCTCGCCCTCGATTTGCGATGTAAGTGTTATATCATTGTTGACAAACGTCCACTAACCACTCGATATAGCTGCCAAGTTCAACCGCTCCCTGTCCTCGGTCCGAACCCTAGGAACAGACCGCGACGCTCTCGGAAAATTGGACACGTTGATGCACTACGTGATCAGCTACCTCGGAAGGCTCACAGAACACGGACACGGTGTCCTCTACTCGACGACCATCGCCACCGATCGCCACCGGGAATCCCTCTCCTTCACCGAGGTCGACTTCAAGGTCCTCACGAAGCACGAGGTATCGGTTCACCACATCGCCCACACGCAGAGAAGCCACCTCGAGTCTTCCTTCATCCTCATCTACGGTGTCTGCTCGCACAAGCCCCTTGTCCCCTACGTCGGAGGCTGGTCGCCGTTCTGGCTCCCGTCGGGACGTGGGAGGACTGGTCTGGGCACCATCTGCTTCTCGCGCGAGCTCTTCCTCGAACGTTACCTGCTCAAGTACCTCCAAGAGTTCAACGCGGAGACGACCATCGTACCGAAGTTCGCGGGTGTCGTCAACGGTGCTCTCAAGTTCGACCTCACGACGTGGGCCGAACACGACTACCGCGGTCGCGCGGGCGAGGTATGCGCGTGGAGGGTCGGCGCCAAGTCGGACAAGATCCTCGAATACGTGTGGCACCACCGCGACGACTGGAGACACCAGTACGAGGGCTCGAGCTACACCAACGAGAAGGGAGAGTACAGCCTGTCTTGTAAGTGTCAGCATTTCGGTGCAACGAACAGGACCTGATCCGCCTCTAGGTGACACCAATAACACGCTTCGTATTCCGACCGAACACCGCCCTGGACGTCCCCTCGAAATCGTGATGACAGGAAAGACCACCATCAAGGTCAGCGGCAAGGTTGGCGGAAAGATCTGGGGGTATGTTTTCTGTGTTCTCTTGTCATTTACCATGACTAAATTTGCACCACCTCCTGCAGCAAGACCACGGACGCCTTGTGGTCGACCACCGTCGCGATCTCGTCTCGCCACAACGGCTTGCACGTTTCAGTACAGTCCACCAAGCCTGTGGTGGAAATCGCCGGCGGTCATCTGGACAGCGGAGACTTCGGTGTCGACGTCGCCGACATCCACAGGAAGAACCTCTCCATCCAGAAATTCACCGGGCTCGAGACGAGCCTCCGTGGCATCAAGTCTGTCCTCGAAAGCGCTTGGGGCTACAGCGCGTCTGGTGTACAGACGTTCGCTTTCGTGAACCCCGTCTTCACGCAGCACGGTGATCTCGTCGTCGAGCTCTCCTTGTACGACAAGCGTAAGTGTCTTTCAGTCTGACACCTTACCCACGGATGCTGAGTTACGATGTCTAGTGCGCACTGACCTGGGAACTCCCCGCGGAACGCCTCGTGTCACGCCCCGAAACTCCAGCTTCGGTGCACTGGGGAAGCCTCCGCTTGGCAATGGCCACGCCAACGGGAACGGAGTCGCGTCGAGGGTTGTAAGCTCCCGTGAGTCCTTCCGAAAACATGCTCGATTAGAAGTGCTGATAGATCGCTTCCTTGCATTCAGAGGAAGGATTTGTTACTACGCCTTCTACGCTGCTTCAACGCTCGTTCTCCGCCGCCAGCGCCCCGGAAACGCCTCTCGAGACACCGGCCAGTGCACTTACGGCCTCTGGGAATCCTTTCTACCCCGCAGAAGGCAAGTCTGCTGAGGGTCAGGAACCTGTTGCGTTCTCACTGCAGCAGAGTGAGGCTGTGTAAACAGCTGCTTGCGCCATGGACATCGTACGCCTCGGACTTTGCATCTTATGCTATACCCGTACCGTTTTTTCATCGCTCGTTGTGTTTTGTTAGTCCATCTGCATTATGCCTCATGCAACTGCCCTCGTTATCGATCCTTATGCTAGCTGTCTGTAATTACTGTACTCGAATGACATTGCCTCTATTACAGTGCGTTGCATAACAAACGCAAATCCGCGCGAGGGAAACTTTGGGCGTCTGTCCCTGTTTGGTAGCCAGACGCTAATGCACGTGCCACGCAGCTCAGACGACACGCTCTCAGCCTGTTCGTGTTTCTAATTTATGGAGGTTCAAAATTCAAAAAACGGGCTTACACAAGTATCGAATACACAGAAGACCTAAATCTCGATTTTTTGAAGGCGGCATTACCTCACCAACCAGTGCGCGAGCCAAAATGCGTCAGAGCCGCCCACGGACGGCACCTCGGCAGACCTCGGCCTACTTACCTGTTATGGGCAGACGCCCAAAATTTCTGTGGCGACGTTTTGCGTTTGATATGCAACGCACTGTACTCCGAACACCTGTCTGATCAAGCTCGAACTGCTGCAGGTACCAGGGTTCTAACGGACACATTATTACGAGTAAATGTAGTCTCCTCGAGGCAGACAAGGTACAGGTTGTAACAATCATCTGACTCGAAATTCGAGAATATGTCGGCCGGACCGCCATGTCCGTAGCGGGCGCCAAAACGCCACCAGAGATTCTCCGAGTCGGAGGAACTGTGGTCCATGTCAGCGGTACACGACGGTCGCGGGCCCGCCTCGATTTATGTATCAACGCATGGGGAAGGCCATATCGCAACGAAACATCGTGTCGCGGATACAAGGTGACAGTGTAAAATGTCACGATCTGCACAACACTCGGCGTCCACCCCTTGCTCGAGCATAGGTTACTAACTCACTGAAATTCTATACGTCGGAATGATCAGGGGTGGAGGAAGATGGTAAACGCGGTTTTGATACCCATATAGCCTCCAACAAGGCCTAGTCTAGAACATAGTCAGACCGAGCTGGCTCAGGTAGACTCGGAGTTGGACGGCCAAAGTATGAGACTCTGGCCAAGGCTCCGGTCTCTGTCTCTGCGTATAAACCGACCTGTCTCGGGCGTAAGGCGACTGAGGGTGTAGTGTATTTCAACCCGGGCGTCAGTCCGGCTAGTAAAAGCGCAAGAAGTCAGTCGAAGGCTCCCGACTTGAGGAAAGACCTTACTTACAATGGCGAAGTGCGAAACCAGGTCTCAGCGTGATCGCTTGTCACGATGCCATCACGGCGGCGGCGTCACGCTGTCTCATTCCGAGGACAGCGGCGACACAGCGCGCCCTTGGCCCTGAAGTCCGACAACGTTGAGCTTTACGCGTCGACGTTGCAGTTGAATGACGCCAAACGATGGTAGTAGTGTAAACAGTCTTCTAATATAGCCGATGTCTAAAACCTCACGATATTTTCAGCGAGCTACGGCGGCCTCATAGGCTAGGGGCCACCGAAAGAGTAACGACGACGACGACGACACACCTCTCGACCGGCTGGCCGCCATCCACACCGAACATGTATCTGCAAGACGACGCCACTGCCACACCGAACGTCATCCATCGTCGCTCACAGTCGATGCGGCCGATAAAGGAGCATTAACTGGTTTTCAAAGGCGTGGAGCAATGTACATGTTCGCATAGGCGTGTATGGAGCGAACGCAGTGCGATCAGCACGAATACCGGGTATTGTTACAAGAGAGTCGTATCTGTAAGTCGTCAGAGTCCCCATGAGCCACACACACACGCTGATGAGTCACAACTCAGCCATCGTACACCCCATCACCTGTCCCGCCCCTCACCGCCTCCCGCCCCCCGCCTCATGAGGCAGCCTGGAACAACGACGGGTCACCATCGATCATGAGCGTCTTGATACGTGGCGTTCTCCCGCGTTGCTTTGCGACGCTGTATAGGCGGGCGGGGCAAGAACGTAAGTTCCTCCTCAGATCGACGCGCGCGCGGGGGCAAAGTGACGTACCACGCTTCGCAGGTGATGGTGAGCTGCGTCGACGACGCGCTGGGCGTGAACTCGATGCGGACGCCCATCTCCGGCTGGCCGCTGCTCAGCACGCGCAACAGCGGCGGGAGGCGGCGGGGGGACTCACGTGGAACCCGTCGATCTTGCGGTGGAGCGCCGCACAGTCCTCGTACCGGCATGCACTCGCGTCCCACTTGGCCTGCAGCGCGCGCAGCGTGTTCTTCAGCTCCTCCCGGTCGACCTCGCGCCCCCCGACGAGGCCGCGCGCGTGTCGCATGAAGACGTCGTTGAAGCGTGTGTCGAATGGATCTGACGAGGCGTCCAGTCCGGCGAGGTCCATGTTCATGGCCGCCGGGTTCGTGTGTGGCGTGGACAGCAGCGACGTGAGCGCGTCTGCCAGCCATTTGGACGGTGCACTCAGTGTCATGGTCATTGTGGCAGGCGATGTGGTGGTGGTGGCGGGTCCCCGAGGAAATAGAATGAGAGCAAAGCACGTTAAAAATTGGGATTGTAGCAGGGTTACTGTACTTTATAGTATGTACATCCTCTGACAGCGGAACCGCCCTGTGTCGGCGCAGGCGTTTTTCCATTCTGGAACCCCGTCAAAAGGCGTTGCCAGGCCAGAGCCGTCCAGGAGGTGTTTGGACTGTGCTGGACCGTAGGCCAGAATGATAGACTTGCTCGGGAGCACATCGAAACCGTAGAGGCGCCCAGGCCCTCCCACGCCTCTTCGTCCGACAACGCGGAGGCGCCCAGGCTCCGCTGTGCTGGCACAGGCTGCCACCTGTCCGCGTCCGCCACCACCGCTTGCAGCACCCTCGATTACGCTCGCTCTCGCTTTGCCGCACGTGTACGAGGGAGCTCCGCATACGATTCAATGAACAGAACCCCAGTAAATACCCGGAGGAAGTGCGCTTATAGAAATCCGTGTACACGGGGAGAAAGCCTTCCTTTTCATGCCCGAAGAGCCTAACCAACGTAGCTGCGAACTTCTCTGTTGTATCGATGCCAGGATCGGAGTGGCATCTCGGGATGACATACGCACATAATTAACAGCCAGCGTCTTGCGCACCGTTCATGTGAATTACGCGGACCGTTGAAACGTCTTCAGTACGTATGACGCAGCTCGGAGCGGAGGCAGCGTCGAACCCGTCGCATCCAGCGGCGGCGCGCTCGTCAATGCGATCCGCTCGTCCCGTTTCGGGTGTGTCGCCTGGGCAGTCGGTAGCTTGCCATAAATATAAAACGGTGGTGGCGCTGTCAATCGCGATAGAAGATGGCTAGAAGGCTCAAGCGTATCGCTCTCCCTGGGTTTCGAACTTCCTTGTCGAAAGTTTTTGGGTTTGAAACCGTCCAGAGCTTCTTCGAATACGGAGAGCTGCCATCGTCGGCGGTCAAGCGAATTTGTAGTACACTGTGATAGTCATATCAAGTCGCTATTCAGTTGGTGGACATGTGGCGGCGCGCACCTGTGTGATCTTCGTGCATGGATGGAAGGGCCGCTTGCGTCACGCAAGCTCCATCGACCCGTTCGGCCTGCCTCGTCTCACTAGAGCAGAGGATTCCACGTCAATGGCTGGTGCCTCGGCCCATCCAGTGCAACGACCTGCGAACGAAATCCTCACCGGAGCATTGTCGCCTGACACCTACCGGCAGGAACCTAAATTCTTCTCAAACCTTGACACATTCGTTGGCAACTCCATTTCTACGATGAGAGTTCGACATGGTCGAGGTTTGTAGAAAGGAGCCCTCCGTGGTAAAAAGCGAGTAAATGGGCGTTTGTAGGAGAGTAAGCATCGCTTTATTATTGCCGCTACAGAGCTTTGTTACCGTGGAAACTGACATCACTATGATATGGCGCTTATTTACCGCCACCGTTGACTTTTTCCTTCTGAACCTCGACGTGCAACATTCACCGTTCGACTCTTGGGACTCAAACAGCGTCTTCGTCGAACAAAACTACTACCCAACCAGACGGCCGATACTCTCGATTGTGTAGCCGATCTCGACATGGTATGTTTGAAATCAGATCAGACTTCGGAATAACTGAAGCCCCGTCCTTGTCAGCTTCCAGTCAGTCTCCGTACCGAAGGGTACGGTTGTTTCTCACAACCGGCCCATTATCCTTTCCTTATACCACCACGGCGCACTCATAATAGTCTCCCATCCAGTACACCAAGTTCACCTTCACTACTGGCACCGCCATGCCTCTATCTTTCGCAGAATGCGACTCTATTGACCGCTACTTAGCCACGTCGCCTGCGACCTGAACAACGTCCTAAATATCCAAGGACATGTCCCATCTTGCTGTAGTTGTCGAGGGACAGAAGCTCTCAGTCGAGGTACGCCGCAGCAATCTCTTGCGCAATGACTAGAGCGCTGACATCCTCCAGTCAAGCTTCCCGCATCAGCGTCTTGCACCTGGCTCTGGGTCGCATGCCCACAGACCGCGCAACCCTCGGCTGTCCGGGAGCTCTCTCGGCACGTTACACTCCCCCAGAACGTCGAGCCCCCTCTCGGCTCCTACAAACGCTCGCATGGATCTTCTCGCCCTGCTCTGCGCTGAAGACACACTATCACGTTCATTGCTGCGTCGTATCGATGGCCCGGTACATCTCGGCCTAGACGTGCACCTCGCACGCTCATCGGTTCTCTCCGCGCGGGCAGGTGGACGTATCCCTCCAAAAGCTTGGGCACCTCCCTCGGAGGTAGGACTTAAAGCGCTCCTTCCGCTGTGCTTTGCCTCGATGCCTCGATATTCCGTCTACGCCTTTCCTACTCTGGACTCCGGACGGCCCGCCCTTCCATCCGTCCCATCGCTGGAACGCTCTACGTGGTCCCCTCTTTTTTTCCTGAAGAAATCCATGAATTCCTACTCATGCCATGTTGACTCGGGGAGAAATCACCTCCAACCCCACTTGATATGCACCCACTGTTGTACCATGTGCGATCCTGTATAAGCTTACAATCTATGCTACCACAGTACACATAACTTGTGCGATCACGGCCTCGCGAGGTCAACCGCACCGGAGATGAACTCGCTACGGCAAGGTTTGATTCAGCCGTTTTCTAGTCTTTTCGTTGTTACTAAGGCTGCGCCTCCAGCCTAACATCGCCCTCTCGACTTCATAATAAATCATGACTCACCTATGTATCTAATTTAGTGACGAACCATAGACCAAAGTACGGGCCCAATATTAGCATTCAATGCAAACCGGGCGTCTTCCTGCTATGTCTTTCGAAGGACGAGCCTTCGGTTCAACGCTATTCAGAGAGAGCTGGGATTATACTCAGAGTGGATGACAAGGGAACTCGGTGGCGTAGGAATCGTGTATATTTTCGGACTTGCCTCGGACCGAGAGGAGCTGAGCGTGACAGCGCTGGAAAGGAAGTGTCACGCAATCACGCATCCTCCATCTTGCGTCCTCCGCCAATCCGGGTCAGCACACCGACCTTCAATCGGAGTTTGTTCTCTCTGCAACTGAAGTTCTACATCGCTTGGATGAACGATATACCCAAACCTTCGCCAACCCACTAGCCCGAATTTGACTCCATCTCGATAGTAGTCTAAAAAATGCCGCTGAATCTGGAATCAACCGTCCGCCTATCCTCAGGTCAGTCAACGGAGCAGAAATTTTCTTCTTGCTGACAGACAACTTGTACCACAGGCCACGCTATGCCTGTTCTGGGGCTCGGCGTGTACCGAAACTACACCACACGGGACTCGGTCCTGGAAGCCTTTTCGGCTGGCTACAGGTGCGCCGCCACCGCTCGTGGACGCCACACGGAGGCGCGCCCTGATCACTCAGCTTCCCAGGCACGTCGACACCGCGCAGGCGTACCGCAACGAGGCGCACGTCGGCGAGGCGCTGCGGGAGTCGGGGCTCGCGCGCAGCGCCGTCTTCATCAGTAAACCCGCTCCCCCCTTCTTGTTCTCGTGCTCGCCCGCGCCCGCGGAGTTGCGCGGGCGCCCCGCTGACGAGGATTGTCCGCAGCGACCAAGTGTATCAGCCGCGACCACGGCTATGACAAGACGCTCCGCGGCGTCGAGGCCTCGCTTGGGAGAATTGGAGGAGGTGGGCGGTGATCCGTGTGGCTTGCTGTGGTGCTGACAGTGTTTTCTAGGGTACATCGACTTGTTCCTCATCCATGACCCGTACTCAGGGAAAGAAAGACGCTTGGAGACGTACCGCGCGCTTTTGGACTGTAAGAAGGCCGGCACCGTTCGGAGTGTCGGGGTGTCGAATTAGTTGTGTGATTCTTTTGGTTGTCGTTTCAGACAAGCTGACCGGAGACGAACATCAGTGGCGTCAAACATTTGGAAGAAATTCGCGAAGCTGGAATGGAGGCGCCTTCGGTCAACCAAATAGAGGTGCGAGACAGGAGGATGCGTAGAGCATCGTACTCATGGTGGCGCTGTAGTTGCACCCTCTGTGTCAACAAAAACCTATCGTGGAATACTGTCGGCAACACAATATCGTCGTTCAAGCCTACAGCCCGCTGGTCCAGGGGAAAATGGACCAGCCAGTGTTTCAAGCAATAGCTCTGAAGGCACGTATTCGGTTCTAGTCATCACAGTCACGCCTAAGCTCACGCGCCTTACCACAGTATGGTAAAGACGCCGCTCAGATTCTTATACGATGGTCACTGCAGAAAGGGTAAGTCTAAGCACCGGAACGCAGCATGATCCCACTTGCTAACCCGTGGAATATCAGCTTGGTGCCTCTACCCAAGTCAGCGAATCCAAAACGTATACAATCAAACACCCAGGTGTTTGATTTTGAACTCGAGGCGGAGGATATGGACACTTTGGATGCGCTAGATCAAGGGGCGGATGGGGCGGTTACTTGGAATCCGGTCAATGCAGACTAGCATATAGTCAAGCGACGATACATCATCAACGCTTTACGATGGAAAGCGCGAGATGACATACTAATACTACCGATGATATCTAATCCTCCTCCATAGCATCGCTCCTGCTGGCACGTCGTTCCCGTAGGGCTGTCTTTGCCTTCTCCTTTGCCTCGTTCAACTTCCCACCCTTGGCCAAGGCCAGAAGCAACGCGTGGATGAACCCGATATGGTTGTGCCGGCGCAAGCTATTTTCGAACTGAATAAGGTGGTTAGTACTACTCAGCAGTACAATAGTTGGGACCTTACAGCCCACTGTTGCCGTTTGTGTTCCTCGCGTTCGAGTCTAGTCGAGACTTCCGCAGCAAGTGCCGCGTTGTTCGCTGCCTGTAGTACAGAAAGCTGGCTTTTGAGTGCGGGAATGGGGTCGTCGTGGACTGAGAGCAAACTAAATTGAAGCTGAAGGTAGTGTTAGCTCTGCTGACAAATCGCGCGAAAAAGTCAACATACCTGGCCAGGTGGATATGTCGCTATCCGAGTCTCGATCACTTCCCTAGTCAAAATCAGTTAATTGCCACAGCTAAATGGTGAGTGTGCTCACCTCGCCCGTGCTAACCAGCCTTCGCCTTGTTCACTGTACGGACCGTGTTGGACAGGATGTTGCTTCAGGCCGTCAAGTTCGTATATGCTGCCCATAAACGGAAGGTACACGACGAAGTGGTAAGCTTCCTCGGCGGTCTTCTTCGCGCTTGGGTCATCGAGTGAAATGGCGGCAGGCGGGGACAATGCATTGTGGGCTTCGCGCAGCCAGTCCGAGTTCGTGATGACTTCTCCGCGCATTGTCGGGTCCAGTCCGGCAGAGAACTCGAGCATCTCTTTCAGCTGCGGGCCCATCTCCAGGTTTGGAATGTTGCCGATCGCGTTGAGAACCGCGAGCGTGGCGCAGGCATTGTTGACAGTCTGATGCGCGAAGAAGCCGGGAAAGTCGTGGTCGTATTGACCTAACATGGCCTCTGGTTGGGTTGGAACCCATTGGAAGAGGAATATGAGCGCATGGAGAGGTTGGTGCTCCGCGAGTGTGGCGGCGTCGAGCGAGTAGAGGTCGTCTACGACGAGTGGCGTGCCGAGGCGTTTCAAGAGCTCGCTGTTGGACGGTGAGCATGGTCACAAGCAGTCGTACTCGTGTTTACTCGCCTGAACACGCCTGGGTCAGATTCTGTGAGCTGCCAGCCTGCTTGATAGTCGTCGGCCATGTTTTGAAGAGGAGTACAAATGAACGACGCGTACTCACAGGCGCCCTGGTGACGCGTCTCGCGTGGCTTTGTTTGGCGACCACTTTGGTGTGCAAACAGAGCGCGCTGCGTCTCTCCTTTGTCCCAATGTCCCAGCCCGACGGACAGCTCGACCCGAGGGCTGCCAACCGCGCACGCTTCGAGCTCGAGCTCGAATTTGTGCAGAGTCTGGCGAACCCGTTTTACCTGCACTCTCTCGCGCAGCAGGGCATTCTCAGCCAGCCCGCGTTCATCAACTTTCTAGAATACCTTCAGTACTGGAAGGAAAAGGAATACGCCCGATTTATTCTGTGAGTGGAGATTCCGGATACATGACGGTCGTCTGATGAGTCCGCCACAGATACCCTCATGCCCTCCACCACCTTGAGCTGCTGCAGCATGCACAGTTCAGATCCGACATTGCGAAAGACGAATGGAGAGAGTACCTGAACCAGAAACAGTTTGACCACTGGAGAACCTGGTAGGCCGCGCGCAGAGCATTTTCCTTGCAAATACCGACGATAGCCCAGGCGCACCGGCCCCCCCACTCCGGCCGCTCAGACTGATCAGACTAGCGACGAGGCGGCCGCAGAGGTCAAGCAGGAGGCACAGATGCAGAGTTAGATAGGAGGTTGAGCTATGAGCCGTAACGTCGCGATGTGATGCATCCGTAGCTTCTAGCGTACGAGGTTGGGCGACGGTCTGTCGATCGTCTCGGTGCTTTTCCATGTCGAAGTCATAGCTTATATTCTGAAACCAAGGGTCGTCTCCCCCTTGATCGTTGTCGCGCCCTGCGCCCTTCCGGACATGCGTGGCGCCACGCATCACCCGGGCAGTGGCCTGAGGCCTCCCGCCTGCTCCGCCGACGTCGGCTGAGCCCCTGAGTGGATCAATCTTCACGGCGGGCGATTGGCGAGTGCCCTGGCCCGCGGGCGGGAAATGAGGTGTGATGTGTCCTTACAAACGACTGAGCTCGACGCGGGGCCCGCTGAGTACGACGTTCCTAAGCTGGACGTAAGGCTTTGGGGTGGCCGGCCTGGCGTTGTGGGCTCCTGTGTGCGTCGTCCAAACCTCTTCCGCCGGGCCAGCAGGGCGGCAACGGAGGCTGGGGATTACCATAATGAAACGCGATCTCAGATCGGACGCCCGTCGTCGCCAGCGAGCCTAATATGCGCGACATTCCCACGCGTCCATACGCTGCCTCTAGCTCATGCCGTCGACGTTTCCATGTCCCAGCCCTCCTCCGCGTACCAGCATGTCCCCCACGCCGACGGCGGCGACGACCCCGCCCCGCCGTATGCCCAGCTCGACGACGACGCCCTCCACGATGCCCACCTCGCGACCATCGCAGAAAAGAAGCGGCGTTGGTGGCGAAACGCTCTCGTAAACATGGCCTTCATAGCATCCTGGTGCGTGCGCCCGTCCATGTTTCCGCTACCCTGCGCGACACTTACACGACATAAAACATGCGTTTAACACGCTAGGTTCTTCTTCGCAACCGTCCTCTCCGTCTACAACAAATGGATGTTCTCCCCGGAGCACTTTGGTTTTCCGTTTCCGCTCTTTGTTACCATGATGCACATGTATGTCCAGTTCTTGCTGGCTGCGCTCCTCAGAGTGGCGTGGCCGCACAGATTCCGACCCGAACATTCTCCTACACGCGGCGACTACGCGTAAGTCCAATTCGCCTCCCGCTGGCCCCGTGAGCCCCGCACCGTGCCGCGCGACAGCGTCCCGTGTTCTTAGGCTGAATGCTTGCCCAAACTACAGAACAAAGGCGGTGCCAACCGGAATCACCACTGGTCTCGATATCGGCTTGTCCAATTTGTCCCTCAAGTTGATAACTCTATCGTTCTACAGTGCGTCTGAGTAATCGCGACTATATCCGTGCACTAACACCCCACGCCTTTCCTCTCGGCCCGCAGCTATGGTTAAATCGTCCTCGCTAATTTTCGTGTTGTTGTTCGCGTTCTTGTTCCGCCTAGAAGTATTCTCGCTCCGTCTAGTCGGCGTCATTGCCCTAATCTTCATCGGGGTCCTCCTCATGGTCGCAACGCAGACGCATTTCGTCCTTCCTGGCTTCCTGCTGGTTCTCAGTGGCAGTGCTCTCGGCGGTCTCCGCTGGGCTCTCACCCAGGTCCTACTCAAAAATAAAAAGATGGGCATGGACAATCCCGCGGCTACCATCTACTGGCTCGCCCCGATTATGGGCATCACCCTCACGATTATCAGCGCCATTGTCGACCGGTGGTCAGAGCTAGTCGGCAGCCGGTTCTTTGACTCCCTCGGCACGACCGTTCGGTCGTGTTTCTTCCTCACCGCACCTGGCGTGTTAGCCTTTCTCATGGTCCTCAGCGAAGTCACGTACGTACTCAGTCGATCGTCCGTTGTTTCGGTCCAGGAAACTTACGTACCGGCAGGATCATACAACGGGCTGGCGTAGTACCAATGTCTATTGCGGGTATCGCCAAGGAGGTCTCTACCATCACCATTTCTGCGTGGTTCTTCGGCGACGAGCTCAATCCCCTAAATATTACTGGTGTTGCGGTGACCATTTGCGGTACGCTTTGTTGCACGCTGTAAACCCGTTGCAGCTTCTGACGGTCTCGGCTCGCAGGCATTGCGCTATTCACCTACCATAAATATCGCAAATCGATAGACTCGAAGCAAGCGGTGGATGCGCACGGCAATCCAATCAATGAAGAGGACACCGAGCATGGAGATGCCCACTATATGCATGTGATCGCAGATGAAGAGCATCAGCCACTCGCGGCTGCTGTCGAGTCCCGAGCGGACAGCCCGACGGTGAGACCCACACCCGGTCTTTGAGGCATCAATGCTAACGACAATCGTTTTACCAGGAACCAAATCCATCTGACGGACACGTCCTATTCGATCTAGATTCTGAATCCGACGAAGAGGATAAATCCGCCCACCCCAGCGCACAATCGCGGACATATACTGACGATCGGGATGCTGAGCGGATATGGAGGTCGGAGCGGATGTCGGAGGAAGGCTGAAGAGTCAGACGCTCAATATTGGATCGATGTCACGTTTATCGCTTTGCGGTGGGGCTTTGGCCACATTGAAAGGCATTGTCTCAATTGGAAGCATGGCTCTCTTTCTTCACCGATCATAGCTCCAAGCACAGGATGGGATGATCCTGATGAAGCATCGACACAAGCAGACTCATGGCACCCGCGAGGTGGTGCACGCCCCTGCCCGAGAACCACAGCTGTCCCACCTCCGTCGCCCGAGATGGTATCGCGGCTTCGCGGAACGTGGGGCACAATAAGAGATGCGTTATCCGTCTGTAGCCCTGGCTCCGCCGAGTCGAACTGCAAATGCCGCGCCCCCGCTTCCCTTGATCGGACACACGAGGCAGCTCCAGTGCAGGCTGAGATAGCCACCTTGGAAAAGCCTCCGTCGCGTTAAGTCGCCGTCGCGGGCCAGGCGGCGCAAGCGACGTCCCGCCGAGGACGGACCTGTCCCAAGGTTCAGGAATATCGCGCCGGCGCGTGCCTCGCAGAGTGCCGACGGACGGGGGTGGCGTGAGGTTCACCCCCTCCGTCCGCCCTTCGCTCTCAAATGAGGGGCCCTACTGGCACGCTGCTGCTGCGCCCTTCGTCCAGCGCCCGCTTTGACTTCGTGTGTTTGACAGAACGCCGTCGAGCCAATGACACGCCCGGGACGGACGAACTAGTCTGGCCGGTTGCGTGAGCAGCCGCACGCAAGATGCACGCTCCGTTCGCGCCGCCAGGGACTGCTACAACCCCAGCCCTCCCGCGACCGGCGCGGCCAGCCTGGCTGTGCGCAAATTGGACCGAAGCTGGTAAACCGCCGCCCGGTATGAAGGGGCCTGTCTGACAGGCCGACATGACAAATGATACAATATATTACTGGCTGAATACTATTATGTAGATAGGGCTATACAGGCTGCAAAATAACAGGAGGAAATGCATGATACAACGAGGGGGGCGACAGCAATATACACAGGATAAAGCAAGAGGTTGTTTAGATTTGTGCTGAGGGTACCATCTTAGTCAGCACAAATGGGATCATGGCTGCAGTCACGGACGAACTCACATTGAGATGGAAGATATGTTTGTAAGGCGTTGATGCTCGTCCAGGTCGAGTTCAAGATGGTACGGTCGTATTCGTCTCGTGCAAGTGCTGAGATAGTGTGGCCCGTAAGGCCGAGCGACGCGGCCATGGAAACGGCCATCTATGGTGGCTGGTCAGTCTCATAGTGCGTTACGGGTAGTGAGGGACATACCCTGCCATATGCGGTGAACTCAGTATAGCGTTCGCGCTTGAAGTCGGCCCACGCGATGAGGATGAGCGCATGGAGGGTGTCAAGTCTGGGAACGTTGCATATCGTCGTAACCAAGGCCTGTGCAGAAAGAAGATCGTCAGCGGTGCGATCTGGCTTGAGCAGCGGCAGAAAGGCCATACCTTGGCGGTGTCGCAGTACTGATCAGCTATGTGCATGCTTCGCCGTTGCTGCGCCTCCGGAATGATATCCGACTGCTGGACGAGGACAGCATGCGCGGCTATGCAGTTAGCGAGGAGGGAGGAGAGCTCATGCTGGAAGAACTGCCGGATGGTCTCGTCGTACGCGAGGAAGGGGAAGTTTATGTTGAATTGGTCGAAGAACACCTGGATGTAGTTCATCATGTATTCGGAATTCGGGCGCGTGCGCTCGTTCGGGTCGAATAGGGGCGCGGGTGACGGCGAGGAAGACGTGTCGGATTCCGGGCTGCTGCGTGGCGAGGTGTCGACGCTGACGGTGACCCTGTACGGGTGGTACGGCGACGCGCGCTTTGTGGGTGAGCGTGCCACGCCGCCATGGGAATGAGTCGGCTCGGGAGGATGCGAAGTGGAGGCGGTCGCCGGTGCGATGTTGTGCATGGTCCCCGCATCTCTATGCGCCCTGTCTGCGACTGCGCCCCTCGAGGAGGCGGCGGCGGCCGCCATTCTGCTACGCTCAGCGTAGTAGCGTTCGCGGTCCCGAAAGCGACAGGACACGCCTGCCGCCGAGCACGCCTCGCAGACCGCATCGGGGGCCTTTTGCAGGCATTTGATCTTCTTCATGCGGCTGGACACAGCGCGGCAAAATCAACATAACGCGGAGGTTGCGGAGGTGAGGGTCACGTACCAATTGTCGCATGAGGTGACGAGGCGGGGGCGCTTCTTGTGTGTGCGGCCGACGTTGGGAGCCTCGAGTACGAAACGGATGTCTTCAGGCATGATAGCAGTCGGGTTCCTGTGGGCTGGAGTTCGAGGGACCGACGAGTTGTAGGCTACATATATAAATTATGTCGCAGAGCTAATGGCGCGTTTTGTGATGGGGTTGACACGAGGACTTGAATTCTGGTCAGAACTCGCCCACCGCCGGAAACGGACCGTTTACACGGGCCAACCGCGCACTCGACGGGCTCTTGGCCGTGAAACACTCACCGAGCCGACGGCAACGCGACGCACTTGAACAACCCTTTCGAGGGCCTGGCGGGTTGCTGATTCTGCGCGCAGGTTCCTGGAAACCAGAGACCGCTGCGAAAGTCTGTGTGGTGTTGGGAACCGCCGAAATTGGCAATTTTGGCACACCGCCATCGGTTTCTGATGAGCCTGCGATCGACTCCCGCCGTCGCCGCCCATGCAATTTGCGCCCGCCGCCAGGGCACCTCGGCATCCCGGGTATGTTTCTGCTGCACTCGATATGTTTTTTTCTGAGATAGTCGTCGATTTCCAGGCTTTTCCACGGCGTCAGTCGCCATGAGAGCACATCGGACGAGCCGCCCCGTGACCACCGCCAATCGCAGGCCAATCGGGCTACCCGCGCGGAGGACTGCTACGGTCGTCACACTCGCCTTGCGCTCCAAAGCTGATGTTCGTAGAGGGGCACCGCACTATTCAGTTCCACCCAATCATGCGTGTTCCGGGCGCTGCTAGCTGGCCGTGGTCAGACGGCCCAGCCGCACGCTCGATAATCGTCACGGTTCCTCGATGGGAGACGGCCGCACTCGCTCCTGCGCTTCTGCGGAGACACGGGACGCCGTTTCGACGTGCTAGCCGTGGGAGGGTCGGCGTGCACGACGGCCTCCAGCCACATTCAGACGCGCACACCCCTGTGTGAGCGACACGGGCGGCGGCGCAGACGGTTCCCCCAATTTTCCCTAGGCCTGGCTGTGATCACCGTTGGATCACAGCCCAGGGAGATTCCATCGCAGAGAACCTCGCGCACCATCGTGCCGCCGGGACGTCTGAAAATTCGCCTGCTTTCTGATCCATCCGTCGCAGCGTGGCCGTCTGCCAAGAAGGATGCCTGAAGCGAGCCCGCTGTGCTGATTCAGAGTCCAGGGCCTGCGCGGGCTGTCGCATCCTCTGCCGCCACAGGAGCTAGAACGGTACGTCAGAGATTTTTTTGGGTCCGTCGCCCTGACACAGGCCTGGATTCTCGAGCCTAGGGATCGAGCGCATTCGGGCACGGAGCATCGTGGCCCGCCGCTGGAGACGCTGCAAGCGGCGCACGGCGCGGTCGACACGGCCCGCGTCGCTCTCTGTCGCTGGCTAAAATTGCGACGACCCGATGCGCTGGGGCATTCTGGTCGAAAGAGCTGACGGCGATTCTGCACACTTCATATTCAGATTCCCTGAAACGGACTCCCATGCTAGCACGTGGATATGATTGATCGCACTGCGCTCCCAATTTGGACGCTGTGGGTCAACGAGGAGTACTACTCCGCCCCGCTCCAGCGATGACCATCCGCCCCAGGCTCCGCGGCGCCTCAATAAATGGGTATATAACGCCACCAAGAGTGCAGAGAGCATCCAGAACAACCACCACCACCACCGCCAGCCACTTCACCGCCTCGCCAACACACTCTCACCACGCTACGCCACCATGCCGCTCTTCGGACACAAGAACAAGGCAAGTGCACCGCGCACGGCTGCACAGGGGCTTCCTCTGATTCGATCGTACTAGCACGCAGCACCCACCGCCCATTCTGGGCTGACCAACACCGACCCCGCGCGGAACCAGCAACAGAACGATTTCGCCACAGATTCTTCTCGCACCAGCAACCTTGACCACACGGCCCAACCCTCTAACACCGGCGGCGCAGGTCTCAGCGACCCCAATAATTTCGGTGCCCAGGGCGCCCCCGCTGGCTCAGGCATCGGCACCCACGTACGTCTGAGGTCACCCCGTCAATCGACCCTCGCTCACCCAGTCACCGCGTAGCACGGCGCCACAACACATCATCATGCAGGGCAGGCCTCCCTCGGAAGCGCAGCCCTGCGCGAGCAGGGCATGCTTCGCGACAGAGAGGCCCAGAACCTCCACGCCCAAAGCGAGGAGCTCGCGGAGGCTGAGCGCCTCGAACAGCAGGCACGCGAACATCGCGAACGCGCTGTCGCGCAGGGTACGCACCCGCATCTCGACGCGTCCAGATCCACGGCAGACTCACCCCATGTCGTCGCAGGTGCCCACCCTATGAACAAACATCTCGCCGGTGGGAATCTTACGCACAACACCGCCGGCTTCGAGCATTCTCAGGGGACGGGCCCCAGTTATTGAGAAGCACGGATTTCGATGACCCTGCTGTGCTTATGAAACTCTGGGAAACGTGTATCACTAGTCAATGTACCATGCCATAGCGCGCGACCGCAAGTCGCATCAGATTCAGTTCACTTGTCCTCCCGCGTGCGCTTCCAGCTTCGAAAGTCCCCAGGCGCAGATCTATCAATGCGTCGAGCTGATGGTGGCTTAGTTCGGATGGTAGAAATCCACTGTTCCTCTCATAACCAGCATGTGACGCGTGACGCTAAATCAGGGCCACTTCGAAGCGATCGCGACCTTTTTGTAAATTCATGGCCAATGGTTCTCGTGCACCAGGGGCGCCACTGAAAAGCTGAAACCTAGCAAACTTAGACCAGCAAACAGTTCACATACGTGACTTCAGTCTGAGATTGTATGTGTGACGCGCAGTGGGGACTCTTGGTCAGGTCGGTACGGTCGGAGAAATCGCGACAAAACGCGCCCATTTCTACAAAGTTGCCATCTTCGCCTCCCTCTCTCCTGCCTTGCGAGTCCCCCGAGGACTTTCTCTAGACCCCGTGCCCTTGGATGGTTTTCCGAGGCCCAACAATCGGCTGGACCGAGCCGCTGCGGCTGCTAGCCTTGGCCCTCTCCTGCTCTTGTCCGCGTTCCACCAACACCTCGGCGCGCAGCCTCCGCCTCGCTCTGGCCTTCATGAGCATCGACTTGGCGTGGGGGTGCCGCAGATGCAAGATCTGCGTGCCGCCCAACCCAAATTGAACTCTGTTCGCAGAACTGCCTCCGACGGCGTACTCTCGGAACATCCCTCTACGACGGCGGCGTGCTCGGCCATGCGCGCCGCGGTGCAGGGTTCAGCCTAGCACACGACCCTGAGCTCTCGCGCACGATACCCGTCTCCAATGCCGTTGACGAGCTCCCTAGTTTGGGAGGCTCTGCTTGGACCTCGAGTCACCGTCAGCTATCAAAACTCTAACACGTTAATCAGCCACGCACCGCAGGAGCCGGTGTCACATTGCTCGTTGGGGATGCGACCAGCTCGCCGGTGTTCAAAGTAGGCTTTCTGGGCAGTTCCATCAGCCCAGGGCTTGCCCCCAACGTCTAGAATGGGTGGCGATCCACAGGCCGTTGCGCACCCTCGGACATGCTCTCGATTGATGAGAAGCGAATTCGACTCTGTGTACGCGATGCTGAAACGATGCGGCTGCGCGGGGCTTCCTCTTCCTCATGGAAATGCGCTGCATGCTCTTACATCACTTACGACGCAAGGTGTTACGACATGATCGACTTGCCCGCTATCCTTCCGCGACGGGACGCTGAGGTTCGCTTTGGACTGGCTGGCGGAGTGCACCGTGTGTCCTGTTCGTAAGATGGCCTTTCAGTTGACCACTCGCTGAATTTCCATTACACACCAACAAGGATGCCCGCCGTGACAATAATTGCCATGTGGCCAATGTAACGTCAATGTCACGGTCAATACACCTGTACGTGAATGGTTGTGTGTCTTCGTTAGGAAGTAAATCAAAACTTGTGGGCCAGAAACGCACCAGAGGTCCAAACATAAGTCCAGCTTGAGCGCCCTATGTCAAAAACCTGTCAATACCAGCACTGTAGCTCAGCTGTGACCTGTGGCGAGCCCACTGATGCACGGTATTTTTATACAGCTCTGGCGGCCTAAATATGCCAGGGACTACGCGGTTGGCTGGCCAAAAGAGTCTCCATGGCAGTTTTGTTCCAGCACCCGCATTTGGAGCACCCAATACTTAGGCGCCTTTTGATCGTACAGGCCGTCAACACTTTGACGCCATTCTCATCCCGCCGTGATGTCGACCTACACCTCGCGCCCCTCGCCGTCGGCATTCTCAACGCCAGCCTCGACGACCCTCTTTCGTCGGCTCACCTGGGAGGGTACTGTCCCGCTCGAAATTCGTGTCGACTCCAAGGAGCTGCCCGCCAACAGCGACCGCGGGCTCGAATTCTACTATGTCCAGGCTCCTCGTGTCAGCTACCTCCCGCTACTCGTACCGGAGTTGAAGCGTTTTCTCATGGACGTCGTCTTTGACGAAGCCGCTGCGCGTGTTCTCAAGGAGGAAGACTGGTGGTTCGAAAGCGAGGACGGGACGCTACTGAAATGGTCGGTTGTGGGATCTAAGCGTTGAGGATAAGCACGCTCACGAATATCGCCGTAGGCACTGGCCAATTGGGCTCATCTACGACAATTATACCATCGGAACGTCCCTTCGCCCCTCGATGCAATCTCCCCAGGCGATGTCACCGATGCGTCTCGTGCTGCATCTCGTCTCGCCACCGACCGACAAGCTACTCCTCTCGCCTAGCGTTGAGGCGTGCAAGACCGCGTTCATGGGCCAGCTCAAAGAATCCGACTTCATTCGCTGGGGCAACACGAAGCGCATGACAGGGCTGCGCAACAACGAGCAGGACGCGCTGTGGGAGGGCATTCGCGAGCGTGAGCGTTATCTTAATGTTGCATTGTCTATAGACTGACCAATCACAGACAACTTCGACGAGTACTGGCGTGTCGCAGCCAAGATTACGCCCACGACAACTCCCGCGCGCCCGCACTCACCGCCTCCTACGTCAATGCATTCGCGCCCGCCCTCTGTCGACCCGAACACGAATGCGGTGCCCGATCGCGACGGCGCGTACAATGTCCGCAGTGTCCCCGTGCGCATCTACCTGCCCGAGGGTCCGGTCATGCAGGATCTAGTCCCACCCCTGCTCGAAGACGGCACACCAAGCACTCTTGGCCAATACCTTAGCACCCATCTCCCGCTCCTTTTCCCAGCCTCCCCATCGGATCCCCCGTTCCAAGATCTTGCATACGCCCTCGTCCAGGGTGTTATTGCACCGCGCGAGTCGGAGATGGCGTGGCTCGGTACCTGCATGGCAGGCGCGGATGGATGGGTCAACGTTTGCGTCGGTCTCCTGCGAGGTCGGTAGGTTCTATTCCAAAGTGTCGATTTTTACCATGCTATTCACTGCTGTGCTCTGAAACAACTCGGAATTGCTTTTTCTAACCATATACCCGAATGAGATACGTTTATACACGTTGGAGGATGCCGATACTACGCGATGTAATAATACAATTTCCACAACCAGCGTGTCGGGCCCTTGAGGCGTGCCTCGCGCTGCTGATCTTCGATCGAGTCATCGACTGTATCGTTATACTCGTCCCTATGCAGGTCCACGATGTCGGGGTTTGCAAGGTCGAACCATCGAACTCCGACGGATGAACGAAGCGGGGTAGAATGTGGCGTGTCGGTGATGATTGTGTCCCCCGCCTTGGTGATAGGTAACCGTTTGAAGAAGAGCCACGCCGTGTACATGACAAGCATGACCGGGATCTCGATGTAGAACGACACGAAGTCTACCGCGGAGAAGTGCGGGATGACGGATGACCAGCCTTGGACTGTTCGCTCGTTAGTGGCATTCGAAGGTATCAGCGGGACGACGTACTGATAATCAAGGCACAAACTGTGAAGACCTACAACGGTGCGTTAGTGTGGGAACCCGAGCGATGTGCGCGACACACCCGACACTCACCACGAAATACGGGCCCCACGGCCACGTCCAAGCGGCGCGGAATTTGAGCTCATCCAAGGAGCGGCCCTGGCGGACCCACGCCTTACGGAACCGCCAACTCGCCAGGCCGATGGACACCCAAGCGATTTGGTTCGAAACGCCAACAATGTTCTGCAGCCAGCCCCACAGCTGTCCGCTGCCAATGAAGCTACTGCCGAAGCACAGGATGCTGACGCTGCTCGTCGCGAGAAGGGCGGGGAGCGGGATGCCGGCCTTGGTGGTCCATGAGAAGATTCGGGGTGCTTGTGGGGTCGGAGTGGAGACGGAGAGACCGTACAACACGCGGGTGCCCGCGAATAATGCGTGGTTTCCTGCGGACAGGACGGAGGTGAGGATGACGGTGTTCATGAATGATGCAGACACAGCTGTGGACCAGGAATATCAGACGACTAGAACCAGTATGGGGCACACAGCGATGCTTACTCGATCCAATTTCTTGGAAGACAATTGTGAATGGTGAAGTAGTGGTGCTCTTGTTCGAGAGACCCGGGTAATCCCAAGGCACTAGGAGGGGCTTGAGATATGACAATAATGGTACTCATAGGCGTAGACAAACCGTTGAGGCCAATCAGCAAGATGCTGATGAGGTAGAAGAGGATGATTCTGACAAAGAGGTATGAGTTCTGGCAGGGGAGAATTGTTTCATGAGCAAGCTAACCTCCAGAATACAAATTTTACAACCCGAGGCATATTTTTGGACGGGTTCTTCGTTTCACCAGCCGTGATTCCGAGACTTTCTGTGCCACCAACTGCATACAGCGTAAGCAGTAAAACATACACCACCGTGAACAATGCGTACAGGCAAAGCTAGCAGTGACAAACACTCGTGCAAAGCCTCCAAAACCACCAACGAATGGAGCGCCTGGAATACGCCAGTTGCTACCGCCGATATAACGATGTTCCTGGTTCACACCGACGTTGACCAATATTCCGACGATGATGAACACGACGATAGTGGCGACCTTCAGCGATGAAAGCCAGTACTCTGCAAGGAGATGAATATTGCTAGAAAGGAGAACTGTAAGCAAACTCACCAAGCTCTCCGTACGCGCTAACATGGGCTCCATTCACCGCTACCAAAAAGACCCAGAACAACAAACTTATGACCCACGGGTTCCAGTCGGTCCAGAATTGAAGAACAAGCTGTGCAGCAGTGAGGTCGGAAGCGACGGACACTGCGTCGTTGAACCAATAATTCCAGGAAAGCGCGAAGCCATAAGACGGGGAGAAGAAGCGAGTAGCGTAGGCGTTGAACGATCCTGGAGGAGGTGAGTATTTTTTTTTTTACAAAAGAGAACGAAATGGCGACTCACCTGCAACGGGGTACTGTGTCGCCATCTCTCCAAGCAAGAGCAGGGTGATATAGACGATGAACCCTACGATCGCGTAGCAGATGAGCATGCTCGCGGGTCCACCTTGTGCGAGCGACCTGCCCGTTCCAAGGAACAAGCCCGTGCCGATTGTACCTGCGATGGCAATCATAGAGACCTGGCGTGTCGAAAGTCCACGGTGTAGTGCATGGTGCTGGTCGACTGGCGGCACAGGTAGCGCACCGAGCGGGAGCTCGTTGACCTCTCCGGCCTCGTCGATGCTTTGGCCCTCAGGGTCATGGAGTTTTGGTGAAGATGGCGCCGACATTGCCTGCGGACAGCGTTGTTGAGCGTGAGCGAGGTGGACGTTGGTCGCTGAGCATGATGTCTTCGCTGCACAAGGCAAAAAGGACCGGCGCGTGAGACATCATTTGGCGCGATGCTGGCGACATGTGACGCGCCCTAGCCGTGACCGATCGTGTCCATATATGGTGATGCCGCCGGTCACGGAGGCGCGGGAATGGCCGCTCCACAGTAGGTTGCGTTCGTCGATGAATCACAGAAAAACGCCAAAAAACTACATGTTATCCAGAGTGAATAATTCAGCAACACTCGCGCTAGACCATCATGACTTTGATTTCTAGGAACAACAATCTGGACGCAAGATGCTCTCGAGTCCCCACCATCTAATCATATCTACGAATTACCGTAAATGGTGAAACATCAATGATCAATCACCTCGGCATGCCCCGGATCCAAGAAGGGGAATCTGGTGTCGTCATACCTTTGTGGGGAAGCCCCTAGGCTGCTACTAAATAAGGCAGGTACGAGGAGGGAGGCGAGTCGGCCAGCCGCACAACTAGGCCGGGTAAAATCACAGTTATCTTTGCATAGTGCCTAAGTGAGTGAAGTAATACATTTCTTGAATTTAAACACCAAAGTATCTTGTAAGGTCTGCCCTAAGGAGACTATGGAGGGATGTCCGTTTCGGGACTTTCCGCTTGCGGTAAACCTCTTTCGCTCGTCCATGTCAGTAAACGTACCTTTCCGCGTCTCCTCTACTTATGCTTCCGCGCACAGGATGCTTAATCCCGCTCAACAACGCGGACCATGCAAATTGGGCTGTGCTGTACTCGTCTCGTCTCGTTTCCTATAAAGCTTCACGACCACCTCACCACGGACTTCCTATCCTTCGTCTGCGACCCACATCACTACCGCTCGCTTTGCTCTCTCCCTGTTGTCATACGTGAGTCTCTGTCGTCAAGCAACTGCCTGCAAGCAATCTGACGCGTACAAAGACCATGCATCGCTGTCTTCAAATCCCAGATATTCAATACCTAATACTCGCCGAATGCTTCGTCGAGCACGAGAGGCGATCGTGTGCCGTAATGGCACGCACCTGCAAGGCGTTCTATGAACCGGCTATGGACGCGCTGTGGCGAAAGCTCGACGGCCTGGGGCCGTTAATACACTGCATGCCCGCCGAGTTGTTTTGCGAGGAGGTCATACCAGCTCCGTGGCCTCAGAGATATGACGACTACCAATGCGTGCGTTCACAACGTTTGATATTGGTCTGCATTCATTGACATATCCTCCAGACCTTCTCGAGGGAACCAACGCAGAAAGAATGGAACACGGCATTCAAACACGCGCACCGCGTTCGAGACTTCACCTTCGCTATCGGCTACCCTCCTCATACCAACAAGGCAATGATTTATTCTGCCGAAGTTCTATCTGGAACGCTCCACTACATGAGCCGTCGGCTCGCTAGCCTTGACGTCGGTCCCATCTTCCCCAACCTCCTAATGCTCCGCTGTCGGTGGTATCACGGTCTCAAAGGGATTTGGGGGTCTATCCCTCGCCTATTCGGCTCCTCGTTACATACCCTCAAGATCTATGGAAACACCTCTCAAGCCATCGCGGAGATTGAGCCACTCAACCTGTTGCTGCGTTCGTTCAAAGAAGGGTACCCTTCGGTGGAGAATTTGCAAGTCGTATCGGATTCTGGAATTCGAGACCACTTCGGTTCATCATCATCAGAGCTGTCGGACTTCATCATTCGCCTTCCTCGCCTCCGCACATTCTACAGCAACGTCATGGTCAACGAGTCCGCAGTCTCGAAACTTCTCTCCATGCACAACCTCACCGCCGTCACTGTCTCTCTACCGGCTTCCCTATCCAACCTGAGGCGAAGCGACGTCGTCCTCGACTCGCTTCAGCGTCTGGACCTCACGGCCTCCACCATGGACTGCATCTCCGCTTTTCTGAACGTCATCGACGCGCCGGTGCTCCGAGACGTTAACATGCAGGCAACGCAGCCACCATCCCTCACTTCCGTCGAGCGACTCTTCACCGTAGTCGCGAGCCACAAGAACCTGCGGCTCATCCGCGTATGGGCGGATCGATTCATGCTCAAGGGCATCGCACCGTGCATGGCCACCGGCCGCACGCTCGCCCTCCTATACACACTCCCGCACATCTGCGACCTCCTCATCGAGGAACACATCCATGTTGGTCTCGACGACTCAGACGCACTCGCACTCGCGAAGGCGTGGCCGCATTTGCGCAGCCTTACGCTCATGACTATGTCGGGGCCTCTGCAATACCAGCCGAGCCCTCTGCAACCGCGCGTCACCCTACGTGGCGTCCAGCACCTTGCAATACACTGCAAATCCCTCCGCCGTCTCGGCATGGCGATCGATGCATCGCGCGTCCAGAGCGATGTCCTCCGCTCATTCAAGGACAGCGAAATCTGTCGCTCCCTGGTCCTTCTCGAGGTTCACGCGCCTCTCACCCGCGTCGAGCGCCCAGGGGAAGTGGCATACATGCTCCACAGACTGTTCCCAAGCATGAAGACGATCTCCTTCGCGGAGACCGAAGTTGCACTCTATCGCGGGTGGTACTCTGTTTGGCGAACCTTCAAGGCACTTGCTGTCGGACCTTTGTAATAGAGTTCCTGTTTATCTATCGGACACGTTGATTTATGCTTTCATGTAGTATTTCCCGGAAAAGGACGTTTAGTACGCCTGTCGCTCAGCCTATGCACTAGCCATTGTTACAGTACTCGTATAATCATACATAGAATGCATCATCTCATTGCGCTCGCCATTACAGCTCAGAGACGTAACACATACCACGGAGTTGTTCAGTCGTCTTCAAACTCTAACTCCTGATACTTACGTGCCTTCTTGTTTGGATTAGCCAACGACGCGCCCTTGACAGCACGCACGGCTGGCCCGGATCCTTCTATAAACCCACGTCAATCACTCGTCACCGATCCCAAGTCTCGAATCCACGTACTGGCCCGTGACTTCAGCAGATTGCCCTCAGTCTGCCTCGCCTCTATAGCTGGTGCCTTGCGCTTCTCCTTCGCCAGTTCAGCCTCGAGCTTCTTGATCCTGTCTTGTGCTTTCTTCTCCGCGAGTGTCGGTTCTGGGGCGAGTGGTTTTGCCGTCTTCTTTGACTCACTTCTCGAACTTGAAGGAGCTGCGTCGCCACTCGATGATGGTGCAGGTACTGTGTCTAGGGTTCGTGAGTGCGATCAATTATGAACGATTGTGGACTATTTGACCTGTGGTGGAGGATATAATGTGAGACGTCTTTAGAGGCTCTATTGACGAAGGGCCGGCGCCGGTCTCGTAAGGCGAAGGATACAACTTGCACTTTTTGTCTTGTGCGTAGTCGGCAATCTGAAATGACTTCGTCATTTCGTCAACTCGGGTGGAGTATTGAGATGACCTCATACGGCTACAAATGTAGAAGTGGCGTATTTTAACGCCTCCAAAGGCTCCATCTCGGTAAGTGTAACGTGCACAGGCTTCTTTGACGTCGGGCCTAGAGCGAGCTACGTTGATGGCATTAGAACAGCAGGTCCAAGGCAGATACGAGAAAGAGATTCTGACATAAATCTCTGCGCCCTTATCAGCGCTCCAATTCCCTACATGTAGCTCGCCGTTGACAATGGAGTTCGCAAGGCCCGCTGAGAGCGTCTCAACCAGCTCGGTGGTGAGTTGGTGGCCCTGCCAACAATGCAAGAAATGAACATTCAAAACACGATATCGGAAGTGTCACACACCACAAATTCACGCAATTCGCGTTCCGTCCAAGACCCTTTCCACCAACGCGTCGTATTCGTGAGAGCGAGGTGAATTATCCATGTATCGTTCTCGACGTTGGAGAAAACGATGAACTTGTGTGAGCCTTGATATAGCATTTGTATCAATTCGTGCAGTGCAGACATGTCTGCTGTGAAATCAAAGTCCGTCATGTTTGGGAGGTAATCGCTAAGAATTGGTGAGCCAGGCTGGTGGCTGCAAGATGAAGTGGACGAGATGACGATGTCAGGCGCTTAACTATGCAAGGCTTTACGGTGATTGCCGGATATGACGGATGTGGTAACTGTTGTGATCAGGAACCGTAACTTCGAAGTTCGAACAAGTTAAACGCGTCGTATCAGATGTTAGACTTTTGTCCGCTGTCTGGTCTCGTATGGTGGGGACAATAGACACGCCCAAAGCCTCTAATCATTTTTGACGCACCCGTACGAGTAGAAACCTCCTTCTGTCGGTTTGTCAGTCAGTGATCACTCCGAAAGTATCGTACTTTCAGCTTCGAAGATCGGTCAAGGTCAAGTGCTATAATTACAAACGTAATTTGTCGACGCGTATACAACTTCAGTGACCCAAGGAAAGTCTTTCTCCGAACGAATTGAGAATCGCGATACAACGCTTGAGGGAAACAAGAAACGCTTGAGAGGAAACAAGAGTTCAACCGCACGATCGCGAGTTTATGCTCTCTTTTGAGCCTCCTTCTCCACCTTCGCGGCCCCATCTGCAACCTTCTGCGCTCCTTCACGCTTTGCTTCGTCTGCCTTTGCCTGGGTCTTGGCCTTGCCGTAGCCGAACCAGCTTCCGAGCCACGAGCCCCAGCTCTGGGTAGTCGCTTCAGCCTGATGAACAGCATCCTCAGCCTTGTGCTTTGCGTCGGCGTAGGTCTGTTCCACCTTGTGCGATGCGTCGTTGTACGTCGAGACGGCCGAACTCTTCAGCGCATCGACCTTGGCCTTTGCGTCAGCTGCAGCCGCCTCGGCCTCCGCACGAGCTTGAGAGAGCTTATCCTTCGCAGCAGCCTACATCGCGACGATAATGTCAGAGACATGAGGCGACTAAGGCAGGCTTCCCGCACTCACCCGCGTGGCATCGTAGTGCTGCTCGCCCTCGCGCACGGCGTCATGCGCGGTCGCCTTGCCCGCGTCCTTGAGCTCCTGCGCCTTCTGCTGGATACGTTTCTGATCTGCAACACGCTGATCGTGCGCGTCATCCCCCTGCAGCGCGTACCACCCTCCGACGCCGGCAAGCGTGCCTGCGATCAGGAGGTAGAACGTCGTGTTGGAGCTGGGCTTGTCTGTCGGCTTGGGTGCGTCCGTGGGGTGTGTCGGGTCTGGTGGTGTGACATACGACCTCGTACGCTGCACGACACGACGTCCGTCAGTCTGCTGGGCGCGACGAGCGGGCGTGGGAGACGTACGGCAAGTACCAGCAGGCGTGCTGCGACGGGAGGTGCGCGGGTCGCGGTGGCGAGGGTGCGGAGGGCCTGTGAGCGAAGCATGGCGAGATGAAACTGTGTGTTGTGTGTGTTGTGGTTGGTTGAGGGAGGGATGCACGAAGAGTTTGCGAGAACGTGTTGAACACGCGCGGCTGTTTACCCCTTTTCATGCTCGACCGGTCGATGACGACAATCTCCCAACTGAGCCACTGACGTCAACAAAGACCCCGATCACTTTGCATCGTCACTCAGAAATGGGCCTCATCTTCAGTTGACTCTTTCAGGGTATGTTTTGATGTGTTATGTTTAGCCGACTTCACTTGCTGTCCAAAACAATGTAAGATATCGCAGTGGGGGTGATTTTTGTAACATGTCCCGGTTTGTCGAACCCTTGTGGAAGCTGTTACGAGCCAACCACGGTTAAATTTGCGACAAGAGCAAGATCAAGGCAACACTACATATCGTCAGAGTACATCATATCGGACCTGACAAGAAATAAATGAGGCGTCGCTCTGGATCTGAGTCAAGGCCTCCTTCAGACTGAAATCAGTATTATACAGGGCCAAGGGATACTTTCCAATCCTCTGGTTTGGTTAGCGACGTGGTTCGCTCTCTGGACAAACAGTGAGTGGCTGGGTAGAAGATATCACTTACTCTGTTGCCCACGTGAGGCTTTCAGCATCGAGTCGGAACCAATCGAGGTAGAGAACGACCGCCGCAGGCCGTAAACCACGTCATTCTATCCTAGCAAAAAGCAAATCATCCATCCAAGTCAAACCAGATACCTTAGAAACAGCCATATTCACACGTATGAGGTCTGAGTCGTGACCAACCCCGAGGTCGGTGTATACAAGCTAGCGGTGCAGCTGACAGCTAAGTTCGATGGCAAGAGGCCAAACCGCTCAAGAACGCGCAGAACAACACGTCGGTGTGCAGTGCACGGCGATCAGGGCTTGGAGCACCCACCACGAATGCCGCAAAGGTGAGTCAGTCGGAGAGCAAGCCAGCTCGACGCGCAAGACACGGCGGTCATACGGCTGATGTAAGCGCAGCACTTCCTGCCGGATTTGGCAGAGTCCATGTTTGTTGCTGCTTTGAATCTTTCACGCGCCGTAAGGAATGGGAGCTATCCGCGCCTTGTCCGACGGGTATATATAGGGTCTAATCTACCCACAGTTTGTCCATTCGAACTTGATCCCCTCGATCGACTTCGTACAAAGTCTTGCAAACCACGATGCCTGTTCAGACGACTACGACTCTTGGTGGGACTGCCTCCCACGTCAAAATCGGCAAGGTTGCCGTGAGTTGTTTCCCTAAATCCTTCTTGATTTTTGCTCACAGTCAGACAGCATGGCCTCATGATGATGACGTGAGTTGCTTAACGCTCTACGACCATGCCACAAACTCAAGCATCGCGATCTCGGATGCAGCTGGACCCCGAAGCCGGTGCCCGACGACATTTGCTTCGCAGCCATTAAAGCAGGGTGCGACGAACTCCCTGCAGGGACGAAAATGCTCATCAACAGCGGTGAGCGCCGTGCACCATGACGTAGAGATGTCAATCTGACATCGGACAGGCGAGTTCTACGCCAACGATTTCGGCCCCGGAAACCTCGAAATGCTCTCCCGCTTCTTCGAGAAATATCCCGAGTACGCCGACAAAACATTTTTGTCCGTCAAGGTGCGATGTTGGATTTGAGATCACCGATCATGCTGCCGTACTTACCTTCCTTTCCACCTAGGGCGGCTCGAAGTTCAAGCAGATGATACCTGACTCTTCGTGAGTTGCCAGAGATTACAATGCATACGCACACCTGACCGTTTCCGTGATTAAGCCCTGAAAACTTGAGGCGCAGCGTCACCGCTATTAACGCTGCGCTCCGCGGCAAGAAGCATCTCGATCTCTTCGAGTGCGCCCGTGTGGACCACAACGTCCCCATTGAGGACACGATTCGGACCCTCAAGAGCCTGATTGACGAGGGTCTTGTCGACCACATTGGCGTGTCTGAATGCAGCGCGGAGACCCTTCGCAAGGCGAACACTGTCCATCCGATTGCGGCCGTTGAGATCGAGGTCAGCCCTTGGTCGCTCGAGGATGAGACGAAGAAGGTCATTGCTACTGCTGCCGTACTGGGTGTCGCCGTTGTTGCTTACTCGTAGGTCATTTTTGTCTCTGAATGGCGCGCCGTTACTGATAGTCGTATTAGGCCGCTCGGACGAGGTTTCCTCACTGGGCAAATCAAGAGCATCGATGATCTCCCTGGTACGTCCAAAATTTTGTCCAAGTCGCGTGGCGGTGTATCCTAATCATCTCAAAAGAGGGTGACATGCGCCGACGCTTCACTCGATTCAACAAGGAGGAGTATTTCAAACATAACCTCGCTCTCGTCGACGCGCTCAAGAGTATCGCCGAGAAGAAGGGTGTACCCGTCGCCTCCCTGACTATCGCCTGGGTTTCCAGCCTAGGGAGCCACGTTATTCCTCTCCCTGGTTCCTCGTACGTAGCCTCTTCGAATCCTCGACAAGAACCAAACTGACCTCCTGGCAGCAACGCCGCACGCGTCATCGAGAATACTCGCGCCGCGGACATCAAGCTCACCGAGGAAGAGAGCAGCCAGGTTTGGGACATCATCAATGGCTACGAAGTCAAAGGCGACAGGTACTATGGTGCTGATCCCAAGGCTATGCATCTGTGGGGATAGAAGTCGTTCGGTGTGCATAGACAATCATGCATAATCATACTAAATGTCCAAAGGAATGTCTGTGGAGTAGTCCGACTTTCGCAATGATACAACAGCAATAGGTGCAAGTTCATACTACTTGGGGTACCATCAATCCGGTTTGCTACTATAAATACGAGTTTCACGAGAACGGAAGGTCAATGGGCAAATTCACGATGCAAGCTACCCCGGATCGAGTCGGGTTTATAGGGATAGAATCGACATGCTATCTAGATCTCCTCGTATTCAAGTTCGGAGAACTCCCCCAGGGATTCGTCTGACATAGGAGTCAGAGACCTGACGGACGCGGACTCGGGAACATAGTCGACATCCATGTTCGGAGTGTCACCATGAACCTCATGCGCGTTCTCAGCAGAGGTCTCTTCGAGACGTTGTCCCAATAGAGGTTCCGGGCCCAGTTCCGTTGGCCAAGCTCCTTCAGCGTCATCGTCTTCCTCCCAGTTCACTGTGTCTACTTCCGGAAGATCAAGGGACTGTATTGCATCTGGCGAAAGGAAAGCAAAGAGGGAATCATTGGATCCAGCCCGAGGTCCAGGGCCGTCATCATTGGGAGATGACACTTCGCCGCTTGTAGGTAAACCTTCATCGCCGATGGGGGAGTCTTGCGCATCTAGAGGGAATTCTTCGGGCACGATTACGTCTGCGGGTACGGGTGAGCCTTCAAGCTGGTCATCGGCATATAAGCTTTCGCTATCCGGAGACCAGGCATTCTCGGTTTCCGCGTCGTATGCACTCGGCTCGTCGACCGTGACGGCGGGGGGAGATAAGTCGTCTCGTTCTTCAGTTTTGACACTCTTCTGAATCGACGCATTTCTACTCTTTTTCCGCGTCTGAGCCATAGCACGATATATATAATCCCTCAAACGTCTCCTCGACTCATCCTCTGAAACTCTAGTGGATCTCCGAGCCGGCTTCTTGCTCCCAGCCCGCGCAGATTTGGTAGGCGAGGACTTATGCCTGTGTTCACGTTCATGATAGCATTTTTCGAACACAACGGTAACATTGTCACAGTCTCGGATAATGGGCTTGATATACGTCCTGATATACGTCCGCGTATTGTACTTTCCCATCGTGGATTGTGGCGTCGGCTTGCAGTGAATTTATGGAGGGTTTGGTAGAGTGCCTCAGACAGTAGGGATGTAGGGAGAGCTGTGAGGAAGGTGAGGGTGGTGGATGGTATGATGCAGTCTGGGCAGCTGAACTCCTTCGGAATACGCTGGCCCTTTATATACGGATGGACGAGGGCATGTCGTCAAGTGGTGTAACCAATTTTGTATGTCCCTTCAAACGTGACGACGTTTGTTTTTGCGGAATAATAGGCACGTTGTAATTGAACCCATCCGCGAGGCGAGCATACGCTCGGTCGAGGAACGGTTTCGTGACGACAGAGTGGCCACTAGCAACGAAGCAGGGCCTCGAGCTCCTAAAATAATTTTGACGTGTTCGTAGAATTGGATATAACAACGTACCGAGAGAGCTCCTAGGGCCTTGTTTTTGTGGACATGTTCTACGTGAGTTGGAGGTAGGCGCCAGATGATGTGAACAAGGCCAGTCACCTCAAGGCACGGGGATTCTCCAGACAACAGGTCTTCGCTTGTGAACACATCGGAGGCGCACAATACTAGCTCAACGGGAACGTGGTTGCGACTAGGAGCCTCTGGGTTGACTGTACCACTCGTCCGCAACGGAGCGCCTGTCCCAACAGTTGTCCACCGGTCACCTTGGTTGCGACGAAAGATACAGCAAAGCTATGCAAGGGCCGTCTAGTTAGTCGCTTGAGTGGCCTCGTAACACGACCTACACAACCATTCTACGCAGGCATTTGCGAACGACCAATGACTAGTCAATGAAATATGCCGCAGGAACCGGAGTAGAAGTTCACCGTGACACGTCGCGGAGCGACGCCACATTGATACCGCGTTGGGAAGGTTCGAACATTAGCTTGAAAGGTGATGAACATAACCAACGAAAGCACGCCTCTGTTGGTCCTCCGTAGCATTCTAGCTGCATGCGACGTTTCAGATGATGTCGAACGACGAAGAGAGATCACATTTCAGACGCGTCATCAAAAAAGCTTCCACGCAGGAAGAGGACAGTCAGGTTTGGATTACAATCAATAGCTATGAGGTCAAAAGCGACAGGTGATATGCTAATATCAAGAACATGCATCTCTGCGAGTAGATAATGTAATATATATATACACATAATCGTAGCAATGTCCAAATGAATGTTCGTAATCCTACTATGCTACAAGATGCGGCGATGATGATCGGCTAAACGCACGTCGGCCAATAAATAGAGCCCAGAAGCTTCTTCACGAAAGAGCGAGTACTATCTCATGGCGACTCTTATCACTGGCTGCGACACCGGAGGGATCTGCGTCGTTGTCGATATCGGTTTCCACGCGCTGCTTCTTTGTCGGAGGACCATCCTCCCACTCCACGTCGGCAGGCCGTTTTGAACCAAGCTGAGGCTCAGATTTCGGCGGACTGCATTTCGTGCCAGTGGTTGGAGATCCCTTCGTGATGTCCAGACTTTCAAGTAGTCTGTTTAATTCCGAGTGGGTAGAAGAGGACTCAGAGGAAGTAAGAGGAGAAGTTTCCGGCGGGTCCTGGCAGTCTGGAGCTACCTGTGACGGGATATCGAGTGCCCTTTTGGCTTCTTGAGCTGTAGGAGGTGGGTCGACTGACAATACATCAGACGGAACACTCGCATCTGCCTCAACAGAGGGATCCGCGACATCCGGGGTAGCAGGGACCTCGATCGCCTCGGTCGGTTCTTGGACGTCAGAAGTATCGAGGTCGCATTTACTGCCAGACTCTTCTGTCTGGTTGGATAATACACCTGGGCTTGCAGCCGAGGACTCTGTCTTGCAGTCCTCGGGTTCCTCGGATACCTGGTGTTCTCTGCGAAAAGCATAGTCCGCTGTATCCTCGTCCGCCGACTCCGCGTCTGCGTTGGATTCGCTCTCCGAGGTCTGACAATGGCAGCCTGCAGACCGCGTCTTGTTGGCTCGTCGAGCCTCGCGTTTTCCGATACTGAGCCGTGATCGAGGGGTTGACGACCTTTTCTTGTCGTACCGGCCGCCGAAGGTCTGCTCAAACTGAAAGACAAATCTAAATCCGGGATATTCATCGTGATTTGGATGCGCCTTGAGCCCTGCGGTTACCCTTGAACGCGCCTTGCCCTTCGGAGACGCCACTTTGCGGACTGTGCCGGAGCGACGTGTTAGAGATGGAAGTGTCGGAGCCATGGTAGCTGGGGTAATGTGGATGTAGGAAGGGATAAAAGGGAACGGGGCGATATGGATGGGGCACAGCTTATCACAGAAAATCCCTCGGTCTTTATAGGTGGAGAATTTGAGGATCGTGTTGTCACAAGCGTCCTTGAACCTGTCGTGAACAAGAATAAGTATTGTTTAAACAAGTATCAACCCGTTCAATTACCATGTGACGCGATATATCAGCTGCAAACACGACACAACAGCGAGCGCAGGTCGCTATTGACAACTTGTAAGCATGGTGGCACGATCACCGGCATCTTCCAAAGTTCGTAGAAATATATTTGCGAGATGCCCACGGTTGCTGTTGTGTAGGAACAAGGCTTCGTAGTACGGATGGTTGTACGGGCACACAACGTGACCGATGATTTCCTGCAAACATAAACCCGTCGGAAATAAGGACCGAGAGTGTTTGAACCTATGTAAGATTCTGTGTCGTGTGTATGAAAGCATACCGGGAAGCTGACTCAACACGGTGAAGGGCAGTGGACAGACGGTATATAGTGCCCCTGGTCCGGACGCGGAAGAGAGCGGTTGTGAACGTGCGTGATAGGAAATAGAGCTTATTTGAGGTGGATTTCGGAATCGTCAAATACGCCGCAGGAACCGTCGAAGTGGAATCCAGCCCGTCGTGGAGCAGCGCCACATCGAGGTACCGCGTTGAAAAGGTTTGAACGTTAGTTTGAATGGCGGATAGATGCCACCAGCGAAAGCGAACCCTTGTTAGTAGTCACCGTAGTAACGAGCCATTATATGTCCTCCATAGCCTTCTAGCGTCTCGTGCGGCGTTTCAGATGACGATGGAAGGAACCTATCTCGGACAGAACGAACCTTGTCAGCCTACCAATGTACTGCGAGATGGCGGACGGGATGGAGTAGATGAGTAGAAAGCAATTGGATTGGCCCAGGAACGTAGCGAGGGACATGCGGTCTAGACGCGACACCGATAACCAATCGACCAAAGAGTACACTGAAACAAGGTTTGCCCGGAAATGGGCACGCTTGCGCGTAATAGGAAAGCGGGGAAACCAGATCCGGTGGGGGAGACGCGTTGGTGCTGAGAGTTGAACATGGAAGTATGTCCTGCCTTGGCGTGTTGCGGTCCACGAAGCAGCCAGATGTGCGTGTTTATAGCATTCTGGATAGCGCTCTGAACAGCCTTAGCACGCAGACGGTCTAGAAGCGGCCGCGCCGGGAAGTTGAAAGTCCTTTGGGTGTGTTGCGAGCAAACGTCAGACGATAGCCTGATAGTGGGCAAGATGCTGAGATTGTGGGGTCTACTAAATCAACGGGGCGGGCGGTGAACATCAGGATGTGGACGATGGCGTCTCGTTAGGTCTTGGAAATTCTACCCAAGTGGGTTGCGATAGCCCTGATGTTGCACGAAATGAGACAATCAAACCCTGAAGTCTCATAACGTCGGTTTTGAGATCCTGACCTGCGGCAGCATTCGGGCCCTAGCTCGTTGTCCTCCACCTTCGGGAGGCACATCGGCCTTGACAGGACAGCACAAACACTGATGTCGCAAACGGAGGCCATGACAAGAGACCGAGGGTGTAGCGGGCCGCCAGAGCGGTACAGGAGAGCTCAATGCAGAGACGCGAGCGAGTCGCCAAAGACGGACAAGTCGGAGGACCGAGAGAGACCGATGGGACTCGGAGGAAAGAGATCTGGCGCCTGGAGAACGAAATCTGCCAGAGGAGGGATGATGAGGCAGGACAGGAAGGTGGACACGCGGCTTCCACATGTTGTGAACGAAGAGCGCCGCAGTGGCTGCCGACTGGTCGAGTGACAGAGGGGAACTTGGCAACGCGCGCGGGGCTCCGCTGGGACCTGGGGACGGGGCACGGGTAGGTATCAAAGCGCAGAGGAAGTGGAACGAGGCGTGGGGGCGTAGGAGAGACGCAGCCGGCGAGGACGGAGAAGAGGGGCACGGTAGGCACCCCCCACGCGGCCGCCAACGCAGCCTTGTTGTAGATGGACGCTTTCGGGAGGATTGAGCCGCATCATTCGAGGCTATTTGTGCACAGCCTGCTGGGACAATGGTGCCGAACGGTCGAGGAAAAATCGAGGAAAACGCAGGGAAATGGCGGCGGCGGCGACAGCGAGGACTGTTGCTGATGCTGGCGAGGAACAGACGACAGTTGGGCGGGTGGGTCGAGGAGGTTCGAGGACAAGGCCGGAGTCCAAAAGCGTGATTAGATTAGGTGCGGCCGGGCGATGCCGAGCACCCAATTCGGGAGGACCTCCCATGGCTTTCAGCTTCTCTTTCGTTCACCTCTGTCCTCGTTGCGGACGTCCTTCCCCCCACCCTCGACCAACGTCGGGACAGCGAGCTCGCTCTTATTCCCGTCTTTGCAGCAACTCTATATACCGAGCGTGCTGCCCCTGCGCCCCCCTCGACCATCGTTCTAGGCGGGCGTAATACGACCTCTGACAGCGGAAGACCTCCCCTCTTCCGACTCCAGCCAGCTGCCACTTGGACCCCTCTCAGCCCTCTTGGCCCCCCTTCCCGTTTATGTGGTACCGCGCAGCTCGATTGCTGAGCTCTTGATCACCCACTGAAGACTCGCCACAAACATGCCCGGAATTTCAAGAACACAGAGAGCGGAGGCAAAGTACAACGTTGTTCTCGAATGTGCGTATGACTGCCCGCCCACCAACAACTACATCTGACATGCATCAGTCGCCAACCTTGGCCTCCACACCGCCGCTATAACCGGCAACCTCGGTCTCGTCAAGTACGCCCTCGACCATGGTCAACCCGTGAACTCGGCAATGGACGGTGTTCTCCCATTACACGCTGCATCTTACGGTGGGAACGAGCTCGTCGTACGGTATCTCATTGATCATGGCGCGGACGTAAATACCCCACGGTGAGTGCCATTTAATCTATAATAAGTAGCTGTCATTCATTATCCTCCAGATTACCCCGTCGTTACTCCACCGACAAGAGCCGTGCCGCCGCATCTGCGCTACCAATACAAGCCTCCTCTGGCTCCACCTCTCTTCACTTTGCCAGTACGAAAGGGCATATCGCTGTCATTCTAACTCTACTGTCACATGGGGCCCACCCTGATCAGGCAGACAAACACGGCGTCACTCCAGAAATGGTAGCGCGACAAAACGGCTTTACCGAATGCGCGGATGTTCTACAGCAGTGGGGCCTATACAAGGACAAGGATCTCATGGATCGGGAGACACCACCGGCTCGTCCATCGGAAGATGGTGCCACTACCGAGCAGAAACCATCCCACCCATACTGTGGAAAATGCTACGACTGCACGGTGCGGCCTCGGGTACAGAAGAAGCGACAGGCGTGCAAAATACGACATCTCGAAGAACGGTATCAGACCGAGCTTGAGGCCAAAGTCGCAAGGGAGGAGGCCTTGATGCACCGCAGGCCGTCTCTGCCGCAGGCATTGGAGTCTCCCATGGAGGATGTCGGAACTTCATTCTTCGGTCGTGATCGACACGCGTCGAACGCCTCTGCACCAACCTCTCGACGCCCAAGGTCCGCCGGTACCGATGCCCAGTCCCTACCCGCACCCCGCATGAAAAGCAAATCATCATTGCTAAGCTTTTTAAAGCGGGGTCTCGAAGGCAATACACCTGACAGTCTCTCGATATCGAGCTCCACCGTCCCCTCCACGTCGGTCTCTCCTGCCCCGACCTCTACCCTTACATCATCCACATCCGAGATCATCTCCCAGCACAACTCTCTCGCCGGCAACCAGCTTCACCAACGTATCCTCAGCGATACCACATCTTCGTCGTTTATAAACCGTCATCAACCTCGTCGTGCCTTTTCTCGTGACCACCTTCGCTCACAAGCTTCGTTAGGAGGAAACGATTCTCCGACGACCCGCCCCGGTATCCTCCGCACTCATAGTCGTTCCTCATCTGGGGGACAGTCGTTATCCCAGACACCACCAGCTGACGGAATCCGCTCGGCCTCTTCGGTCTCATCGGCCAAGGCTCTCCGTTTCCAGCATTCAGCCACATCGCTCCGTCGCTCAGAGTCTCTCCTGCGTAAAGCACGTACGGAAAGCCACAGCCCATCTCGGGGGATTGCAGGGCGGGGAAGTCTGAGCTCGCTGCGCTCTCAAAGTCCCAGCTCTCGTTGGGGCAGGCGTCAAGATAACGAGCCACATAGCCCGATCTCCCCGTCCCCTGCTGCTTCGCAGGGGAGAGGATACATCGAGGAAGAGGAGGAGGAAGCTGAATATGGGAAACCTGTCAGCGGTTTGAAGGAGCTGTATATGCGACTTGGTGGTCTCGCGTCCCGCAGTGGATCTAGGCGTGCTTCCGTAGATTCGAAGGCGTCTGACCTCGAATCGCAGGACACTGTCAGCCACCTATTCGACTGCCCCTTCAGCATCAACCTACCACCTCCCGAGACTGCACAGGCATCCTTGGCTTCCGGTGATCAGGTGGATCGGGCGAGCCTGGAAAACCGGATGAGAGGAAACTCTCTGAGCAGCATGGTCACCGATACGAGTGGGGGCCCGCCGAGCAGCTGCATCCCCACCCCAGCACTCATCCACCCTACTCTCCCCGCTTCCATCAACACAGGACAAATGTCCGAGTTGCCATCTCCCGTCGAAGAAGCCATCGACAGCAGAGATTCCTTGGATGTGTCACAGTCTAAACGCCACAAGAGCCCACAGAAGATCGATATCCGATCGATCTCATCGCACGCTCAAGCGGAAGCACTTGTTCAACGCGCGCAACAGCGCATTCTGTCGATGAATGAGGACGAAGATGAGGACGACAAGGTCTTCAACTTCGCTCTGGGTGAAGGGCACACACCCCTTAGCGCCCGGTTGGCGGCGTATGGCGAGAGTTTGGCAATCCAGAGGAGACTCAAGGAAGAGGAGGCCAGGGAGGCTAGACGCCACCAGAGCCTCGATGCACCACGTTCTCACCCTGAGAACATCTTCGTCCTCAACGACGACCCCGCTTCCGCGCCCGTCACCCGTCAGTTCAACTTGTCGAGATCTGCTGAAGAGCCTACCCGGCCGCACACCAGCGATGGCAGTGAGTTCCAACTTTCTTATCGCCATGATAACAAATTGACGTCTTCACAGGTGCGCTAGATCCCGAGAGGTTCTACTACGGCGAGTGGGCAAGCGAAGAAGCGTTCTCCGTCAGCAACCCGAAGTATGCTGCCCCCGCCTGGCTCGCGGACGGTGACCCCGTGCCACCAATATTCAAGTCACGCAAATTCCAATACCTCAACTACAAGTTCCACCCTGACATGCCCACACCGCCGCCGAGCCCTCCGCCTCCAGAACTGGTCATGCCACCAGGCCAGCCGTACGAGACGCCACTGCCGCCGCGTCTAGCGACCAAGGAACGTCACGCAGCCCGCAGCCAGAAGCTGTCGAAAATGGGCTTGCCCGCGCCTACGGACTCGTGGAAGGAGTCGCCGCGAGTCCAGCGGAATCATCGCTTCGGCGGCATCAAGACCCTCGTTCAGTCTCTTACAGGTAGAACATGAACGCACCCCAACGATTCCCGCCTTCTCTCTCTCGCTATCAGCATCGCAATATCGACCATGGACAGCATTTTCCCCATCCTCTCCCGAGACCGTCATCTTGTGTATCCCCAACCTGCCTCAGTCTCCCACCTGTTATCGCGCTGCAAATGCATACATGGCCCGGCCGGAATGTTGTTCTATTATTTGTATGTCTATTATCGGAATCGCCTCACCCCCCGCACACACCATTCCCCATTTTTCCCTGTCGCCATACATTTGCAGTCTCGCTTTTTACCCTCCCCCATCACCCCTTCCCATCGCACGCGATTCTCCCCCCTTCGTCCCTTTCCTGCAGGTCATTTGTGCCATGTTTGCTCGCTTTTCACGCCGTCGCCGTTTAGCCCATTGCGATCCCACCCGTCTCGTGTTCTGTGCATCTGTGAAATCGTCCATCCCAATCCCCCCCCCCACGACCCACCTGTACCATCACATGTATCTTGTCTCCTCGCTGTTGTGTCTCCCCGGGCTCCAGCCCGTGTGTATCTAACTCCTGCATTATCGTGTGTATGTTGACGGTGCTTTCGTGTGAGATTTGAGTTCTCTGAGTGCTTGATCGAGTAGCTGTCGATCGTGAAAGTACGACATCGGGCGCTTACGCGCGAATACAGCTTTGATGCGGACCACTACCACCTCGCGATCTTGCACCGAGCACGCTGCTCGCCGCCCACTCGAACAGGCGGCCCGCGACGAAAACAAAGAGGCCGACGCTCCTCATCACGCGACGCCGATGTCCCGTGGGTTGTCCACAGCCGTCTGAGCGTGGTCTGAGCACCAGCCTTCACCACCACATCGTGCAACGCCAGACCGTCCTCGTGAGTCCCCTCCCCGTGCGACTGATCGTCCACGCCAAACCTCACATACCATCCATCACCAGCCCCTCGTCACCGCACCCACCAAAACACGCGCCAGATCTCGCGAAGTGATCAGGGATTCCTCGGACGGACCGCGTCTTGCGCCGTGCAGGACCGCCGGGATCCGCTTTGGCTTCTCCTTCGACCAGACTCTCTGGAGAAACGCGAGGTCACAGGATGGTGACCGCACGTATGGCCCATGGCCCCCCTGCGGCACATGACCGGGATCGCCGTTGCAGAAGAACGGCGGGGATATCCCGGGTGGGTGGGCTCCTGCGATGCGCGGACGGGGGAAGGGCGAGTGAGTGTCAGCTGCAGGGGATAAACCGCGGTGCACGGTTGTATGCGTATATATATGCACGCGAGGTGGGGACGGGTGCGTTTGAATGAAGAGGATGCTGTCGCCTGTGCTCGTCGCGCTCCTCGCCGCCGCTGCGTCGTCCGCCGTCACGGTCCCGTCCGCGCCGCCCTCGGGAGCCGCCGCCGTCGACCCGTCTCTGCTCAGCATCTCGTTCGAGTTCTTCGCGTTCCCGGGGTACACCCAGCTCGCCGCGACGCCCAAGTGTCTCGCGAACCTTGCCGATTTGCGCGGCGCGCAGCCTGCTGTGAGGATTGGCGGGACCACCCAGTGAGTGCTTTGTGTATTGTATGCGCTTGACGTGCGGAGTGCTGATTGTGGTGGGGCGTTTTGGTAGGGATCGCGCGACGTACGATGCGAACTTGCCTGTTGCGGTGAACTATACTGTGGCGTCGCAGGCGGACGCGCCCGACACGTTGTCATATGGCCCACAGTTCATCACGCTCGCGGGTCAGCAAAAGGGCCAGGTCACCCTTGGTCTGGCACGCAGGCTGAACAACCGGCCAGCGAGCCTCGCGGCGGCTGTGCTTGCGAAGCAGAGAATGCCGAACTTGTTTGCGTTTGAGCTTGGGAATGAACCCGAGTGTGAGTCTCAAGTTTCGTGGGGTGAATCCGGACAAGCTGACGTACCGATTTGTAGACTATGCAAGCAATTCGCCAATCATCACCGCAGGGGGCAAAGGATGGAACCAGGATGTCGATGCTGCGAGCCAGAAGTCGTGGTTCCAGACGTTCTCTCAGTCCGTACGTATCCTCTGTCTCTTTGGCTGGAGCAACAGGCTGAATTTGGCTAGGTCGGGAGCATGTTCCAGGGCGCGGTGACTCTGTCGTGGACCGCCGGTGGGACACTGACGCGCATTGGCTCGGACGGGGCTGCCTTGCTCCGCTCACTCTCAAGGCACTCGTACCCGCAGTCAGCATGCGGTGGTGCTTCGACAAACCTGCCGAACCTCATGAGCCACTCGTGCGTTCTCCATTTCCCGCCCTGGAACGCATGGGCTCATCGCGCGTATATAGGGGCATCGTGTCGTACCTCGCTGGATACAAGGCTGAGGCCACCCAGGCACACGCCGCGGGCATCAAGTACTTCCTCGGCGAGACGAACTCTGGTGCGTGAATCCATACGTTCTAAGAAGTCGAAGCGTGGTGCTGACGGAGGTACCGGGATCAGCGACGTGCGGCGGTGGAGGGATCAGCCCTGTAAGTCGCCGGGTGGTTCTCGACCGGGAATGGAAGTGAACTGACGCATGCGACAGACGTTTGGTGCGGCGCTCTGGGTCATGGACTGGGTGCTGCAAGGCGCCCTGAACGGCGTGGACAGGCTGTATTTCCACCAGGGCACCATTTCAAACTGCGTGCGTCCCCCCTATGTTCTGTTTTGCAATTCAGATCTCCACCGCTGACCCTTGATGCCAGGCGTACTGCTTCTGGGGCCAATCGTCCGTGTTCACGCCGTATTACGGCGCGGCCTTCGTCTCCGAGTTCCTGGGGCGTGACGGCGCCAAAGTCGCGATGCTCGACGACGGAAAGGGCGCGGTCGGAACATACGCGGTGTTTGACGCGTCGGGCAGGCCTCTGCGCGTGCTCGTCTCGAACACGCAGTACTTTGATGGCACCGGAACGCGTGCGTCGGCGAGCGTCGCCCTCAGTGGGCTCTCTGCCGGCACGAAGCAGGTGAAGCGCATGACGGCGCCGAACGCGACGTCGCGCGTCGACCAGGGTGCGAGTGTGACGATTGGCGGGATCGCGTCGTTTGCAAACGATTGTACGCGCACGGGCACCCAGGCCACCGAGTCTGTGCAGGTCAGCGGAGGTGCTGCGACTGTCCAGGTTGCGGCAAGCGAGGCTGTGATTGTTTTCCTGTGATTCGGGGCCAAAAAGGGTCTGGATCTCTGTGTAATATATAGCTTCCGGGAAAGACATGGTTCTGTTCGCATTCTAGTCTGGCTGGGTAGCAATGATGTTCGACTATTTTTCTGCGAAACTCGCCCGAAGCGGCGAAACCCTCGAGTGCGTGGCGTCTGTTGGAGTGGCGCTGATGCGCCGACGTCGGTCTTCGCGCGTCGGTGTTCGGTTGCAGGATGTCTTGTTGACGGGCGTGCACCGAAGATGGGTGGCGGGACTGGCGGCATATCCCGCCCGCTGCGCCGCCCGACGCATATAAGACGTGCCATGAGCGTCGCCCCCTTCCATTCCCTCCCCTTCCTCTTCCTCTCTCTTCCGCCCGTCCCCTCTTGCGACTCTGCTCCTGCGAAGCCGCCCCGTCTTCCGCGCGACGCCGGGCCCCAGCGACTCGACTCGGTGCATCTGGCGCGCCGGAAGACGGGGTGTGTGCGATGGACAGACTGCAGGGTGAGTGTATGCGTGTTCGGTGCATCGAGATCGGCCGGGCAACCTAATCTGTGGGTGGGGGCGAACCGATCGCTGGGGACGATCCGGTTCTGTGTTTTCCGCTGGTGGCGGCGGGTCGTTGGTCGTTCACGCGGTCTCCCATTGGCTCACGCGGGCCTGGGGACGCGCGTCTGTTGGGCCGGCGGAGACCTGATAGAAGGCCGCCCGCGGTACACACCTCGATTTGTCACGGCCAGGGGCTGACCATCCTGCAACTTCGCGGCCGGCAGTCAGCCTCTGCCAGCCGCGGTTCACCGAGCTCGAATCCTTCTTCTTCAGCAAGCCTGCCCAGCCTGCCTCCTCTGCACCCTCTCCCCCATCACATCCTAGCCAGCTACCACCCCCGTCCCCGTCGCACATGTCCTCGCAGAGTCCCACTGCATCCCCGGGGTCTAACCGCCCCGCCCCGAAGCCGTCCAAGGCAAAGAGCACCCCGACGTTTGAGCGCGTCAATGGCGCCCTCGTCGAGTTGACAAAGGCCGGCACGATCTCCAGGATGCGCTCGCACCGCGGCAACCAGCCCGCGCTCCCGCAGAATCACTTCTGCCACGTCTGTCCCGCCAAGTTCACTCGTGTCACTCATCTCCACCGCCACCTACGCACCCGTGCGTGCAGTGTCGATCGTGTCTCTTCGAACCGCGCGCTAATTCCCCTTTGCAGATACCAACGAGCGGGTGCACAAGTGCGATGTAGGTCTTTATTTTGGCGCGTCCCGCGTCGCGCTCATCACCGTTCCCCTCTTTTTCTAGCGATGTGGCACGGAGTTCACTCGCAGCGATCTCCTCACGCGCCACAAACGCAGCTGTGGCGACCCGTACGTCCTACCAAACCGCCTTGTTTCTGTCTCGTTGCTGATTCTCTACGTTCGACAGCGCCGCTTTGAACCGCACGCGCCGCAAATCCTGCCAGGCCTGTGCGGACGGCAAGACGAAATGCGACCTCCAGGTGCCTTGCTCACGCTGCAGGATGCGTGGGTGTGAATGCACCTACGCACGGACCGGGAGATCCATGTCCAACGCAGCTCAATCAGCGTCCCCCAGCATCGCGGCCACCTCCAATCCCGAGAAATCGAGTTCTCCCGAGCTTGCACACGTCGCAAAGATCAGCCAGACCATGGCTGGACTCAGCAGGCACACACAGGTGACACACCAGGTGGTCCAGCAGGCTTACACGATCCCCGAGTCTCCACACCTAGATGCCTTCTCGCCATCGTACTCCGCCCCGAACATCATGGAATCCGCGGGGATGCCTCCTCCGACCTACACCCCTGTGGTAGATACCTTCCAGGGATTTGATCCCTCGTCTACTTGGCAGGACTTTCGCGACTACCAAGGAGATTACCAGTCGTCATATGCCTCTTCGTCGTACGCCCCTTCCGCGGTGTACTCGGACCACGTCGGGCCAGACTACGAACCGAACTCCGTAGGCGTTAGCGGTGGCTTTTCCCAGGAGACGCGACAAGCGGTGAACCAGCATCTCAACGCACTGTTCTCGGAGGAGCTCTTTGACAAATTCTTCACTGCTCCTTTGGAAGATTCTGCTGGCCATCCTGCTGCGTCTTCGAACTCTGTGCCTGTGCCTGAGGCCCAGGACGCGTACTGCGTCAACACCAGCCAATTCCCCTTCTCGACTAACCAGCAGGTGGAACCGCAGCCCTTCATGGCCTCCGTAATGCCTCAGGATCTCGAGACCATCCAGTTCTACGACCGGCTGTTCGAGGTGCCCGACATGAGCACCATCCCACACGCTCTTCCTTCTGGCGTCATGGCACCGCCCCCGATCCCGCATCCTGCGGTCGAACCTGCGGCCATTCCTTATCCGTACGAACTGCAGAACTACAGTGAGTGCTTCCATTTTTGCTGCGTTTTAGCGGCGCGTGCTGATAGGCTGCACCCACAGTGCATTTATTCTACAACATGTTCCTGGCCCAGATGCCAATCATGCACGTTGCGACGTTCACGATCGAGGGAAAGCCTCCGGTCCTGTTGTCTGCCATGCAGGCCTGTGGGGCGTTGTATGTGAAGACCCGAGGCGCAATGGAATTCATCAACGAAACCCTCGCATCTGCTCGTGATCAACTCGTGAGCGAATTCGTACGTGGCTGTCCACCATCTTCCCATGCATGTCAGCCTATGACTAATGCGGATTGGATTTTAGTCGCGGAGTCCCACTACTCCGGAGGCTCAGGTACACTTCATCTTGGCCGTCGTCCTTCTGCAGACCATCGGGCTATTCCACCAACGGATAGAACAACGTAAACACTCCAACTTCTATCATGGAATGCTCGTCATGGCATGTGTTTCTCGCTTACCTGTCCGGTCATCCGACACTGACAACACAATAGATGATTCGGCAAAGCGGGCTCATTCGAACTCTGAGTCAATGGACACCGCCTCAGATAGATGCAAACACGAACCCTGATAGGGCGTGGAGGGACTGGGCATTCCATGAGACAACGAAGCGGTGAGTCTCTCCCTTTGTGTTTCCTGAATCCGGCTGACTTCCGTCTCTCAGGGCGATCCTTTTGTCGTATCTGCACGACTGTTGCCATACCATCTTCTTCACGTTGAAGCCCACGTTCCGGCACGACGAGGTCACGATTCCGCTCCCGTGCGAGCATGAACTTTGGATGGCGAACTCTAGCCGGGAGTGGCTTTCCGTGCTGCAGAAGAAGTCGATGTACGGAAGCACCCTCGAGCGATTCCGCCCGCCGGGACTCCAGAATGCCCTGACCTTCCTCTCGACCGTGAGCCCAGACGAAGACACCGAGCCTGCGCTCATCGTGACGCCATTCTCACACTTCATCCTCGTGCACGCCATCCTCCGCAAGTTCTTCGAGGACTGTATCGAGAGCGGAGCGCCCCCCGTCGTGGCCGAGGGCGATCTGCAGGGAGAGGCCTTCACGATCCAATACATGCTCCACAAGTGGCTCAAGAGCTGGCTGCACTCGCCCGAGAGCCCGCACCCGACAGACGCGCAGGACCCGCAGTTCCTCTTCGACGCGATGCCCTTCTATTGGATCGCCCAGGTCTCGCTGCTCGCGTACCAGGAGAACCTCCCGCCGTTCTCCGTCGCGCACCGCGGCGCCGCCGGCGGGGGCAACCCGAACGGCGCGCTCCTCGGCGAGGCCAAGTTCCGCCTCATCAAGGAGTGGCTCCGCCACATCCGCGAGTTCCTCCGCAAGGGCGAGGACGGGCCCACGCTTTTCTGGGACGAGCTCATCAAGCTGCGCCTCGCCGCGGAGAAGGCGGACGCCGTCGCGGCCGCGTCCGGCTCGGAGACCGGCAGCACGCGCACATCGCACGAGTCCAGCGGGGGCTTGCTCGGGTTCTTCGTCATGGACGCTTAAGCGGAGGGACGCGGCTCCTGTTTTCTTCACGCCAAGAGACGATTTTCCCTTCACGACAAATGTTAATGGCGCGCGCGTAGTAGAAACAGTACGGACTACTAGTATCTGGGTTTTCTCTCTCTTTCGATTGGCTTGTTGGTTCACGGCATCGTAGTAACTGTTGTACATCTCTACCCCCACCCCCGTCGGTCGTCTCGAACTCTGGAGCATGTTTATTCCCCCCACCCCCCACATCTGTACCACCATGGCATCTTTAATCCCACACGGCGTATGCGACTCCGCGCGTTCATATGGTGTGAGATGATCCCGACAACCCTCGCCAACGCCAAGCGGGGCAAACTGCACACAGGGCCCAACGTGAGCAGGTTCCGCCAACAACCAGATATCGGCGGTGCTAATTTGAATCGGAGGTACTGTGCCGAAAGAGCGCGAACGGGGCAGATCTGCACGCCGCGGCGGGATCGTGGGTGGGTCGGCGCCACAAAGACCGTTCTTGCCCCTTGAGGAACCGCCAGCCCTCGATTACGATCGCGGGAGCCCCCCATTATCGCGCCAAGGCACGCTAACAACTCGGCATTCCAGAACAACTTTTTCACAGCGTTGTTATTTTTCCCATCGTTGATTTTGACGATGACGGTATGTTGAGTGACATTCTACGCGCTTAGGTTGAGGTAAGGAGGTACGAAGACGCCCTGGAGGAAAAGAAACTGCTCGACGCCGAGCGGCCAGTCGTGGTCCACGTTCGGCCCGGACACGAGCTCGACGACAGGCCCACGCTCGTCTTCCTCGCCAACGACGACGTCGAAGTCTTGGCGCTCGCTTGTGTTGGTGTACGCACGCACGGACAGCGTGAACTCCCCGGCACCCTCGACGAGCCCGAGCGCCCAATACGCGGTTTTGACGCACCCGGTGACGACGAACAGCGGCGTGCTCTCGTGGGATGCGGCCTCAGGCTCAGGCTCAAATTCTGGTGGAAGGCGGATGTGATGCTTGGTCACCGCGGACTGGCCGGGCACTGGTCCGGCGGCGGTCGACGTGTGCACGGGCCCGAGGGCGATGAGGAAGGCGCTGTGGCTTGACGAGCTTGTGAACTTGAAGTGACGTTCGCTGGTGGTTTGATCAGTTGCGTGAATCTCGGATGTCGGTGTGGCGCACTCGCCTGGCGGTGGAGGAGCAAGGCTTGGTGGTCTCCACGACGTCGATGCCGGGCGATAAGAGAGGTACAAAGGGCAGTAGGGCCGCTGTAGAGCCTGGCCTGCCTTCTTTTTCGCCTGGGGGACCGCGGTCAAAGTTTGGGCATCTCTCGCCTTCTGGCTTCGCCTCGATGGGGGTACTAAACAGCGGGAAGAACGAGCCCTCAGTCATCCAGCCCACGTCGCCGACTTCGACATTTGATTTTCGTCCCCAGAAGCAGAACGGAAACCACATGGCGTGGCCGAGATCGAGAGGAGCCATGAGCGCACGGTAAAGGCCGGCTTTTTCGTCCATGGGCATCTCCGACAAGGGTCTCGCGACCGCCATGATCGAATCTGCGAACAAGGGCTGGCTCTGAGGCATGGTAGGACGGATATGAAATCGGAAGACCTTGCGAGGTGAAATAGAGGGCTGCCGGATCAGGCAGTTGGCAAGGGTTCTGTGCTGGCGGGACTGTGGCCACACCGTTGGGCTTGAAGTTGGATGATGAGTGGAGGTTAAAGGAGTCCTGTAGAGACGCGTTCGTGGTGCAGGGTTTAAACATGGCGAGAGGTTTTTGTCTTGTGGTCGTACGGCAACGCGCATACATGTATAGCATTCGCGCGGAGTTGTCATGGTCTCTACCCAAGGAAACCGCGCTAGCCTAAGTTGGAGAATGGACAATCAGTTGGGCGGGTAAAGATGCGAATAGAAAACGGAAAACAACACACAACCGAGATTGAACGATGGAGCTTCAGCCGCTCCCTTTCCATGATCATCTTTTCGCCATACCCTGCGGTATGATAGCCCTTGTACTCAACAGAAGAGACGAGGAGGCGGAACTGTGGAAAGAGTAAACCGAGGGACAGCACGCCACATCTCCCACGGATACTTTCCCAGGACGATTGTCGACCCAAACGAACGGTACGAACGAAATGATCCCTCTCGGCCGATATATACGTCGTGTATCTCGAACAAGCCCACGCCCGATTAGATCCAACTGATGATGGTAGCACGCCAATAAATATTTCCTGCATGCAAGTAATCTGCGGAGTGATTGAGTAGCGGTCGTGCATGCAGATATCTGACAAGGGAACTGACCCCCCGTCCATCCAAGAAATAACCAATACATATCATTCTTCCGTCAAGTCTATCACGTCGCCGCGTGTATCTCCCGGTGGTATGGACGATGACGGGCGCTGCGGTCGTATTGGCGTGAGCGTCGCGCTGCCGCCCGTTTCCCCGCCCCTCCCGGATCCGGATATCACATCGCGAAGCCGACTAGATGGGCCCTCGCCGTAACCGTTTTGTCTTCCGGACGCCCCGCTGCTCATGCTGCTACCGTGACCATGGCTGGCGCCGGGAAGAGCCGAGATGGATTGGCGGGCGTATTGGAGCTGGGCGTTGATAGCCTGGATGTTGCGCACTGCGGCGGCGCATTGGGCCTAAACAACAGGATGGATTGGGTCAGAAGAATTGTAAATCGTGTGCGCCAGATGGAGCTTTGAGATGAGACATACCTCGAGTGCATTTATGTGTCTCAATCGCGCGTTGGCGTCACTCGGCGGGTGGCTCGCGCGTCGTAGCGTAAGCGTCGGTGGCGCACCAGCCACATACGGGTGTGGATACGCGTGACTATGCACGCGAGCCGAGACATTCGGATCGGCATTCGTCGAGCGCGCCCGCCTTTTGTCTCGTCGGCGGGACGAGGAGGGTTGGTACGGCGTTGGCTGGTGGGCGCGCGAATGGTACTGCCACGACTGCGCGGTCGATGGCGGGGACGAGCTGGAACTTGCGCTCGAGCTAGCCTGAGTCTGTGGCGGGCCAGGCGTGAGTATGATTCCTTGCGCCCTCAGGACATCTGCGGGTTTCCCATGTTAATCTCCGGCGAAAGATGGAAAAAGCCAATGTGTGCAGACCTCGCGCTCTGTAGCGGAAGATAAATCGGGCGTATGGTGTGTCGTGGTGGTCGAGGAGCGTCATGGTCGTGCGGTGGGGTGTACCGTCGCGCGAGGGCTGTGATGCACCGAGTCTGTGCGATTTTCAGTAAGGCTTGGTTTGTGGAGTAGGTGGATTACTTACGATGCCTGATGTCCACCGACGATCTTCGCGCTCTCTGGGACAGCAGCTCCAAGGGCGTTGAGCTCTGTCTCGCGCGGTGTCCACTGTGTCCTACCCTGAGGCACAGTACGGTACAGCTCGACTTGGATGATCCCAATCTGGTGCATGTTGCCGGCGCGCGGCACGAGCGCGTCCGCGGCGTCTGTGAAAGACAAAAACAAAACACAAAGCGGGCTCGGTGTCTGCACAGAGGGCACAGGCGAGAGGGAAGCGCACCCGACGTCCGTATTTCGGAGAAAATGAACGGCCGCTGGACGGTCGGTGAGACGTGCACGCTGCCGACGTCCTGCGTGCCGAGCGGCTTCACCGTGAAGGAGCGTACCCTGCTCCCGTCGATCGTGAGTTTGCCCGCGAGGGTCTCGGTGCTGAGCGAGCTGCGCGATACGATCTTGAACTCCTACCGCCTAGTCAGGAAAATTTGCCGAGGAAAGCCAGGGCGACGGGGAGACGCACCTTGCCGGCCTCGCTCGGGATGTAGCACGTGAGGGTGCGCTCGCCGACCGGCTCGCTGTCGGCCGCGTACTCCTCGAGCGGGCAGCCGTCGCAGATGACATGAACCTGAACCTCGCCGAGGCGCATCGCAGGAGCGTCAAGGGGCCCCCGTCGCGGGGGGTCGAGCGCATCTATATGAAGTCTTCACTCAGCGAGCCTTCCCCGCCAGCATTCCACGCGATAGGCGCGCGCACGGCAGACCCACAATACACTGACACAGGGAGGGGCGCAGCGTTACCAGGACGCGCCACTCGTCTGGGGCCGCACGCAGATACGAGGCATGAATGGAAGGGTCCCGTGGGAGGCAAGCAGGGCTACGCAGGGGGGCGCACCAGACGAACAGTGCCCTGCGGTCAGGTCCTGGCGCCCGAGCCCTTTCCGATTCCATGCCAGCGGGAAGGCGCGGCGTGTCACCTGCCTGCCATCCTCGTACGCCCTCCGCTCGTCCCTCCAGCCATCCCACAACCTCCCAGCGCCCGCCCGTTCCGAAGTTCCAATCAATCTCGCTGCCAGGCAATCCGTGCAAAGCACACTTGCATGGCCACGAAGCGCGTCCTCCCCGCCGCGATACCGCAGACGACACCGGTGTCGGGGGATTCCACGGAGTACTCGGCGTGAGCACGACGAAGCCAGTGGTTGACGGGCTGTATCAAGCATTTGGAAAGGGTCCACCCAAAGTTATCCGAAGAAGCACCACGATCTAATTGAATGAAGCAGGACCCTGGTCGGAATGATGATATGGCGTGGGTGGCCACGCAGCATGCCCGGCCAAATACAAATGCTCGAGCAGGGGCCCTAACCAGTATCGAGCGATCTACGAATCGGATGTATTAGCGAGACATCGTTTAAGCAAAACCTTGAGCATACTGTACATCTTGGGTTCTCATATGCGGAGAACGTTTACTAACGGGGTGATGACTGGTCGAGTGACGCACAGAGTTCCGGCGCCTGCGTGAGCTGCCAGCAACCGTGAATGCATTTTCGGAGCGGGCTATTGTGACGAAAACGGGTTAGTACGGCTGCCGTTACCTCAGCGGGGCATGCAGGAAGATTGTGGCGTTGGCTAGGTGCAACTCACCCTACGGACAATAATATCGATTGCCAGGCAGATACCAAGTACAAATGATAGCAGAGCGAGCGAGAACAACCTACAGACCCGTACGAAGAAAGTGTACGCAGCAGTCAAACCAGAGAGGGAAAGTATCCACAAGCAGAGAGGAGGCCGGAAGACAAGAGAACGTGCAAAGCGCGATGCGAAAACGCAAAACGGGAACGGATGCGATACCAATACGGTTTGAATCATGATAGTGTTCTAAGGAGCGGGAAGAGAGACCTGGGCTTACGGAAGCCGGCCGGCAACCCGGTCCTCAATGATTTGTACAACGGTTGGTGCATACACGGGGATCTGTGTCCCCTGGAAGCCCTCTGGGTAGTCGACCCATGGCAGCTTTGGATGTGTGTGGTATCTGCAGCGGCGTATGAGCTATTGCCGTCGTTTGGTACGACGGGAGCGGCACTTACGTGTCGTTCCATATGGCGAAGTGTTTGTGGCCGAGCGCGCGTGCTGTCCACTCATAATCGTGAGCGAAGCCCCCGGGATAGAACATCTCAATGACGGTCGAGATTGGTGTCGTCGGCATCATGATCAGGTGCTGTAAAGATGGGTCAGCGCGGGCTTATGAAAATGAATGTCGCCACTTACAGTCAAACCGTTCCCATGCACCCCAAGCAGGACCTACGCGATTGGTCAAGAACCAGGACATATTCATGGAATAGGAACTCACAGTTGTCTTTGCCACAAGCTCGAGCTGCTCCTCCTTCGTCAGCTTCTCCGCCTGGACGACGTTCAATTCCCAGTGATTTCGGTGGGCCATGTCCTCGAGGTCGCGCACGAGACGGTCGTGATCCTCCTCGACGAGGTGGCGGCGCACACCTTGCCTGTTGATGTACGTCACGACCACCTTTTCCCCGAACCTCTTCGACCCCGTCATCGACACCTCGCTGTCCCCCGTCTTCTCCGCCTGCGCGTAGGCACGCGTGCCGATCTCGATGACCTTCTGGTCGATGTCCGCAAACCGGAGGATCGCACGCCGCACGGGCTCCCACCACCACTTGGACAGCTGTTTGATATTGCGCATGTGGTGGAACGCTTCCCCCGCCGTCCGCTGCACCTGCGTGCCGCACACAATACCGCGGAACGCGGCGGAGCGGTCGGCGAGCAGGACCTTGTCAAAGTGCCACGCCCGCGCGTGCTCGCCCACCGCAGAGCTCGCGACGACGCGGTCGCGCCAGTCCTCGGAGACCTCGACGGTAATCGATGGGAACGCGCCGCGCAGGAAGTACGAGTTGAAGCCGGGCCGATCCCGCCATCCGTTGACGTCGGCATGGGGGAAGATGGCGCGCGTAATCGGCGGCGAGACAAATTCGTCCGCGTTCTTCGCGTCCACCTCCGCCTTGTGCGTCCCCTGCCAGAACGCCCAGGCGCCCAACCAGAGTTCGGCGCAGAAATGATAGTAGTGGTCCAGGAACTGACTAGGGTCGTTGAAGAGGAAGGTGTTGCCCTGGACGGAATAGACGCGGTTACGTCCTCCCGCGCGCTGCGACGCGACGGGGCCCCACTTCATGCGGGCCTGCGACGGCGTTATGAAGTCGAGGTCCTTTGCGGTGGGCATGCGCGCCGCAATGTTTTCTGGCGTGTTCTCCGCGGGCAAGCCGGTGGAAGTCATGAATTTGATGTCGGGGAAGTCGGTGTAGGGGTGTGACGACACGATGAAGAGCGTTCCGTTGGACATGTACAGATTCTTGAGCACCGTCCACCCCGGCGCGTGCGCCTCGATCGTCGTCTCGGGGAAATCGTGGGCAACGTCGGCTGCCGCGCCTGTAGCTTCCACGACCAATTGCGACGGACTCTGTACAGTCGCCTCCCGGTGCGCGGGGGGCGCGACGTTGGACTTGTGCACGTCGTGGCGCACCTCGGTGTTGAAGATGATGTCACCGGTGAATGTTTCCGGCTGGAATGTGCTGAAGAAAGAGGTGGCTATGTGCATGCAGAGTGCGCCGACCAGGACGAGCCCTGCGTCGCGCATCGTGCGCGTGCGAGCGAGCCCCATGCTGAAGTTCGTGTATTTTGGCTATTATTTGCACGGGTGGGCAGGGTATAAGAAGGTAGGGTAGATGGTATACGGCAGCAAATAGCACAGCTTGGCCTTCTGCGACCTGCGGGGTTGATGTCTCGGACGCGTGTGTTCAGGACCGGTTGAGAAACGCTTGGGGCGGGCGTGCCGGCGTCGGGGGCGGCGCGACGTGGCAGTGGTGGTGGTAGGGTCTCTGCGGACGAGGGGGGAGAGGAGGGCGGGCGAGGGCGCTGGCCAGCAGGAGGGACTCAAAGAGATAGGGCGGGCGGTATAATTGACCATCAGCCGCTGTGTGATCTCACAGACCAGCGATCACTACACGTGGCGGGAAGGTTACCAGAGGGTAGCCGAACCCGATTTTCCTCGGTGAGACCCCAGACAGTCGCGTTCGCCCTCGCTCTGAAGACCAGTTGTGTCGATGTGTCGATGTAGCTCCAAGATTTAGTTCGGGCATGGAGCATTCATAATTCAAGGCGACTTCGTAGCCTAAGGATGCGTCTGACTCGCTTTACTAAAGAAATTGCTTGTCAGACAAGCCCGTAGATCGTACAGAGGACGTACCGAGGATGAAGGGGGCAAGTCAAGAGACCCTCCAGGCGAGGAATGGAATTATATATGTGACTGGAAACGGACGCGAAGACGAGGCGTGAGAATAGATGGAAGCATGGATGAACAGCGTCAAAATAATTGCAAGGCGTATCGGTGACTTGGGCGTACTCTACGATCACCGGAACACCAGGGGCTCTGTCATGTTTTATCGTATCGCGGCTCCCATTACATGCTTATTCTCCCAGCGTTCTTCGAGGATTCCTTGAAGATTCAAAGAAGCAAAGCACTCACTTTGGGTCGGTCCCGTCAGATATTTACCTTTCCAATAACATCATATATGCTGGCATAGGGTCGGTGGTGAAACAGAATGTTACGTCTCAAAATACATTCATCCCTGCTGATCCTGTCCGTCGACACGGAGGCACGGACGTGTTAAATGCAACTTGCGCAGTAGGGCAGTATTCGGGGTCCTCCCACCGAGGAGTTGATTGGGTTTTCGACGCCCCGTCCCACTTTATTCGAATCGAGGTCTCATCACTACAGCTGTATACTATTCGCCGGTCAGTGGCGATAGTAAGGAACTCTAACAAACTCACGGTGTGTAGTGCCCGCTCCCCCTTACACATTGACTGTCGGCATTCTTGCTCACAAAGAAAGACAGCGCGGAGACCGGCGAAGCGCGAGAACGTTCGCGGGGGCCTGTTCTGGCCTGTAGTACAGGTACGAGATCCTTGACAGATAGATCAGGTACCGTGGGGATATTGATTTTGCTCGAAACCCGGTGTGGGCATCCGACGCCGTGTCTAGATGATGCGCGCAGTAACGCGTCTCTGCGCAAGGGCCGAAACGTAGACACAGCGACGCGATGCGTCGGCGCGAACGGGATAGCGGAGGATGCCAGGATGCTGCATTGAACGAATGGTACTCACTAGAATCCCCCCAAGGTGTGAACGCATCAACGCAAAGTGAATGGTCGCGGACAGCGAAACCCCGGGCAATGACGCGCCGAACATGGATCGAGAACGCCAAGACCCCGCGGCGAGTTGACGAGCGGCATCCGCCGATCAGGGTCTTCCAAGGCCATTGACCAACATTTCTATCAAAGCCACAAAGCATCTACGAAAGGCGGACATGGTGAGTACGAACATACTTCAAGCTACCCTCAGGCTTAAATGAGGCTTCGAACAAGACCACGAGCCTTGAAGCGCCCTACCAGCCCACATCCACGAGGACCAATCACCGGCGCGTCTCTGACCACGCGCGAACACAGCTGCTATCCATCGAAACATGCCACTCAGAGACGGCCTAATCAACATTCTCCCTCAATTCCAGATACAATTTTCTTAATTCCAGATACCTGTCCACCGGCCACCAGCAGGATCACACGGCTCAGCCAATGAGAATTCGCGTATAAAGTAGCTTGGGGACGCGTAGCACACAGCCAACGTCCCGTCGCTCATAGCACCGACCTGATTGGGCGGGCACGCCTGATGTGAGTGATACGCGCCTGCCGAGTCTGTTACGACGCTGAACCCATTGGCCGTGCGCCCAGGCGGGTGCTGTGAAGACCACCCAGCATTTGGAATGGGCGTCGGGCCCGTAGCGAGTGAGAGCGGGTTCAATACACGAATTCCGTATATGTCCATGCGCATTACTGAGCCGTGGTAGGCATATAAAGGAGGGGATCGACAACGGGATTCCCCACCAGCAGCCCTCTGCAACACCTTCTCCAACCTTCCTCGCCTTCTCCTTCATTTCCGCTCTACTTTACTATTCGAAATGTCGAACCCCCCGCACGGTGGCGTCCTCAAGGTCAGCTTCCATTTCGCAGATCGTCTGAATGAAATTCTGCTGACGCCTGATGATGTAGGATCTCGTTGCTCGGGACCTTCCCATCCAGGCGGAGCTCAAGGCTGAGGCCAAGACCCTGGCAGATGTTGTCCTCACAGAGCGTCAGCTTTGCGATCTCGAACTCATCCTCAACGGTGGCTTCAGCCCACTGGAAGGTTTCATGAACGAGGCTGACTACAAGAGGTACGGAATATTACTTCGGCGCACCTTTTGAATTAAACTCACCTAAACTCTAGCGTCGTCGACACCCTTCGCCTCACAGATGGCAATGTCTTCGCTATGCCTATCAACCTCGATCTCTCGCAAGAGGAGATCGTGGCAAAGAACATCGTTCCCGGTGCGCGGGTCGTCCTCCGGGATCCTCGCGACGATGAGGCTCTCGCGATCATCACTGGTATGGACCGATCCTCTCTATTGACGCTACTCCATGCTAATCATCCAATCTAGTCGACGATGTCTACCAGCCCGACCGTGTGAAGGAGGCCATCCAAGTCTTCGGCGCAGACGACCCCGCACACCCTGCCGTCACTTACTTGCGCACCAAGGTGAAGGACTACTACGTCGGAGGCAAGGTCCAGGCAATTCAGCTTCCAACACACTTCGACTATGTTGCTCTGCGCTGTACGCATTTTCCCCTTACACCGCCGCGTGTAATGCTGACAATAGTCTACAGACACCCCCGCTGAGCTCCGCGCCCACTTCCACAAGGTCGCCTGGCGCAAAGTCGTTGCTTTCCAGACCCGCAACCCCATGCACCGCGCCCACCGCGAGCTCACCGTCCGCGCCGCGCGCCAGCACCAGGCGAACGTCCTCGTCCACCCCGTCGTCGGCCTCACCAAGCCCGGCGACGTCGACCACTACACGCGCGTGCGTGTCTACGAGGCCATCATGGCCAAGTACCCGAACGGCATGGGCCACCTCGCCCTGCTCCCGCTCGCGATGCGCATGGCGGGCCCCCGCGAGGCGGTCTGGCACGCCGTCATCCGCAAGAACTTCGGCGCGACGCACTTCATCGTCGGGCGCGACCACGCAGGACCTGGGAAGAACTCCCAGGGCAACGACTTCTACGGCCCCTACGATGCGCAGGACCTCGTCACCCAGTTCCGCGATGAGCTCCACATCGAGATGGTGCCCTTCCAGATGATGACTTACCTCCCCTCCACCGACGAGTACCAGCCCGTCGACGAGGTTCCCAAGGGTGTCCAGACCCTTGACATCTCCGGTACCGAGCTCAGGAGGCGCCTGAAGACCGGTGCTGCCATCCCTGATTGGTTCAGCTACGAGTAAGTGTACCCTTTGAAGTGTAGTGGAACGGTCACTGACGGAGATCGCTTTGCAGTGCCGTTGTCAAGACCCTCCGCGAGAGCTACCCGCCACGTCTGCAGCAGGGCTTTGTCATCTGCCTGACCGGTCTCCATGCCTCTGGCAAGGACACCATCGCGAAGGCCCTCCAGGTCACCCTCAACCAGCAAGGTGGCCGTAGCGTGTCTTTACTCCTCGGCGATGGTGTCCGGCCAGACCTCGACACTCGTACGTACCGCTCTTCTCATCCACCAATCGCGCGCTCACCTTTGATACAGCCTACGGCAAGTCCGCAGAGGAGTGCAGCAAGGACCTCCAACGCCTCGCCTTCGTCTCGTCCGAGCTTGCGCGTGCAGGTGCGGCAGTCATCACCACCCCCGTCGCACCACGGGCCGCAGCACGCGACGCTATCAAGAACACCGTCCTCCACAGCGCCGGCCCCGGCGGCAACTTCTTCATGGTACACGTCGCGACGCCTTTCGAGGCCTGCGAGGCCAAGGACCGCGCGGGCATCTTTGCGAAGGCGCGGGCGGGCGAGCTCACCGGTGTCGCGGGCGTCGACGAGACCTACGAGGCGCCAGAACGGGCAGACCTCACCGTCGACCTCACGAAGGAGAGCGTACCCGAGATCGTCACGAGCATCATCCTGATGCTCGAGAGCACGGCTCTTCTCTAAATGCATTTATTTTCTTCCTCTTGGTCTCTCAAGCTCGGCGCATTTGTAGAATATGAACCTGCAATGTTGTAATATGTCTGAAACTTGTATAGATGCAATCTTATTATTATTCACTACACACCTGTGGGCTGTCTGCGTTGGGATGCGAACTCGAGTTAGCAACACCGAGTAAAGCGGATTTGAGGGGGCGTGGGAAATACCAGGCGATCATAACACATGCAAATAAACGCGCCCACCCGACGCGCCCGAGACACTCGCGTCCACAACGGTGAGGACGACATCGTGGACGGCATGGAATCTGGCACAAACGACCGGGGGTGAGCAATCCACAACAATTCCGAGCATCTCTCCTGACGAGTGAGACCCACGCATAGATTCGTGATTAACGGTCAACGTTGTGATTGCAGTCGGCAATCCCGCGAGACCTTAAGTATCCGACCTCGCAGCCCCTGAGCTAGCTCACCACTGCGGAGCCCCACCAATATCTCGTTCATTGATGACCGAGGGCGTAGCGCGTGCCGCCACCAGCGACAAGCTAGGGGTCTTGGCCAGGACAACAACGCCCGGGAGCAGAAAGCTCGTCGCCGGAGAGGACGCATTGGACGATCCTGCGGCACAGTTCCCGCACGCCACCACACGTCACGCGGGGACGGTCTTTTCTACCGTCCGACCCTTGGCCCGCCGCCACGAGCCCACGAGATCGACGCAGAATGGAGGCGGCGCACGGGTCGATGAACAGGCGGCGTTCCGAGGTCGACTTGCGTTCCGGTCAACTGTGGTCTGTTGACCAGGTCAGTCCGCTAGAATTTGATCTGTGTTCCCCGACCGCGATCTCATGTCGACGCACGCAGATTCGCCCGCTGCCTGCACGCGAGCACAATACTTTGCGAATGCGGACTAGGCGTCCTGTGCCCAGTTTTGTGGCTGAGCGTTGCACCCCCGGGATTTCGATATCACATCCTCCTTTTGGGGGCACCCCGATCTTTTCGCTGGTGAGTGCCTGGACTGCGCGGCATTTTGTCATGGTTTCTCATTCAATCGGCAACCGCCAGATCTTCGAAATACAGCCAATCTCCCACCACGCAGCCAGATTGACTCCCGCCAGCGTCGTTCGTCAAGAAACAAGTGGCTATATGCTCGATAATGATAATGTTAGGAGCGAAGTACAAGGCAGCCCTGCTCCCCCAATGTTCAGGCCAGACTATATGCGCCTAAATCTTCGAGAATTCTCGCTAGAATCTTCGTACAACGGAGGAGGCCCGCTCCCATACACGTCCGCCACCCTCCTCAGCTCCTCCGTCTGTGCCCGCAGCGCTTCGCTCAACGCTTGCACCTGTTCTCGAAGGAGCGCAAGTTCCCGTCGGAGGTTTATCGTCTCGCTGTCCTGTCTATCTCCATGCGCCGCAATCGCGCGTTCCATCTCTTGTACGCGCGCGAGATGCGCGTCGTGTATGGCTCGAGTCTGCGCTACCGCCGCGCTCAGCGTCTCCCGGCGAGAGATCTCGTTCGCTCCGTTCATACCCCCGGAGTTGGGCGGAGGGAGCCTTGATTTGGTGAAGACAGGGAGACCTGCTGAGGGAGGTGCTGATTCAACGCGGTCGTTGGTGAAAGGCCGAATCCCTCTCGCCCTCTCCCGCTGCCTCGCCCTTCTGGTCCACCACATTGCCAGCATTGCCAACGCGATTACGCCGAAAATACTGAGAGTGGCGCCGACCGCTATAGCTGTCTTGTCCGCGGAAGTGAAGGGTGTACTGGAAGACTGAGAAGTGTTTCCTGCGGTCGCGGTTGAGGGCTGGGGGACTCCAGAGCTTGCCCAACCCCCGAATGTGGGGGTACTGTGCATCTTTCCGACGCTTTCGGAAATTGTCGGCGACATAGAAGTGATGGTGGCACGTTCGCCATTGTCAGTCGTCGTAACTCCATCGGGGGTGCTTTGCTACGGTGAGTCTCCTCTCCACTCGATTATGGTTTCCACTCACTCATAAGAGATATAGTCGAAGGCGATGTACGAGGAGTTGACATCACCATGGGGCTGGATTACGAACGAATGTTGCTTGTTCTCCAGTCCATCTTTATACAGAACCGTCTGGTTATACGACCAGTCGGTTCCTGCTGCGGTCGCGTCAAATGTACCGACGAGCTCGCCGTCGAGGTGGAATGTCGCGTTCACATAGGATGTGATGTTCGGCCCAAAATCCGGCGGGAGGAGGAGAAATGCGCGTATGTCGGTGCCTAGTGCGACCATTTGAAAACTCGCGAATCATACTACGCAAAGTGAGCGACTTACCGGTAAACCACATTGTAATTGTCGTCTTTGGTCCCCCAGGGTTAACAGTGGTTGTATGATAGGTATTTCGCAGCGCCTGCGTGAAGTCTATTGGGTACGGCAGGTTCGTCGTCAACGTACACCCAGCGCACGTCCCCCCTGCCTGATCCCACTGGCCTTGCGCGGGCGAATACACCGGTACATTATTGAAAGCGCCTGGCTTCGAATCGCCGAAGACATCGTCGATGATGTATGTCGGCATTCCTGTGTAATTGGCTCTTGGCGGAACCGGTCCAGCTGGGGCTTCGAGGGGGGAGTCGTCAAGACCGACCTGACCTCGACGTTGCCCGGTCCCGTCGTCTCACACCCCAATCATTACAATCATCTACCTGTAGAAACCGTGATGCCCTCCAACTATCGTTGATAGGATGTGGCCATTCCGAGAAATCGACGTTCAAGACGTGGTGGCGGTGTACCATCCAATGCTTGAGCGCCAATATGTCATCCAAGCCGCGGCGGTCCGAGCAGCGCACGATCGATGAATGGCGCACGGGGCCGACGGGGTGTTCCGCCCCCACCGCGCCCCTGACCAGTCTCGACTCCCGTTGTTCGCGCGGCGTTCAAGCGTTAGCTCGACGAAATCAGATCCTCTACCCTTTTCCGAACCCACAACACATACGCTCGCCCTGTTCGACGGTCGAGAAGCGGGGATAGTGCTTTCGCCTCGCTTGGAACATCCTCTCTGCGGGCGTGGCGTCCCACGTCTTTTCGCCTTCAAGCATCTTCTTCCTCGGCCCGCAAGGTGGGTAGAACTCTACCTACGCCTCTTGCGCCCCTCGCTGGTGTTACCTTTTGGGCTTTACGCAAGCTTGCCAAGAACGGGAGATTTTTCCGGGCGTCCTCCAAGTGCGTACGTGCGCCGTCAGATTCTCGACCGTCTCGGGCGCTGGAGACGATGCCGACGACCGCTCTCGTGACCCCACACATGCGCCCCACGAATGTGGGGTAAAGCGCTGTTCTCCAACCTAATCTGGACGCCATCAATTCCTCCTATCTCGGGTCAACAAATCTCGCGCAATGGCCGTTCCAATCCGCACGGGACGCGTCCTGGTGAGTCGTTCGTTACGACTAAAAGCCTTTTGTGGAGAACTCAATCCTACGTAGGCGTCGTGCCGGACAGGCGCCGGATTATGAATAGCAGCGCAGTTCCCAGCTGCATTTTTGGCCCGTCAGCATCGCACATTTTCAGTGCCTGGGTGGCGGGACAGCTTGGCGCAGCGTAGGTTTGTGGTGGAGATCAAATCCCTTGCAGCCCGACGGGGGTGGAAATCAATGAAATGTCATTCCCTCGATCAGGTCCTTGCTAGGTTAATTTCCCCACAATCCGTGCCAACGGGAGGCTCTTCCCCTGAGCGCCTCACCGTGCTTTGCCCACGGAAGAGGATTTCCCAGATCATGGGAACGATGGACCACACCGTTCGGTTCTGCGCGCGGTAGCCTCTGCGCCTAGAGTACATATACGCCTGCCGAGATTGGCCTGAGCTCCGTGCGCCTGCCGACCGCCTTCTCCATTCTCCCCCTCGACGAACGTCTGTGCTGCCCGACATGATGCACCAACTCCCCCGCAAGGACGTAGTCCACCTCGCCGACATCGCTGACCGTCCCAAGATCTTCACCACATGGGAGAGGTTCCGCCATCGTCAAGCGCATTGGTTCGTCGAGCTCGTCGCAGAAGCTGTACGTTTTTTACTCTTTGAAGTTGTTTTTGTCTTGATGACCTTCCTCATAGTTGGGAGTGTTCTTCTATACATTTGCGGGTATGTCGTCGCCGTTCTACCCGCAGCAACGTCGGCTGATCTTAATATTTTAGGCGTGGGTTCCACCGCAGGATTCGTCGTTGGGACCATTGCTGGCGAGGAGGGCGTGTCCTGTGAGCTCGCATGGCATTGTCCTTCGTTATTGTACTCACCGTCTTTTGTTTTTAGCGCTACTGCAAATCGGTCTCGCGTATGCATTCGGTATCATGTTCGCCCTCGTTGTACGTGTGATAGATGATCTGTTTTGTCCCGTCGCTCACAGTTGCTTGTAGACTTGTGCTTCCACCTCGGGCGGACACTTCAACCCCGCGGTTACCGTCTGCCAAATTGTGTTCAAGGGATTCCCGATTCGTAAGGGTGCACGGTACGTTATGACATGACACCTGGAGTGATCGTCAACTCAATGTCTATGCACCGTAGGTATATCGTTGCGCAGATCTTTGGCGCATACCTCGCCGTGCTCCTGGTCTACGTTCAATGGAACACCAACATCAAGGTATGTCGTAGGCGGCTCACAAACCATATTCCATCGACTGACGAGATCCGCAGGCCATCGAAGCCGCCCTTATGGCTGCTGGAAAGTGGGAGGAAGTCACGTTCACGCCTCAAGGCCCCGCAGGCATCTTCGCGCTCTACGCACCGCACGGGTCGAACTTGGGTCAAGTCTTCCTTAATGAATTCGTCTGCGTAAGTACCCTGCACATGTATCACGGTCCCTTGAAGCTAATTTCCCACGTTTGTAGGACTTCTTGATTGGCCTTGTTATCTGGAGTTGCCTCGACCCCACTAACTTCATGGTCCCACCTGCCGCAGCGCCCTGGGTCGTCTCCTTCGCTTAGTAGGTCTTGGTTTGTTTGCTTCCATGAGTCCATGGTTGACACAACCCCCCAGCGCCATGGTTGTTTGGGGATACGCCCCTGTCGGAGGTGAGCAATTGACTGTCGGATACGCCCGCGACATCGTGTTGACGCTCGCTTCGCAGTTGCTACCAACACCGCTCGTGATCTTGGAGCTCGTCTTGGTGCCATGACCATCTGGGGCACGAAGGCTTCCGGAGGCAGCTATGCCGCCATCGCTGCGCTCACGAACATCCCCGCGACGTTGCTTGCTGCTGCGTTCCACGAGTTCATCCTTTCCGACTCATCTCGAGGTACGCTTCGCGTCCACGTCTATCTTCTCGCTGCATACTTACCGCCGCCTCGTAGTCGTCACGCCCAACCACGTTGACTTCCTCGTCGGACATCTCGCGCACGCTGAGCACAGCGGCCACGCGACACAAGCTGCCCGTCGCAACAAGGACTCGCCCTCGCCTACCTCGTACGACACCGCATCTGGGGACCACAAGGCTCAGGTTGAGGCCATCGAGCGGGCGTAAATGCTCTCACCTGCGCGCGCTCTGTCCTCCTCCCTTTTAATGGGTTCACGTCTCGGATACGACCTCACTCACCTTACGCCCGGCCTGGATATTCTACTAGTCAATTTGGTTGGTATTTTCTGTGTACGCTTTTGTAAATCACGAATTCAAATGGATATGACGACTTGAAACTTACCTACTTGTGTGCGTCTCGAGGTCGAGGACCATCAGAGGCAATCTTCCCCAGATGCGGGGCATGCCCCGCGGGGGATGCGCGTACGTGTGGGCGTCGGTATAAGTACACCGGGGATGTTGTGCGTCAGCGTCCGGGTATGTCCTATGTCAGCGCGTCGGGTATGTTCTAAGCATCTTCGGTGACTCTAAACCCGAGCGATGGCCGACCGAGGCGCGATAGGTGCAGTTTATCACGGGCTGATGCTCCGCGGGGAGCTGCGATTGGCTTTCCGGCCCGAGCGACAAGTGCTCTTTCAGGTGCAGACAGGATTGAGAGGCGCGGTCGGCCGACCTCTTGGGCTGGAACGCGTCTTTGTTGTCGGGCTGGTGAATTGGCGGCTTGCTGGAGGGGTGGAAGACTGGATAACGCGTGAAAGAGGTTCAGGCGCGTGTTTATTTCGCAATCATGCTCTTGTGCCTGCTCGCTCGTTCAGATAAGACGGCCTATGTCGAGGGGGACATCACAGCATTATGTACTGTGCATATAACATCAGACGAGATTCACACTCGGAATGTGGGTTGATGTGGACGCAGCTGACGCGATCGAGGCGTACTGGCTGGCGTACTCCACCAAGGGCGGATCAATTGACGCGCCCTCGTGATCGCCAAATTCCAAGCTGCAAAGCAAGCGCTCGCTAGGTATTTCACCCGCAGGGCCTGCGGGCGACAGTCCGTATTTGTCCCGCATGCATGCATTGAATGGATCATATGTATGACCGAGAAGATCGCTCTACCCACATACAGAACACAACTGTCGAAAAGTCCCCAATCCCTGAGAGGTTAGTTCGCATTATCACTCGTAGTGTACAGTAGCACGTAGGCCTACAATTAGATGTGAGCATAATCTACAAGAAACAAGGCAAGACAAGAAACTATCAAGAACACTAGTGGAGAAACTGGTAATACTATCGGAACAAGGAACGAAGGGGAGATGATCTTATGCTTCAAATTCGTCTAGGGTTCGTTGACTACTCGACTGTTCAGCCTGGGTCTGTCGAAGTCCGAAGAGGGTGACAAGGTCTGAGAAAACGCTATTAGCTTGACGAGAATACTAATGATTTGTCTAACTCACCTTTCAGCCTCGCCTCCTTCTTCTGCCGCTGCGTTTCGCGGCTCTTGATACCAGAAAATGCTTGCTCCACAAGTTTCTTCTTTTTCTCTTGAATATCAATGACCTGAGAATAATACGCAGAGTGTGAGCGAGGATTGCGTCCCAACAACAACGTCTCTTACCTTTGACTCAACGGTGTTCTCAGCGATAAGCTGGTACACATGTACAGGCTTGGTCTGACCGATGCTGATAAAAAGTATTGATTAGAAATTCGTGGTGCAGGACTTTCCCCGTACGCACCGGTTGCACCTATCAATGGCCTGCGATTCAATGCCCTCTTGCCACCAACTAACAACACGTCAGCATCGGTCGAACAGTTCACAACTGTCCCAGAACTCACGGATCCATCCTACACGACCCCAAGTTAGCGGTCGTACACAGCAGAGTATCGCAATCACTCACAAATACACATTGTTGGCCACGGTCAGATTCAGTCCGAGGGCTCCCGCCTTCAAAGAAATGAGCATGACTTTGGGGTTAACACCGCTCTGACTGAAACTCTGGCTCGGCATAGGTATGATATCGTCGTCAAAGTCAGCATCAGGCGTAGGGGCCCTCCGCTTCGTCTTCTTCGACGCTTTCGCTTTGCCCTTGCCCTTCTTCTTGCGCCGACTAGCTGAGTCCGAGTCGGAGTCGTCAATGAAGTCATCGTCGTCGCCCTCGTTGGCTGACATGACAAAATCACCATCTTCATCCTTGTCGTCCGATGTGAGATCCACGATGCTCTCTGACGTCGTGGTGCGCGTGGCCCTCCGTGATCGTGAAGTACGTCCGCCAGGTGATGGCGGGGCCGCAGCGGCTGCTGGTGCTTGAGTGAGCGTGAGGGCAGGGGACTCGTCTTCTTCCAAGGGAACCGAAAAGCGCGCGATGGTCTCTTGGCGCCGTTTGGCAGACATTTTCCCGTCAAAGCGGACGTACGGTATCCTGTTCAGCTCATTCAGTTTTTCGAACGCAAGAAAAGATCAGATCGCCTACCCTGCAGCCTCAAGACTCTCGGCGATCTACCACGGATACTAATCAGGACAGCTAACATCGATAGCTTCGGCAGGGCATACCTTGTCCAAGAAAGAAGTGAACTGTGAAAACACCAGTGACTTTTCTGTCCGCGGTGTCAACTTGAGAAGGTGGATGAGCTGCTCAACCTTGGCAGATGGGCCAGAACGAAGATTGGCCAGGTCGTCGTCTTCATCTTCGTCATCTTCGTCGCGCTGTACCGGTGCCTGTGTCAACTCTGTCGGGGGAAGAGGTTCTACAAGGTCGCCCAACGTGATGGGTCGCCGATCCATAGGACACTTTGGATCTCGAGCAATGACTTCCGCGATACTTGAAATTCACAGCGTCGGTTCAGCATCATGACGCGCAGAGCCCTATAAACTCACCAAGCAAGACAGAACATATGCGAACAGCTTGTGATACGCGGATCCTCCAGAATGCCGAAGCAAATTGGGCACTCCTCATTGTCTTCGATCCCCTGCGCCAGGATAGTCTGCAAGCGAATTTTATCTGCAGCTGTGAGCTGCTTCGCCGGGGCAGGTACCGCGTCTACTTCGTTTTCGGCGGCGTCGCGGAGCTGTGACAGATAGTTGGGAGGCAGAAGACCAGGGTGTAGTGCAAGTTGCCGCAGGCGGGTAAGCATGCTGAGGACGTTGGATTGGACCTAATTCGTATGAAAACATCAATTTTCAGTGGCCGAAATGCCGTAGAGAGGCACTTACTACCGCAGAGCCTATTCCTCCATGTCGCTCGATCAAGTTTCCTACGCGCTGCTGAGATATATCCTCAACAGCGTCGTACAGTTCCTACAGGGACGGTTCATGAGACAGCAAAGTCACAATGAGAAGGACCCCACATACCCTTGCCTCATCCGTGAGAGCGACAGGAACCACAGTGACCTCAACCTGGATCACGGGGTCACCATCTCGAAGTTTGAGAATACGGGCGCGGACTTACAGGTGGCAATGGCACGAGAGGGTTCCCGTTGCTATCTTGCATTTCCTTGGTGCGCCGAATACAAACATGACTCATGACCGCCTTCATCAATTCTGCACCATTCGGGTCACCATCTTTGAGAGGGCGGAGAACCATGCGCTTGAAGAAGTCCTCGTTGTCCAATGGACGACAGATTTGAAGGAATGTAAGGATAGAGCCGAGATCCTACAGGGAGTCAGCCTACCACCAAGAGACACAAATAGTTGAAAACACCTTGGGGGAGTTGATCTACGGCACTGTGAGTCTCGCAGAAAAATGTACAACGCAAACAAGACTTACGATTGGGGTACCGCTTAGCACCCATCTGCGTTGTGCGTCCAACGCACACACAGACTTGGCCATCTTTGTTTTTGGGTTTCGAATACTGTGCCCCTCGTCCAAAATGACCCGCTTCCACTTTACGTCAAACATGCCTTTCTCGGTCTTCCGTTTCTTCTGCGTCGGCTCAAGCCCAGCTCGAGTGGTGAGGGAATCGTCGTGCTCCTTGACGACAGTCTGGTACGTAGTGATTACGACGTCGTACTTCTTGAGCTGTTCGGGAGTCATCTTCCGCCCTGTACCGTAGTAGATGCAGTAGCTCAGTTTGCCGTCCTTGACGTGATCTTGGATCTGTTTCTCCCAGTTTGAGAGGACTGACAAAGGAACAACTGAAAAGGCGGCGTATTAGTTGCTATGAAGTCGAAATGGTACAAACGTCGTGGCGCACCAATCAAAGTCGTATTTGAGTAGTCGATGGGAATATCGATCTTTGTGGTTAGGATGAGGGCTAACATTGTGAGAGTTTTGCCCTAGAGTCTGCGTCAGGGACTGCACAAAACCTATAAGGCCTGGACCTACCAAACCCATGCTATCAGCACACAGAGCGCCACGTCCAAGCGGGGGTGGTAGAGTCTGGGGAGTCTTCGTGGCGACTGACAACGCTGTTAGCGGAATACGAAGATAGAGGGAACAAAGAGAACGCACGATTGAAGTAGAATGCCTAGTGAAGCCCATGTCAGCGCCAGCGTCACCGCACGTAGAGTGTACATACCGTTCCGCCAGCTTTCCTGTATTGCCAAAACTGGACAGGTTTATCGCCCTCTTTCTTGGGAAGTTCTGGGTACTCGTGCTCGACACACCACTGCAAGGCTTGGCTCTTGAAGACGTATCAGCAAGATGTCCATAGTGAATACAATGACAGTCCTCACCTGATGCTTCAACAGGTTGACTTTTAGGTCCCCGGCAGCGAGGCCAGGCGGATTCGGATGCTCAGGAAGCGCAAGCAAGTCGTCTGTGGGGCAAAGCATATCAAGCAACGAACTTCTCCGGCCTTGATCGTCGACTTTCTCGAGGTTGTTCAGGATCTGCCGTAGTTCTTGCGCTCTGGCCATATCCTCGGCTTGTTTCTTCAAAGCCGCTTGCTGGGCAGCGAGCTGTTGAGGTGTCAGCTTCTTCGTCACGGTAACACCGCGCTGGCTCGGACCAGCGCCGTATGAGCCTCCGTATGGGCCGCCATAAGAAGGGCCGGCATACGCAGATCCGTATGATGCAGGCTGCGGGATTTGGTGTCGTTGTGGGGCGCCGGGAACGGGTGCTGGACCAGAACCGGTTCGCGCAGAGAAGCCTCTTTGTCCGGGTGTTGCCCAAATGAGTTTGCGCTCGAGCTCGACGCGTTTGTTCGCTGCTCCATAGATCTTCAATGTCCTGATATAATCGTCAGAACCAGAGTATAAAAACCAGAGTGAACACAATACATTGACAGGGAGTAAGCGTGTCCAGTCACTGAATCGCAACGTGAATATATGCGCTGAACCAACGAGTTATCTGTAGCTTACAGTTGCCTTCATGCATCACGCCCTCCACCGTAACGTCTCCTCGGTCCATGAGTGGAGCAAGTTTGGAAGCGATAGTTCTCGGTATGTGGCCAACCTGCGTCCTGCCGATGTTTTCGACTTTGATAGCATTCCTGACGCACGGCAAGTCAGTCTCTAGCAAGGTTAAACTTGATAGGAGCGTATGCTTACGCGTCATATCGATTTGAAGGTTCACGTATCAGCCTGACCTCCTCTCCTTGACCGACCAGACCTAAGGGCGCCCTCCGTGAGCTCGACGGGTCATTAAGAGCAGGCGCCACACGACGTACCCTTGTAATACTGAACGCCTACTACGTTCGTGCTCATCATCACATACAACTCATCCTTGACTTCCTCCTCAGGCACAATCTCCTCGATGTCGTCGTCAATGACTATAGTACGCGTGCCGGCTGCGCGAGATCCTGATTGTGAGGAGGAAGGTTGTGACGACCCCGACTGTGAGCTGCTAGGCGCGTCGAACGCGGCTTTTCGCTTCAATTGTGTTCCGCTTGGAGTGTTGGCGACCGTTGCACTTGCTTTCGCGCCTTTCTTCGCGCTTTCTGGGACGTCAGTAGGGTCAATGCGTTTGAGGGCGACGGCCATGCGGATTTTGTTCTGGTCTGCTGGTCTAATGGAGCATTTGAGTAGGCTGCGCCGGATCGAAATAGAGCTATCAAGACTCACAGAAGCTTCGACCAGCCTGGGATGCGCTCTAGCTTGCAGCTAGCCAGTGTGCTCAAAATATCGGGTGTAACACATCCCCTACATAAGAACGTGAGCTCTGCAGGCTCGCGACTGCAGCGGAACGAAACTCACCAGTGTCTCCATTCAACAGTCTCTCCATATTTCCCAAATTCTACTTTTCCATAACGCAGCGCTCCGAGCTCAATGAGCGTGCCTTTGCAGGGTGCCGGGCCATGGCAAGCGGCCTTGCTGCTCTTGCTATACTGGAGAGTACGGCAGCGATAACATGAGCCAAAAGTGCTATATCAGCATGCATAAAACGTACCTCGAGCGAATGCGCAGTCGCCATGGTGGTTGGGAGTAAGCGAGGGTCTCGAAAGCGCGCTCGAAGTGTCGAGAATCAAGTCAGCGCCTGGCCCCAAAACAGGGATCCCGCTGTGATGCGCCATCACCCTAGCAGACGATCCAGATTTGGGAGTGCCTGATCGCAGCCATTCATTAACCACGACTGTGACTGCTGCACAAACGCCATGAATTTCCTGGATGCGTATGACATAACAGAACCCACAGTGACCTCCCGCACTACAGAGGGTCCCGAAACATCGCTCAACGAGGAGGTGACGCAGGTCGTTGGGCAGCTCAGCCGGTTCTGGGGAGGCTTCAGGAAACAGGTGAGCTCGTGCGATCCCACTTGCAACATTGGCGCGAAGGCGTTTGCGGTTCTTCGCGCGGTGTACTCAAATGTATTTGTAGAGCCAAACCGTTCTTGAGAATGCGCGAAAGGACCTCACCGAGGTCGTCTCACAAGCACAGAAGGAGCTCACAAAGCTGACGACTGATGTGCCGGAACAACAACAGACGAGAGAGGCAGGCTCTTCAAGTATGGACACCGATGGTGGCGTAACGCCTACAGACAAACCAACCGACGGCGGAGAGCCCGAGTCATCCACTGAAGGTGACGCGGCAGACGAAGCGACCACACCCACTTCATCTCGACATGCACGCGGCCCATCCGTCTCCGTCGCGGCGCAGAACCTCTTTTCTCGCCTCCAGTCCGCTCTTCCCTCCGACCTCGCTGCGACAGTCCAAGCAAAGCTCCCCGAGAGTATCAAGCAAGGCGCAGGCGCGGTCGACTTTGCACAGCTACGTACAACATTAGCCGGCGAATTCCAACGCGTACAAGGCATCACGCGTGCCCAAGCAGAAGAATACGTGCACAAGTCGGAGGAGCTCTTGCGCGACGCTGGCGAATTCCTCAAAGAGGCCGTCAAGGTCGTCCCACCCGAGGAGGGCGCGCAGGCCGTACCAGGCGTCATGTGGGACGGGTCAGACATTTGGATGCTTCCAGAGTTTAACGCTCCATCGAACGTCGAGACAAGCGCGAAGGGGAAAGGCAAGGCGAGGGATGGCGCAGAGGGGCTCAGGGCGGTGGCTACGCGGGCTGAAGCGCTTCTAAAGCAATTGAAGCACGATCCCGAGGTTATCAGGGTCGACCCTGAGGCGGATGACCGGGCGAAGCAGATGTGGGATGAATGGCATCAGGCGGAGGTTCAGACGAAGGAGGATGGTGTGGATGGGAAGGAGTTTATGGATGCTCGGAATACTGCATTGATAGACCCTGTCGACGGCGAAGCCCTAAAGCAAACTATGGACGCCCTTGGTGCGTTCATCTCCGCCTCGTTTATCGCTGTGTATACTAAAGATATCTGCAGTACCCTCCGCCATGACAGAGGAGACGTTCTGGAAACGGTACTTCTTCCGAGTCTGGCAGGTTACCCGCGAAGAGCAACGGCGGAAGGCCCTCTTGCAAGGTACGTCATTCCGATTTCCTCTGTCGTCATATCTTCTGACATTTCAGCCACAGGGACGGTAGATAACGAGGAGGAATTTGATTGGGAAAGCGACGACGATGAGGCCACCGTCCAGCAGAAGACGGAGCCAACAGAAACCGCCACCAAGGCGACTGAAGAGCACACGCCGTCCATCGAGGTACATGCCGCAAAGGCATCGGTAGCATCAACACCTGCCACTGGAAGCCCACCGCGGCGTCTCAGCAGTGATGAGGATAGTTACGATGTCGTTTCGTCTCAGGTCAGCAACAACGAAGAGGCCAAGGAGGACGACACCAAGGTTACTGGAGGCAAGAAGACGGATGCCAAGGATGACGACGAAGAGGACAGTGACTGGGAGTAGAACTGGACTAAATAATCTGGATTAATGTACTTTATTTTGAGCGAGTTACGGAAATCGTTGAGAGTTCTGATTTTTGTCGAATGAACGAATGTTCAGTAACTACTGGGTCCCGCCACCATCCGAATGCACGCGGAGCGCGCTATCAATAATTCTCTTCTATTATATAGTGCTATCGCGTTCTCTCTCAGCCCTATTCTCCCAGAATATTGTGTGGGGCTGCGGGCATAGATAAACAGGTACGAAGCTATTTTTATGCACGTATGATGGCGGAGGGCGGGATGGGCTGAAAACGGCAAACGTCGGGGCAGGCGTCTGCAACATCGCTTTGCCTGTGCCTGCTCGAAGCGACCGCGCTTTCCCGGCGCTGTGCCTCTTGACGAATTCGCCGTGTACCTCAGTGACCTCACCGTGGTGGTGGGCGTGCCGGGAGCGGATGATGCGTGCCGGGGAACACGCGCCTCGTGGCGGCCCAGCTGGACGCCAATGCCGGCTGTCGCCTTGTTCCTTCGCTCTTGCGCTCATTGCCCGGTCAATGATTTCACGTCGCTGAAGGTTGCAGGTCGCCTCTTTCGTTCCCCCACCTCCAACGCAAGTCTGCCATGCGTGCTGCTGCGCGCCGTCGCGCCGTCGCGTTCCTCAGGACAGATCTTTCTCTCCACGGCTTGTTAAGGATCCTTTGGGCTCTAGTCGTCTTGTGGTACGAGGCAGGAGTCTATCGCTATCGGCTGTTTCGCTGCAGCTGGCCTGATCAGGAGCTCGACCTGGTGAGTACATCGTCCCCACTCTGTCTGCCGGCCGAGAACCGTTCAAACGGACAATCCCCCTCCCTAGTCGAAAGCTACGCCCGCGACGCACGTTCTGCTGGTTTCAGACCCGCAGGTACGATATCCCTCCTCGCACAAGCACGGCTGCCTCTTTCCCAAGGTCCATGACTGGTTCTACCACGCCGGACTCACGCGGAACTGGCGGTACGTCAGGGGGCTCGCCCCCGACGCCGTCGTGTTCCTGGGCGATATGCTAGACGCGGGAAGCACCATCCAGGACAACGACGAGTACGCCTGCCCTTTTATCGCGCTCCATGCCGCCACTGACCCACCCCCAGGTATCTCTCGACCGTCGCGAAATTCCGCCATATTTTCGCCGTCGAACCAGACGTCACCGTTTACCACGTTCCTGGGAACGAAGACATCGGGTGCGTGCCCCTTGTGGACGCGTGCATAAACAAACAAGCTCACTCGGACGCGTCTTATTCAGACTTAACCTCAAGGGCTCAGAAGTCGACCGTGTCCGGCAGCGCTATGTCAAGTATTTCGGTGCCATGAACCAAGTGACGACCATCAGCAATCATACACTCGTATTTTTGAACGCGCCTGGGCTGGTCGAAGAAGATTATCAACGCGCGCGACACCCTGGAATGAAGGACTATCAACATTACGAGACTGTCAAGGGCAGTACGGTGGACTTCGTGAGGTCGCATGCTCCCTCGATGGGTGGGTAGACTTTTTGGGTGCGTGCTGTGCTGTTTTGTTTACTGTTGTGCTACAGCAGACGACGCGGACCCGATCATTCTGTTCAGCCACATCCCGCTCTCGCGTCCCGACTCGGCGTCCTGTGGACCTTTAAGAGACCACGGCACGATCCGGCGCGGTGCAGGCCCTGGATACCAAAACACCTTCGGGAAACAGACGACACAGTTTCTGCTCGAGACTCTGCAGCCCGCGCTCATATTTAGGTGCGCCCTCAGCTGTGTTTTACATCTTGAGACGGCTAACAGCGATGTTCCAGTGGCGACGATCGTGACTATTGTGCATACACCCACGAGATTGCTTCACCGCGTCCTGAAGGCGGGATCCTGCGCGTAGATGAAACAACCGTGAAGTCCTACTCACCTGCAAACAACATCCACCACCCCGGCATCCATCTCCTCTCTCTCGCGCCCTCCTCCGCAGATTCGCCACCCTCACAAGCCCATGCACCATGCTTCCTCCCTTCGCACGGACACATCCACAGCGCAATCTACCTGCCACTCGGCGCGCTCACAATCCTCCTACTCTTCATCCACACCCTACGCGCAGCTCGTACGACCGCGCACAGCCCCAAAGCGCAGAGCCCGCTGCCATCATTCGCAGACGACACGCCACCGTCGTTCAAATCATACTCCGTGCGCACACAGGGCGGGCGTACACTCCTCGGCGGCATCCAAAGACGCGACGCCGACGAGAAACCCTCGCTGACCTCTGCGCCGTCACCCCGCGGGTGGTTCTCCCTGTCGTTCCTCTCGAGGGACTCGCGGCGGAATAAGCGGCTGAGCACCGACCGCCTCGACGTCCGGACAGGACGCACACCGCGGTGGCGTCGCACCGCACGGCGGATTGGGATTGATTTCGCACACGTCGTGGGGCCTTCGGTTGTGTTGTGGGCATTGCTATTGTGGAACTCGCTGCGCTAGAGATACTCGTGCAGTCTGAGTAAAAGGAAGTGGTAGTTGCTTGTTTATTGTTTTTGGTTAATACTGTGTGGACTAAAAGACCCCCGACGCTTTGAGAACACTCGCTGTAGTAATTTAGATATCTAACATATACCGATCCGTCTGTTTGGACAGTGTATGTGTTTGTGGGTGGAGGGATAATTACGACGCGTCTGCAGGGTTGAGTGGAGCGACGCTCATCCTGTGAACAGATCCTACCTCCGTTTGAAATAACGGGAAGTGTATCGACCCTTTCGGAAATAAACGTCAAGCGACAGACAACCCCAGGCCTGCTCTAGTCTCGTGTGTAAGACGCAGCCAGGGGCCCTAGAGCCCCATGGAGGCACAGACTAATTATGTTCACGTTCCAGACCGCATCCCTAGTGAGCAGAAAAACTGAAATTGAAGAGAAAAAAGCACGGGCGCGCAATTAATCTGCTCTGTAGTGTTCTCCCGCTCCGAAGAGGATCTACGGAGCGCGGGTGAAGACGCGTCTTCGGGGACTTGTCGCCGCGGCCTCCTTCCACCGCACCCGGAATACGGTATCATTGGAACCGAGTTCGACGCGATTGTTACGCGTCATACGGCCTGTGCTTCAGCAAACAAGAACATGACATTGCCAACCGCGCTCGATAAGCTACGAAACATGCACGTATGTATGCTGTTCACCCGTAATCTTCATTCTTCCCCATGCACGAAGCGGTCCAATTCTGGATCAAGTTGGACAGAAGTGCGGGCGGTCCCTGTACGCCTATCCCTGCCTATCCACCCAGCGAGAGCGGGTCAAAGCGGAGTTGATTGCGTTTGGCCATCCGTCGAATGCCTGGACCTGGAGGCGTGGATTGGTATCATGCAGTACGCTCATGTCGTGGCGTCAAAACGCTGACGTTGACGTTGAACGGAGACAGCCAGGATTTGTGGCTCTTCTGTCTGCCTTGGCTGGTCGGCATGTATAGAAGATTTGTGTCACGGCGCATGCTAGATCATGCGTGATTAGTCAAGTCTCCAGGTTCTGGGATGTGTGGCAAAGACATAGCGGTGACAGTACTTAGCTATAGGCTTCTCAAAACAATGAAAGTACATGTGGGTTGCTGTTGCAGAACAGAGAAATTGCGGCGTCTTGCAGAGAACGTAGACTGGCCGCTGAAGACTGCATGGGCCGTTCCAGAACGGTGATATCAACTGTCTGCGGTATGTCGTGAACAGGTGTGGGACGGTGCCTGTCGCCAAGTGTCAGGATGTTCTGTTGTGTGCACGGATGGCTGTCGCAGCTGGCGCCCTGCGCGTTCGATCGCGCCGTGCCTTGTTGACGATCCCAGGGTGTCGCGCGGCCGCCAGACGTCGGTGCAAGGACGTGGGCCTGCGGACAGATGGACGGCGCGTTGGGGACACGCGGGCGGCAACGTGTCGATTCGCGAAATTCCTTGTGGACTGTGCCGGCGGACGGGCGGGCGGGTGTTGATTGTGCCCTAGTATCGTGGATACTGGCCGGGAAAACGAGGCGAGCAAAGGGGATGCGAGGCCGCTTGCCGGGCCCGAGAGGGGAGGAGGTGAAGCAGATGCGCGGAGGGGGGCCCGAGCGGGTGGCGAATCTAGCCAGGGAAGCGGTGCCGACTATTCGTTCGGGCTGGGATGATCAGACGCAGCCCTTTAAAGGGGATGTGCAGCGGGCGGGGGGCATACTCGGCCTTTCTTGTGTCGAGCGTGCGCCGGCGAGCGCGGCGGAATGCACGCACGTTTGTCGCGGCAGCCGGGGAGTGGGCGGGGGTCGTCGTCGTCGACGGCGACGGCAAGCGCCATCGCCCGCTTCTCGCTGGTCGTCGGATCGAATACGAGTGAGGCCAGCTGGACGCGGCCGCGGAAATCGATCTGTGAGCCCATCTACGAGGAGCCAGCTTCGGATTTGCCCGCAGAGGATCTCGAGATATATAAACGTCACCATCGCCCCCGCATCCCTCTCACCAGGACCCTGTCCGCCCCTCAACTCATCTCCACCACCACCACCCGCCCCGTCCACATCGGCAAGTCCATCCCCGCCACCATGGACTCCCTCATGCCCCGCAGTGAGTCCACCCGCCTCCGCGGCCAGAGTCAGCTCGACTTCAAGACTGCCACCACCGGCGTCGCCGCCAAAGCCATGCGCAACGAGATCAGCAACCTCGTTCGCTCGGTCAGCGACCCCCAGACCAAGAAGGTACGTCCCCGTCCCCTCGCCCCCAACGTCGCGCTCATCGCGCTTCTCGCGCCCCTCGCACCCCCAGGCCTTCGATACCGAGATGCAGTCATTCTTCTACCTTTTTACGCGCTACCTCGCGAAGCGGGCCCACGCTCAGGACCTGTACGTTTCCCCCTCCGATTCCTCGCACCCGCTGACGCGTCCCAGTGACTGGGATCGTATCAAGACCCCTGGCGAAGACAAGATCGTCCCCTACTCGAACCTCCCCGAGGGCGACTCCAAGAACCTTAACAAACTCGCCGTTCTCAAGGTTAATGGCGGTCTCGGTACCTCTATGGGTGAGCACCCTCGCTTTGCAGTCCCCCAGTCTGTGCTGACCTCTTCTAGGTATGACTGGCGCGAAGAGTGCGCTCGAGGTCAAGGACGACATGACTTTCCTCGACCTTACCGTGCGCCAGATTGAGCATCTCAACACGACGAGCCGCGTCGATGTTCCCCTCATCCTCATGACGTCCTTCAACACTCATGAAGACACCCTCCGTATCATCAAGAAGTACGCGAACCAGCAGTTGCGCATCACGACCTTCAACCAGTCGCGGTACCCCCGTATGTACAAGGAGTCACTTCTCCCGTGCCCCAAGAGTGCCGATGACGACAAGAAGAACTGGTACCCCCCGGGTCACGGTGACTTGTACAACGCGCTTTACCAGTCAGGTGTCCTCGATCAGCTCCTCTCCGAGGGCAAGGAGTACCTTTTCGTCTCCAACTCGGACAACCTTGGCGCTGTGTGCGTGTTTTCAGCCCCTACTTGATCGATGAAACTCAAATTCTCTCCGCACAGCGTGGACGAGAAGATCTTGCAACACATGATCGAGTCAAAGGCCGAGTTCATCATGGAGGTCACCGACAAGACCAAGGCCGATGTCAAGGGTGGAACCCTCATCGACTACGACGGTCACATCCGTCTACTCGAGGTCGCCCAGGTCCCGAATGAGCACATTGAGGACTTCAAGTCCGTGCGCAAGTTCAAGATCTTCAACACGAACAACCTCTGGATCAACCTGAAGGGTCAGTACAGAATGACGTCATCCAATTTCATTTTATTCAGGTGACCCTGACCTACCCCTCTACAGCCCTGAAGCGGATTATGGAGGGTGGCGAGATGGAACTCGATATCATTGTCAACCCCAAGACAACCGACGACGGCCAGGCGGTTCTCCAGCTCGAGACTGCGGCCGGTGACGGCATTCAGTTCTTCAACAACGGCCACGGTGTAAATGTCCCGCGTAGCCGCTTCTTGCCCGTCAAGAGTTGTTCGGACTTGCTCCTTATCAAGAGCGACATCTACTCGCTTCAACACGGTCAGCTCGACATCAACCCGCAGCGCATGTTCGAGACGACACCCGTTATCAAGCTGGGCGACCACTTCAAGAAGATCGCGCAATTCCAGAAGCGCTTCAAGAAGATTCCCAAGATCATCGAGCTCGACCACTTGACAGTCACTGGCGACGTGTACTTTGGTCGCAACGTCACCCTGCGCGGCACAGTCATCGTTGTCGCCAACGAGGGCCAGCGCATCGATATCCCCGACGGCTGCATTCTGGAGAACCGGCTGGTGTCCGGCAACTTGAACCTCATCGTACGTATTGTATTCTTTCCATTACCGCCGTCCATACCCACTCACACTTTACCACAGGAATTGTAAAACCCTGGATTTCTCATGCGGACAATAATTGTTTTTCGAGTGGTGTTCTCATTTTTTGGAAACCGCACCTCTCGGGTCATGGAAGTTGTCATAGACGCACACGTTTTTTCTTTCTCAAGTACAAAATGGACAGTAATCATCGATCCTAATAACTTGTATCGCTCTTTGAACGCGATTCGCAGATTAGAGTAATCTAGGCGGCCAATATAGTCATTGACATCTCATGCCGCCGCTGCGTGCTTGCAACGTGTTTCGGGCGTGGTCGCGAGCCATGTGCGTCGCACGGAGGCCCGGGGGTGGAGGGGAGAATTTCAGGTCGCGGCGACAAGTCTCCGAGGTCGCGGTTCTTTGGGGGTGGATCGGCGCGGTCCTATCGAAGAGAGGCGAACCGGTATCTTAGTGAGAACCATGAGCGGGATGGATTGCATCGCATCGTATCTTCACGGAACGGAGGAGTTGCGCGCATCCTGAGGAGGTGTCACTCGATTGTCTCCGATGGGATGTCATTTTCGGTGGCGCAGTGCGCGTCGCCCGAGAGTAATAAGATTGATATACGTTTCCTGGTACTGATGCTGTCGTGTCGTCCTCACTTTTGAAGTATCCAGAATTATCTCCAAAGCGATTACTCGAGGCGACTTTGGATGGAGGCAGAGGCTCGGATTGCACGCGCCAAATGGTACATATGCGTGTGGCGCGAATGCGCGCCCCGGTCATTGACGTTTTCGTTTTTTCTTCTTCATGTCAAACACGGCATTTCTTGAAGGCGTATATCCGTCATTCGGATGTGCCCCTCCTGGTACAGAACCATAAAAGTATGACATTCCCCTGACGGTTGCTGTGTCTCCGGCAAGCTTGATACTCACGCATGTCTGTCTTCAGCGACACAGAAGGTCCCACGGATAGACTTCAAGGTACGACTGAATCAAAGGAACCCACCCGTGTCGCAAAGACCGGCTTTGAGTCCCAACTGGGCCCGGCTGTGAGCTAGGTAGTGATGTGCGGGACCATTCACGGGCATAGTAGTTTGATAGAGTTTTCAAAACAACGACATCTTCTAGCTGTTCCATGCATTCTACAAGAAAGTCCACCAGGCAACCGCGACAAAAACGACAATGGGAACCCATGCCACCGCGCAGACGTCGCCCGCAAACGCGCGCAGCACGCCGTGCCGTCGCCTCCCCGCCGCCTCCGACGCCCGTCCGCGGCCGCCCAGCAGATACGACGCCAGCCGCCGCGCGGCCCGAACGCTGACCGTGCGTCCGCAGACCCGCGGCGTCCGGCGCTGGCCCTTCGCAGTCACGAAGTTGGCAGGGGTGGGAGGCGGCAGGATGTACGTGCCACTCCCACTGCCCAGTTCGTCGTCTGATGCGTCGAAGACCTTGATGGTGAGCGTCGGCGGCGGCGACGGCTTCGAGCCCCAGAGGTTGAGGTTCTCGACGTCTGTCGGGGAACGTGTCCGGAGCGGCAGGCGAGGAGAAGAGGTGGACCATGAGGACGAGCTGCGCAGCCCCAACGCGTTGGCAAGTAGAAGGACGAGGAGGGTAGCGATAATGAGGGGGACGTAGACGGAGAGGTAAATGCGGATCTGGTCGGGCAGAGCGCATGGAACGTCGTTGAAGCTGGCTGCGGAGTTGGACAGCGTCGGGTCGAGAGAGAGAAGCTGGAATCCAGGTCTGTGTATTCCCATCGCCATCGAGAAGGACTTGACAGAAATTTCTTTCACTGTTCCGTGCGACGAAAGAGGAATGTCGTCCGTTGCGGGTAGCGGGTGGTGATATTCACAGTAGTCATGATCGTCCCCACTAGGTGTAATCAGACGTCAGCGCGTTATAGGAAGAAGTTACCAGTATATGAGCTGACCTAAAAACTACGATGGGTCGAATGCTATCCAGAAGTAATTGAGAGGCGTGGGCACTGAGGGTGTTTTCGTATCCAAATCCTGCGCCTTCTCGAATGGTACCCTTCTCACGCAATGGGCCACATTTTGCCGTTTGCGGACGAGCAAGAGGTATGTGGGTTATCAAAATGACCGGCTTCTTTTCTTGTGCTACAGGAGGGATGGATGAGCTTGGATCCCAAACAAAAACGGCTTCCGCTTACCAGAGGCTGCTGCGGATTGCTGAATGAAGGCAATAGGTCCCCGGGTTTGTCGCATAGCCCATCGCTCGAAAGTCATTCCCGATGCGACACGCTTTGCATCCTCCTCCACCAAACCTGGCGCGTCGATCATGACGAACGTGTGATTTGCTATTTCAACACGTTGATTGAGTGGGCCAAAATGCGATGTGTATCGCACATGCGCGTTCTTGGAAAACGCTTCATAGTCTCCTATGCTGCAGTTCTTGGTCTCAGTACGCCCAAGGGTACGGTAAGCGAGACTTACCCGACGTCATGGTTCCCAGGAATATAGTACACTGGAATCTTGTCCTTCAATGCAAAGATACTTTGGAATCTGCTGTAGTAGCTTTCGTATCTTGCGTGATGTCAGGATTGTGCGCGTCCTCTGAAGCAATTGGGTACACACTCTGCTTCCGACATGTCGATTCTTCCGTTGTCCATCATATCGCCCAAGAATATGACCACGTTGGGGGAAAGACGCGTAGTTGCCCACCAGCTCCTCCGCATATTCAAGTCCACAATGAACTGGCTGAGCGTCATGAGCCAGGGGGAACGGCCGGGATACGAGCGATGATCGAGAATTTGAGGGTCGGCGACGAGCAAAACGCGCGCTGCTTCACTCGTAGTACTGACTGACTAGACTGTTTAAATGAGTACACAGCCGTGAGACGCAGCAAAGACGTACGCTACTTGCAGAGTCTTGTACTCCTGGCCATTTGCACTGGGATACATGATATCGGAATGTTCCCAGCTCGAACCAAAGAACGGTTGCGACCCAGAGGATTCTGAGTATGTTCACAGCGCGAGGCCCGCTTTTAGCAAGGGCTGATATTTGTGCGCTGAGCATGGCGATGCATTCGGCGACGCGGTGGTCGCGGTGTGAGTGTAACCGTGAGTCTGTCCGCGCGCAGCATACACAGTTTGTGATCCAGTAAGCACTTTATTGAAGGCCCCCTTCAAAAGTCAGTGACCTTTCGTGATCGGGTAACGACTGGATTTATAGGGTAACACCACCCGCGCTTACCGATCTGCTAGGCGCCCATTTGGAATTCTCGCTTGCGCTCTTGCGCGTTATCCAGACCTCACTGCATCCTCGACCACCATGGCCTCCAGTATAGAACTCATAAATCCAAAAGCCGAGAGTGTGCGCAGGGCGGCGGCTCTCCAGGTATGTCCAATCCTCGCTCGCGCTAGATGTGTGCTCACAGACTGTAGGTGAACATTACCGGCGCGATGGGCCTCGCAAGTGTCGTGAAAGGGAACCTTGGTGCGCCGCGCATTTTTTGTAACACAGTAGTCAGAGTTAACATGACTTGATACAGGCCCAAGAGGAACACTGAAGATGCTCGTTGACGGTGCTGGCCAGATTAAGATGACGAAGGATGGCAAAGTGCTCCTCTCCGAGATGCAAATACAAAACCCGACCGCGGCCATGATCGCGCGTACTGCAGTCGCGCAGGACGACCAAGTTGGCGATGGAACGACGTCGGTGGTGCTGCTCGTCGGCGAGCTGTTGAAACAAGCGGATCGGTTCATCTCCGAGGGCGTTCACCCGACAGTCATTGCAGAGGGCTTTGATCTTGCGAAGAAGGAAGCGTTGGCGGTGCGTTTGTCTTTTTATGTCATCTAGGATACCATTGACGCGTTTCTTTAGTTCCTGGATACGTTCAAGCAGCCCGTGAAGCTAGACAGGGCGACGTTAATCAATGTCGCGTACACCTCGCTTGCAACGAAAATTCACGGGGCCTTGGCGAAGCAGCTGGCAGCCGACGTCGTCGATGCCGTGCTTACTATTCGTGCACCTCCGGTAGCAGCAGGTTCGTCAACTGAGCCTCAGTCTACGGTTCACGGCCATTTATGTTCCTTCACAGATGCAAAGGATCAGTGGCGGGAACCGATCGACCTTCATATGGTTGAGATCATGAAGATGCAGCACCGAGTAGCGTCAGAGACTCAGCTTGTCCGTGGGCTTGTGCTCGACCATGGTGGACGCCACCCGGATATGCCTAAACGGGTGGAGAACGCGTTCATCCTGACCTTGAACGTCAGTCTTGAGTACGAGAAAACGTAAGCCTCTCATATCGTCTGGTGTCGAAATTACTAATTTGCTGCCCTCGTCAGCGAGGTCAACTCGAGCTTCTTCTACTCATCGGCAGAACAACGCGAGAAGTTGGTGGAGTCGGAGCGGAAATTCACAGACGCAAAGTGCAGGAAAATCGTCGAGTTCAAGAACCTCGTGTGCGATCAGGCTGTCGGCTCAAATGAAAAGCCAAAGAACTTCGTCATCATCAACCAGAAGGGCATTGATCCCCTCAGCCTGGACATTCTCGCCAAGAACGGTATCCTCGCACTTCGTCGGGCAAAGCGGCGCAACATGGAGCGGTAAGTCTCCGTCATGGCAAATTCAATCGTATCTGACCTGTCTCGTGCAGCTTGCAGCTTGTATGCGGCGGCACTGCCCAGAACTCTGTGGATGACCTGACACCGGACGTGCTGGGTTGGGCCGGTCTCGTCTATGAGCACACGCTCGGCGAAGACAAGTTCACGTTCATCGAAGACGTCAAGGAGCCAAAGAGCGTGACGCTCCTCATCAAGGGTCCGAACCCACACACGATCCAGCAGACCCAGGACGCACTGCGCGACGGCTTGCGTGCGGTGAAGAACGCGCTCGAGGACGAGGCGCTTATTCCCGGCGCGGGTGCGTTCGAGGTCGCGTGCTCGGCACACCTTGCTGGACCTGTGAAGAAGAGCGCAAAGGGACGCGTCAAGATGGGCGTGCAAGCATTCGCCGAGGCGTTGCTCATCATCCCTAAGATGCTCGCCGCGAACGGCGGATTCGACGTCCAAGACGCCGTTGTCCAGCTCCAGGTCCGTTGAATGCATCTGCTCAGGTACGGCACGGAGAAACTGATTGCGATTGCGTTTTTGCGTGTAGGAGGAACAGGCCGAAGGGAACGTCGTCGGGATTGACCTGCAGTCTGGAGAACCCTTCGACCCGGTTGTCGAGGGTATCTGGGATAATTATCGGGTGAAGCGGCAGATGCTGCACTCATGGTAAGCTCTGCATTTTCCTTGCCCACCGTTCCGCGCTGACCCCGTTGGCAGTTCCGTAATCGCCGTGAACTTGCTCTCAACCGACGAGATCCTCCGCGCGGGCCGCAGTTCGCTCAAGCCGGACGGGCAACAGTAGAAACGTTCAAACTCCGTGTATCACCTAGTGCTCTCAGACAAATACAATTTTCTACGTTATGATTATGCTTGCTAAATGAACAATGAGCACTAAACGAAGACAACATGTCAGCATCTCCTGACCATTCAACCTGACGCGCCTTCGTCAACACTACGTAACGTACACATATAAGCGGGGAGATAAGGTAGAAGATGCTAGCTAGAAGGATCCCTTCGTGGATGAAGCACAGCAATCGACGATGCGAGATACCCAAATGACAGGAGGTTGCAACGGAAAAGAAGTCAGTAAAATACACACACGTACACATCATGGAGAATCAGTGTCAGAATGGTCCCAGATTGCATGGTTCAATGATGGCGGGATGGTGGCTGTAGAGGGAAGGGTAGAAGTTGATAAGTTAAAAGCGGGATCGAGGGGTCGTTTAACAGTCGTGGGTCGTATGCGGTAGTGGGAATTGTTGCAACTAACCTGCGTAGATGCAGAGGGTATAGTAGAAGAGGTGGCGTTGAAGCCCCACGATGTGCCGCTGTTCGTAGGCAGAAGGACCGTGCGTTTCCACGCATACCCAGGAGAGCTCTCGAGGGTAGCCCCAGCCTTCGACGGCGGCGTGGCGGGAGTAGATGTCATAGGTCGAGAACCGAGCATGCGCTCAACAGCACGCTCCGAGTCGTCTGTCGAGTTGCCACACGGGTCGGGGGCTGTCGCCTCAGGGCTGGACACCCTCGAGTGCAGGTGATCCAATAGCTTCGATTTTTCGACGGCGAGACGAGGGCGCGGTGACTGAATGAAAGACGAGTTGGGACTCGTTAAAGGCGAGATTGAGGGCAGGCCATGGTTGGGGACAGGGGGTCTCTCCATAGAAAAGTTCCTAGGCCTGTGCTCGGGGGTGATTGGCCTCTGCGACTGAAAATATGGAGGGGCGAGCCGGGAGTAGGTCGCATTAGACTCAGGCATGCGGTCGCGGAGATACGTCTTATAAACAGAGTGGGATGGACCATCAGCGACCACAGAGCCGCTGTCACTCCACTCCTAGATTGAAAAGCGCGATGAGACCTGACACGACATTATATCTGGCCGTTGACTTACCTCATCTGTGGTGTATTCATCGTCGAACTCGTCTTCGGACTCTTGGGGGTACCTGAGCTCCACTTCGGCGTCCTTCTGCTTTTCCGCGAACCGTGCACCGGACTCTATCATGGAGAGGCGGGATTGAGGATTCGAGAATGGGGAGTGGACGGAAATTTGTTCCTCTGCCGCGTCTTCGCCAGCGGTCAAGGGTGCCCACCGACGCCTCAGATTCATAGGAGAAGGTTTAAATAGAGAGATCTGAGAAACACGAGCGGCCGGCGCGGAGTGACGAGACAACGACACAGAAGTCGGAGAGCCGGGATTGGAAACTGATTCGTCGCCAGCCAAGGCATGGTCCATGTTGACAGAGGTCTTGCAGACGATCGCATCCGGCTCATCGGCGCGATCATCATCGTCTTGGAGCATTGTGCGGAGACTGAACCGAACGGAGGCTGCCTCTGTCTTCTCCTCTGACGCCCATTTACGTCGAGCAAATGAGATGGGATTAGGCCTCAGAAGGGAGCCTCTGCCCATGACGAAGCGTGGCGATGTAGTGGGCGAATTATCTGAGTGATCGCTTTCGGTGATACGTATCTTCTTCCTGGGCACGTCGTCCGGGTCAGAGTCCGATGAAGTACGTTTAAGCACTACGTCTTCGAGAGCTTCTTCGCCCAGCTCCGCCCTCTCCTCCGAGTCAGAGTACTCGCCGTACTCGAAATCGTCGGAGCCGTGCTCGTCATCGAAACCGTCCATACCATCCTCGACCAGCAGAGGATATGTCCTGATGTTGGGCGGGCGCGGTACCATGCGGTGACCAAAGCTAATCCTCTTCGTCACGGTATACTGCTTGCGCATGAACCGTCCGTTGGTGCCAGACTTCTTTCCAAACCTGCCGTTCGCATCGCGGGGTTGGGCAGCAACGGCGAGAGACTTCGGAGTGAGGTTCTTCGGCGAGACAGAAGTCGAGTGAGCAGTTGGCGTAGTCGGAGTTTTCGGGGTCTCCGGAAGTGCGGGGGCAGGCTCTCGCTCGGGACTGTCTGGAACAGCACTGAGAGAGGAGCTTGAAGTAGGACAAAGGCGTGGGGACACGCGTACGCCTGGCTCGCCCTCTCTGAGCTTGAGGCTGGGCACACGGGCCCGACCACTGCGCCGACCGTCGACCGACGGCCCCTGCAACATCTGTCTGGCTTCCTCAGACATGGCCACTTTGTTGATAACTCTCTTCTTGGCGGGCCTCTCATCTTCCTCGTCATCCTCGACACGCCGTTTAGGTCTCCCGACGAGTCCGGTCAGCAACTTGCGGTTAACAGTTGCCAACGCGCTCGGAGTAACCTTCCTTGGGAACGTCGCTGTCACAACGTGGGGCACAACGGGCGGCTGTGGCGGTATGTATGCTCTAGTGTCTCCTTCGACGCGAGCGGGCCACTTGCGGTCATAGATGGCAGAGTGGCGTAAACACCTGCCCGTCCATTAGTAAACCTCGAGGCAAATTACGATACACAGTGAAGCGTACCTCGGGCATTCCGAGGCGGCATCCTTCTTGGGCCTCCCACGCTTCCCTGTGCGACCGACATTGTGACCCCAGACGACCTCCGAATTGACCGAGATGAGAGGCAGGATATTGCGACAGGTGATGCAGAGAGGTAATGGCTTTCCGTCGAGTCCTCTGGGTGCGTCCGACGGCTTCTTTTTGGAAAGCGTCTGGTCGAAGATGGGCGCGGAAACACGTGGACGCAGGTGGTGGCGAGCTTCTGGCTCACCCACGTCGACGTCACGCAGGTCGGATACTGAGGCAGTCGCACGCCCCTTACCTTTCTTGTCCTTCACGGGCGTGGAGACACGGGAGCTCTCGGTGAGGGACGACACCGTTTCGCCGGCGGACGGGAGGCGCGACGACGACCGCACGCTCGTCGACGCACTGTCAACAGTGAGAGGGGGTGTAACCAGTTGCCGGGCGGCGGAGACAGACCGACCCGCGACCGTCTTGCTTGCGGCCCTGCTCGGGGCGGCACTAGTTGAGGCCTCTGCCGACGCTTCACGCGCTTTTTGAGCGCGAGTGAGAATGACCGGCCTGAAGGATGAGGTACTGGGTGTAGCTTTACGCGGAATTGGTGCGATCGGTTCCGGGACATCACGTCCTTTGCCTTTCACAAGGGCGCGCCCACGGTGCTCCGGTTCTGGCTCCGGTGTTAGGAGCCCATGGTCGTCAACAGCGGGCGAGGCGACAATGGGTGCTGATGGAGGGACTGAAGTCAAGTCCGACACGCCTTCCACATCCTGCTCCGCCTCTGTCGCCTCGTCTTCGTCGTCTGGGAGAACTGCATACACTCCACGGCGAGTGCGGCGCTCGTTGAAGTTGATGGTATCCGCGTCCGATTCCTCTTCGGAGTCACTAGACTCGGAAAATGTGCCTCTGCGATGGCAACCACTGTTGCTCGACCCAGATCCGGAGTCGGACAATTCTTCTTCGAGTTGAGGGCCATAGCCACCACGGCCGTGCCGCTCGCAAGACGCGCACAAACAGTGGCGGTTCTTGCGACCAACTAAAAATGATTGTGAGTTCCCGACGTGCGAACAAAACGGGATGGAAGCTCACAATAACCGTCTCCATAGTGGGCGGTTACCTCTTCTCCGACGTTTATGGGCTTGATAACGCGGAATGTGATGTAGCGGCCTTCGCGAAAAAGCTCAACATTATGATCACAGTCATGCTAGAGCCATTAAACATCAGTTCCGTTGTTCGATAGGCTTGGAACGGCGGAGTTCCACTCACATTCACAAACCGCGCTGGCCCCAGGAACAGGTGGTTCTTCTTGAGCTGCTTCGAGTGAATGACGCTAAAATCGCGGCGTATCCCTACGCCATCCGCTTGCCCGCCAGTCCGCTTTAGCTCCTTGTCTTCCTCCTCTGTCAAATTTGCCATCGAGCCCTTCAGTTCGGAAATGACATTGCCGGGGGCGAGAGGACGGGTAGCTAATATGCAAAGCTCGGACTTCCCAGTGCGATGTGAATAACGCGAGGTGTGAGCGATTTCTATCGAGCCGCCGGGAAGATACAGTTCAAAGTATCGGGAGGCATGACTAGGAGGCAACGTCAGAGGCGGGCGAGGAGAGTAGTCGTGGCCGCACGCACGTAGCGAATGCGTTGGTTTGCTTCTGATCGTACGCCGATATCTTGAGGTAATACCTGACAGCGTTGAGCCTGGGGCCAGACGGCGTGAGTATGCAACCGGGGCGTCTGAGGAATGTTGAACAACGCACTGAAGCAGCTCGTCGACCGCCTGCCGGACCAATGTCTGTTGAGAGCCCTTGGAAGACACCATCTATTCACGGCCGGACGACACGTCAGGGAACGACGGATGGGTGAGCCTCGCCGCGATGAACCGTGGGCAATGAAGAAATTACTCACGCGTCGCACTATGTCGAGAAGGTCCTCTGCCTTGGTCTTCGGGAGCTTTCGAGTCGGGTCCATCTTGTGCACGACGAGGGGAACATCGCCGGTGCCGAGTTTCTCGACGAGAAGGTGACTGAGAAAGTCGTCATCGCGCGAGAGGTCGCGCATGTTCATGATCTTGGTGGGCCGCCATGTTGACTTTGACGTTGATGCGCCCGTGCTCGCCGCTTGTCTAGCCATCGGGCGGGCGGGGATGAGGCGGGCAACGGGCAACGGGTCGCGCGGCGGAGGGGGCGGTGGGCGAGGGCGAGAGTCAGGAGCACAAATGAGCGGAACGCCAGAAAGTTACTGAGCCAGAGTGGGCGCCTGGGAAAGTCGTCGCGTGGCGGCGATCTGTTTCGAGTAGTCCTCTTATACTGGCCCGCCCAGGGGGCGGCTGAGGGGCGCTGAGGGCAATCGAGACGAATAAAAGGCCAACACAAAAGACGGAGGCCGTGGGCCCTCGCCACGGTCGCTCGCAGCGACCGGCGCAGCGCACACGTTGATCGTCATCTACAGGTCAAAGATACACTGCGCCTCACACAGCCAACTGACATCAGTCTGTCTGTCACAACCGATGCAAATCTTCCTCACACAGCACTCTCCATCGGTGGCGGGCATGCATTGCGGCACAACATGATAGGTAAGACATAGACTCATACAAATGCACAACGAAAGCAGGGGGTTCTGGCGACGCCGTTCTCTGCACGCCCGAGCCACCGATGCCCAGACGCCTCGACCCCGAAGCAAGGGTGGAAAGAAGTAGTACAGAAAGCAGTTTGCAAATCGCCCTTATGCGCCGTGTGCGTGCTTCTGTTTGCCGGTCCTGATCTTCCTGAGGTAGAACTATCCACATGATTCAGTATACGGCGTTTCGCCGGAAGAGAGTTCATTTCCCACCTCAAGCTCCTTGCCCTCAAGAATGTAACCATCAGCACGACCGGACTGGCCCGGACGACTGCTGACGCAGGCGTACAAGCGACCAGCAGCGAACTGTGACTCGAGCAGTGGGTCAATCTTGGCCTCTGCAAACGGGATGAGGCATCAGATAAAGTTCCGCGAACGAAAGCACCGGAGCGCGCACCCTTCCGCTTCTCCTCCAATGAACGCTGTGCGTGGTTGGACAGTTTTTTCTCCTCTGCGGTCTCGGTGGTCACTTCCTTCTTCACACCCTTCTTCGTAACGGGCTGCGCATACTGGATGGAAAACAATCAGTACAGCCTCGGTGGTTGACAAATGCTTCACTAACGTGCGCCTCGTACCACTGGCGGAAGGGGGTAGCATCGACCTGGATGATAGCGCTCTTCACCAGGGTGTTCGTACGAACCAACTCGTTGTTCGACGCATTGTAGACCTAGCATATCCTTGAGCACGCCATGCCAACCTTGCGCTGTGATGATAGCACATACGACAGTAAGAAGCCTGGTCTTGCGTGTTGTGTGCTCGGAGGCCCAGGCGAAGTTACCAGTCTCGAGACGGAGAGCCCGGAACTTGGTGTTTCCTCCACGTACGCGAACGGAGTGGATACGCTTGGGGCCAAGCTTGGTGTTGGCGGGCTGGCGACCGAGCTCGAATTTTCGCTTCTTGCGGTAGTGGGGGCGCTGAGCACCCGTCGCCGAACGTTTGTGCCGCGATGAACGGGAAATACCTGGGGGTCAAAAGCACGAGCCCACAACAAGCAGCACATCAAACAGGACGGGGAGGGGACAAGGTGAACATTAGCAAGACGTTAGGAGCATAGGGACGACCAGCAGCAACGCACCCATGTCGAGAGTCTTGAGGCTTGAGGACGGACGACGCCCGCTCTGTTTTGGTGGATAGCGCGGTTACAGTTCACACATTAAGGTTTGATGTGTTCAGACTCCGCCTGAGGTCCTGCCAATTAGTTCCCACGCTCTCTACCGTTCCCGCCAATAGGGCTGAATTCTGTCATTTGGTTGGTAGAATCGTGTTTGGAACACGGCATTGAATATACGATGAGCTCGTTGAGCTCTTCGTCCGGAATTCATGGCCATGATATGGGAAAGCGACAGGCCTTGTCGGACATGCAATGAAAGCAGGTTCCTTCAGTGAATCTCGAAGATAAATTATACACGATACGTGGAGCAGTACTAGTCTTTCGACCTGGATTTAGTACCTGAATTGTTTGCCCAAATCAACTCTCGCCGTTCTTCGAGCCTAAGCCCCATCCCTGACAAAGATCAACGGGCGCTTCGATGCTCAAACATACAGAAAACAACGAATGGTACTTGATTGCAATGTCCTCCTGCAGACAGCGGTCCGCGGACCATAGGATTAATTTAGAAGAACATTTTCAAGCTCATAACAGCCCGGTGTCTCTCCCTGAGGCAGCTTGCGATGGCAGTTCCCTCGGTGGCGTTTTGCGTGGGTACAGTATTTGTAAGATGGTAGGTTGAGCCTCTGGCATCTGAGAACAGGAGAAATGACCTTGTAAGATGGTGGTTATAGAACAATTCAAACAGAGAGCAAACAGTGGGAGATTGCTTTGTTTATCGCTTCCCTCCGGGGTACTCTACTAATAGTGGCTATCGATCACCTACTGGGGCAAACTTGATACAACGAATTCACAGTTATTCGCAGAGATAAGATAGCTGCGCATTATAACCAATATACAGGCTGTTTTTCCGAATTCCCCAGAGCCCTCGTTCGAAGTCGGTAAGGTTGTCGCGGTCCGCGCGCGCGACGCGTCCGGTAATGACACGTGATGCGTCACGGGACCGGTTGTTGAGCGCGGGTGAAAGGAGCCGGTTCACACTGTGGCGACCCTCACACTACTACTCCAGGACAAGGCCTATATCCGACATGTCGAGGAACAGCTTGGGGGCTAGCCGGCGCGGCCCACAGAAGTACGTTCCCTACCGCGCAGACGACCTCCGCCAAGGCAAACGCACGGGCATCGCTGTCGCATACGTCCAGCACAGTTCAGATGGCTTCGAACCGTTCGAGGATGTTATGGGCCAGGCCGACCTCAGGACACCGCCCAAACCGAAGTTGCAGAGGAAGAGGAAACAGGCCAAGACTCCTGTCGTTGAAGAGGACACCGATGAAGACGATCGTGAGTATTGTCTGGCCTTGATTGTATGCGCATATACCAAAGTGACTATTAGGCTACAGCCCCGCTGCGTACTTTGCCAATGCCCGCGCCGCCACCTCTACCGCACAGCGCCAGGTCTCACGACGCTCAGAAGTGCGACCGAATGGTCTCTCGATAGGACCGTCTCGCTTAGCACGCTCGACTGTGGCCCACAGTAGAGATGAAGAGACTGCCCCCGGCGAGTTCGATGACGGCAACTACGCAGAGGTTTACAGTGACCCGAGGACCCCCCAAGCCGAATATGACTCTGATCCCGAACAAACGCCTGTCCCCTCCCGGAAACCATCCCTCAGTGCCAGGAGTATCAAGAGCGTCAAGAGCTCAAAGGCCCCCAGCTCAGTCCGCAGCTACCGCCATGAAGACGTCAACATGGAGGAGGAGGATGAAGTCGAGCAGCATATGAGCGTGAAGCAGAGTCGTGCGAAGGGAAAGCAGAGACAGGTCGACCCAGAACCTGAGCCCGACCCCGAGCCTGAAGAGGAACTGCCCATTGCTGAGTATGATGAAGAGTCCCCGGAGCCCGAATATGAAGAGGAGGCACCTGTCGCAGAGTATGAAGAAGAGCCGCAACCATATGGCGATAATATCGAAGGCGATATAGAACCGGAGGAGGAACCTGCCCCACCGTCCCCTCGCAAGCATACTGGTAAACGACGCAAGGGGGATGATGACTCGCTGGAGAAGGCACAACCCAAGAAGAAAGCACGGTCGGAGAACGACGGAGTCGAACCTAAGAAGAAGGCCAAAGGTCGTCCGCGTAAACAGGACGTCCTAACGGAAGGTATGCATCGTACCGCTAGTCCACAGCGTATGATTTGCTCACTCGTAATTTTTGCAGTCATTCAGGATCAGAACATTGACGAGAACGGTCTGCGCCGTGGGGCGCGCATGCGGTACAAACCACTGGATTGGTGGCGCTGTGAGAAGGTCGTGTACGGGCGGAGAGAGACTGGGAAGTCTTTGGTGCCCACCATCAAAGAAATCCGCCGAATACCTCAGGAAGAGACCAAGCCTTTGGGCGGAAGACACCGAAGAAAGCGTCCACCTCGCAGCAAGAGCGTGACTGTCGAGTATGACGAGGACCTAGTCGATCCTGAGGAGGGTTGGGATGACGAAACGGAGCCTACGGCGTATGTTCTCGATTATCCCGGCGGCGAGGAGGTGCAACGGCGTACGTTGATATCTTCGATTCTTGTTTTCCGCCATGTTCAATACGCACACAGGTGTGGCTTTCACGGCGAAGATGGTGGATGTCAAGGCCGCTGCTAGCGCAGACTTTTTCTTCCAAAAGGTCTTTGGCGACGGCAACTTTATGGCCGCCGGCCAACTGGTTCTACCTCCGAAGGGCCAGAAGCCGACGAAGAGCACCAAGGACAACACCTTTGTACGCACCTTCAATTACAGGTTGATGGGCACTGCTGACGCACTGTGTTGTAGATCTTCTACGTCATCCAGGGCGCTGTTAATGTCCGGATCCACCGCACAAGTTTTGTCCTTGCGACAGGTGGAATGTTCCTTGTTCCCCGAGGTATGTGCCTGCGCTCGATCATTTCTCCGTTTAGTAACCGCTCCTCTATCAGGTAACATGTACTATATTCAGAACGTCACGGACCGCGACACGAAGCTATTCTTTGCTCAGGCGCGGAGGAACATCGAAGACATGGTACAAGACAGCGATCGCGACCGGTCTCCCACCGCTGTTGAGTAAAGCTAGGTGTGATCCGGCAGTTCGTTACGTTTGGGTTCAATGGCAGACCCTTAAGGGTTGTTAGGTTACTCCTCTCAAGCCCCCTCGAAAGCTATCCTCGCCGTGTCACATGTACATAACTATTTTCCTGTATGTCCTATTCCCGGGTCGCCCATTTTTGCCCGCCAATGCTCCAAACGATTGTTTGATCCCAGAACCAGAATATGCTACATTTCCCCAAGATAAATGATACACACAATGAAGCCCATACATATATGGTACAGTAACATCACTTTATTCGGACCATTCAGCAGTGTGTCCTCGGAGCGAAGGCTATTTTCATCTTGCCCTTCGAGTCGTAGATGCCATAACCTGGCTCCTGGTTGTCTGAGTAGATATGCGCGAACCATCCGACACCGCCGCCAGGGGCAGTCTTGAAGTCGGAACAGTGCTTGTCTAAGAGTGCGTAATAGTCCTATGGGAGACGCTAATCAGGATAATTTGAGGGGATAGAGAAAGTACGTACCTGTTCGTTTTGGACGTTTGACACGGCGTTTGGACTGTTTGGCTGTACACCTGGAGAGGTGACGGAAGGCCAGCCATTCTGTTCGGGATGCAATCAGCCTCCGTACCAACTATCTCACAGTACTGACATACCTCGTCCAAGTACATCTTCTTCCCGTTGCCATGCTGAATGAACCAGTTAAGGTCCGTCTGGACAAGCGGCCAGGACGCCTTCGCCGTCGACGCCTGTTGGGAGAAGAACGGGAGCATATGGATGTTGATGGAGTCGATGGCATCGAGCACGTCCTGCGCGCCGCCGCGCTCCTGGTATCCGTACGCGAGCTCGCTGACCGTGACGGGGATGTGCAGGCTCGAGAGGTTCTGTTTGGCCAGCATGACCTGCTTCGCAAGCTGGTCGTGCGGGAGTACGTTGTCGAAGAGCGGCTCCGAGCCAAACTGCAAGACCCGTGTCACGAACTTGGCCTTGGGGTTCGCGTGCAGCGCTGCGTAGAGTGTGTCGCGCCGCCCAATCCACTCGTCGGTGCCGTCAAACCCGAACCAGATGAGAGCGTGCACGCCGAGGTTGTTGTTCCACGCCGCGTCCACAACATCGTCGCTGTAGACGTTCTCGTTAGCAAAACGTACGCTTTGCGAGTTCGTGCAGAAGGCGCTCACTAGAATCCCTTGTTATCACAGAAGCCGTACAAACGAACATAGCGCCCGTGGAAGTGATTCCGGATGTCCGCAAACTCCTTGTTGAGTTGTGCACGACTCTGGCCTAGATACGATACGCGGTCAGTGAAATCTACGACCCTGATAAACTGAAATACTCACAAGCGGTCACTTCGTAGCTGAACCCTACGAAAGCGTATTCGGTGCTGGCGTCACACCACCATTTCGTGTTGTCCTTCGGCAGCGTCGCAGGCTTGACAAAGTCCAGCGCGGGGAAACAGCTCGCGCCAGCCACCTTCTCAACGATGGGCTGGATCTGGTACTCTCCGTTCAGGAGCGGCGGGGCACCCGAGACCACCGCGACGCCACAGAGGGCGGTAAGAGCAAGGCGAAGAAGCGACATCGCTGGTCACGTCGTAATCTGCTGCCAGCAGCAGGGCTCTTATACACTCTTAGAAAGGGGCGGCGCGCTGGAAGGGAACGGGGTGTGGCAGATCGAGCACAGAACGCAAGGAGAGAAGGAACGGTGAGCCATACAGCTCGCTGCAGCAGCTGACATTCGAATCTCAACCGGGCGTTGGTTCTGAAGGGCAGGGAGACACGGGCCGCCGGACACCATCTGTTCGAGAAGTCGGTTGATGAGGCTGGCTGGGCGGTGCGTGGGTGGTCAGCATGGGCAGGGACTGAGGCAGCGGGCGGCGAAGTGCTCGGGGAACGAGATAGACGCGGTGCTCCCACACGGGCTCGCGCTCACGTGCGCCGCCGCGAGCCAGCAGTTCCCCCAAGCCTCTCCCAGGCCTCATTGAAAAGCACCACACGGCCGCCCGGGGAAAGTCTAACATCTGCGCGACGATCAATTCAATGCCGGGATACGGTGGGCTCTATCTGTGGGCTCAGTCCCGCTCAGGAGCTCGTGTGTCGGGCGGGAGGGTGGTCCAGGAAGCGGTATCATTGAACACAGGGGGAATCAGCAACAGCTCAGCTCACTGTCAGAGTACGTCCGATCTGGCTACCGAGGAGCATGCAGGCCAAGTGGAAGCATCGTCTCGTCCCTCAGCAGACTCTTTTCCCACGAGGTCTTCTGTAGCTGAAGAGACATGAGAACCTCGGGCATTCGGATAAGAAATCTGCACATACATGCTCAATCGCGTCACTGTACGACAGCAAGTTCATATGGTCGGGCACTAAGCCACGATTCTAGAACGATGCGATAAGTAATATGGCCTATTCTTATAAAGTTCTGTCACTTACCACCGCGCTCTCGTCAAGTTCTCGGAAGGTTATTCGGAGGTCTGCAGGGAGCTGGCTGGGTAATATTAATACATGCACGGTCGGGCAGAACGGTCGTGCAGGCGCAGTAGCGGTGGACAGTCGCTAAAAGTACCCATGAGTTTCTCATGAAAAGCAGACGAGGGAGGCATCACGCACCCGCGCAAGATCCAAAGCCAGTCGGATATCTTTACGTTTCTGGCGTGCATCACTGCCAACGACGACAAAATATTCCCAGACGCAGTCTAGGATGTAAACATGGTCGTGTATATCAGCCCCAATAGAAGAGATGGTGACATGCTGCGCGCCACCATCAGTAATACGTCTGCACAAGAAGCTGTACACTCACGTCAGAGGGCTTGTTTGCGTCCACCTGCCATGCTCTCGGTAATGCCGATCCTGCCGAAGGTTTCCAGCGCCAGTAGTCTGCCTTTGCGTACTCGCCTTCACCCAGGATGAGCCAGAACATCTCATCTCCGTCGCTGCTGCCTTCGGCTAGCTCAATCACGTTGGATGGTTCTGAAACAAGGCTTTGAGCGTATCGCAAGGCGGCTTGCCGTTCATCTGGTGTCGAGCCACAGCCGTGCCAAACGTAGAACGTTTCCAGTAGGGAGAGACAATAGCTGTACCCAGAACATAAGTTCTTGATGCTCTATCGGGAGATGATTAACGCCACAACGACATGAATCAAGAAGCGTTGATGAAATGCTTACAAGTTCCAGTTCGTCGACATGTACAATGCCATGAATCGCACGAACAAGATGCATGGTGGTGTTCTCGGCTGACCAATGCGTGCGGGTTCCCTAAACCACCATAAATCATTGTAACCAAAGTGGCAGAGACCGAATCAAACCTGTCTCGTTGCCAATTGCCCGCCGATGACATGAACGAGCTCTGCGGGTTCACTGTATTGCCTAGCAACAGTCTAAGCAGACATAGTCAGATTGGGATGAGACAAATAAGTAAATATTCATACCAATGACGTATTGTACCTCCGCGCAAGCTCTTGCAGCTTCTTCTCCTCCCGCTCCCCAGCCTCGGACTTGCTCCCGTGCCATGCCCACACTTTGGTGTTCACGAGACCGTTCGACTTGGCTTTGAAGCGGTGAATGATGGCAAGCACCTCTGAGTCGTAAAATACATTGTAGTCCGTCGCGATGACTGTGGCGTTGCTACCCACGACGCACATAACCTCTACGGAAATGCTGGTCACGTCCGGATCTGGTTTGAACGCTAGCGGTTTCGCATTCAACATCGCTGCCACATCAACGGTTGGAAGAGGTTCGTCATGGTGCTCTAGAAAGACGTCAATGTCAGTCTAACCAACCAACACAAAGCTCACCGAAATGCTGGAATCTGTCCTCAGGAGGAGGTGCTGGCTGTACTGGCGGTGGAGCCGGAGGTTCAATTTCCATTGGACTTTCGACTACCTCCTGGACGACACCTTCTGGAACTTTCAGCAGCGCAGGTGCGCCGTTCCTAGACAATGTACCCGCGGGGGACACAGCGGGCGTCCGTTCCTCCACAAGCGGTGGCAACGCAAATGCGGAGTACTTCTCATAACTCGACTTGCGCTTCTCCATCGTCGGACTTGGCGGCCCAGTAGTAGTACTCTGGCCCCAATTCGATAACATAGCTTTGACATCTAGACGAGGTGGTGTGCTCTCCTCGACGGGCGGCTCCTCACGCTTTGGAGACGCCACAGGGAGCGGCGCAGTAGATATGTCACTCGACAGCCTCCGGGCGTGTTTCTCGTGTTCACTCAATGCCTGCGCGACCTCCATGACCGTGGCTCGATTTCCTGTGCTCGGGATCCGGGTGTGTCGGATGGGTGTCGAGGGCGAGGGTTCATGGTGTTCCTGCGGCGCAGGCACAGGGGCGGAGGCGGTGGGAATGTCAACGAGAGGGAAATGCACGCGACGGCTCACGCCACTAGAGGGCGGACTCGGCGACGGAGTGCGTTTCTCGCGCGGATACGACGGCGGATCAGGAATCTCCTCTGGCTCCGGCGAGAAGCGCACGCGCGACGTGCGCGCCGCGGGAGGCGGCGCGAGGGTGTTCTCCGATCGCGAACCTGGCGTCGGGTGCGTGGCGGGGGCGCTTGTGCCTGAGTGACCGTGCTGCAGCGCGCCAGCGGGTGTGGCATTGGGCGTGGTCTTCGCTTTGCGGGGCTTACGCGCGCGGTCTTTCGTGGGCTGCGCGTGAGGAACAGTCAGCCTCGATCGTCAAGTCCAAACATCCCCATCCTCAGTCAGAAGGAGGCGGAAGAAGCGAAGCAGGGCAGTGAAGAGGTATAATCCAATCCGATGCAATCCAACGTTAAATGACAACAGATAATGGCGAGCAACAGGATTACCGAGATGAACGTACATGGCTCAATGGTCTCCCGTCCGTCGCGCCAGACGGCGATCCCACGTGTCTATCCTGTCCGCTCTCCTTCTCGGTACCACTCATGCTCTTCGCTCTAGAGCGAACACGATTTCCCATTTCATCAACCTCGGGAGTTTCTGGCCTGCTGCGTGACGCTCTCGAAGATGGCCTGGATGGTGGCGCACCGGTGGAGGGATTGTCTCCAGTCTTGAGCGGCTTGATATAGGATATCATCGTAGTAGAGGAGCCTAGTCCACGCTTTTGCGCGACGTGAGGGCTCGAACTATCGACTTCAATGCGAGTAGATGCGGGACGCAGTGGTGGTGCCTTGTCTGCCGGAGGGGATTGTCTAAGGGACGGAAGGGAAGATTTGGACTTCAAGCTTCTCCCAGTGTGTTCATGTTTGAGTGGCTTCGCGGACGAGGGTCGGAAGGCTGGAGAAGAAGGGGATGTAGGGGCAGGCGACGTGCCTATTGTCGGGGAAGTGAGCGAAGCGTCCATCGTTCGCGATTTGCGTAACGGTACTGGTTTGGGAGCAATGATTGGCGGGGATGGCGATGCACTGTTGAATTGCCAACGTTCCAGGACGGAGCCTTTGCGAGGCGTGTCCCTCTCCTTCTCTGGTGTGCCTGGACTGGAGGACGAAATTTGGCTTGAGGCCTTGACCATATTCTGGACAAAGCCACGTCCCTGTAAGCGACTGATACTGGGCGTCGGGTCCTTAAGGGGCGGCGCTCTTAGGAATGCGGGCGAAGCATTCTGAGACAATTGCATCTGAGGGCCCTGGTAGGATTTCCTAGGAGAAGGCTGAATAGGTTTCGCTAGTCCCGGAGAAGTGGAGGTGACAGGGGATTTAGGTTGCGGAAGGGAAGGTGAGGGGGGTTGTCTCATGGGTGTTTGTGGTAGAGGAGAGACAGAGTTGGCACGGGGAGGGCTCGTTTGGGGGGCCCTATTGCTAGGCGTATGTCGACCTGGCTGTGATATGGTCTTCGGGGCCATATAATCCCCCTGCGCGTACGAAGGGGGCCTCGGGGATGATTTGGGAATAGAGGTGTGTGGTTCAGGACTTCGGGAGGTTGAAATAGGAAGGGCAGAAGGTTGAGCAGGAGTACTCATCGTTCGCTGCCTGATCGCGTTGAAATCACTATGTGACGACCCACCCGTCTTCTGTGGTGATACTGAGCGACGTTCCTCTTTCCTGTCTGTGGGCACCTTCAGAGACGGACCACTCGACACGGGTGTCTCTGTCCGTCCATTCGAAGGAGCTCGCTCTGCGACGGGTTTGGGCGAGCGACCTCCTTCGTCTCTCCTATGGTTTCGACCTGTCATCCCAGGCATTGCAACGCCTCCCCGACCGAAAATTGGGTGCGGAGCGGTGATATTGGGCTGTTCAAATTGCGTTGGGTCGTGTGCGTCTTGCTGCGGAGCATGTCTGTTGAGACGAGGGCCAGTTGCCCGCCCACCTATGAAGGCGGCCAGTGACATCGGAGTAGCCGGCGACGAGGCCGTCGGTGGTGGGACGAAGACTCCCCTCTCGCCCATGAGCTTCCGCAGCGAGTTCTCTCGGTCGTCGCGTCGGCCGACGGTGGGAGTGGGGGTTTCAGCAGCGGTAGACTTCGACTCGTCCTCCTTGAGACTTCTCGCAACATCAGTGTTAGCTATGCACAACAACACAACCACCTCATTCATAAATTATAAACGCAAGAAGGATGGAGACATACAGAGATCGACACTTGTCCCGCGACCGGTGCTCCTGCGCATACGCGCGAGTCGCGACGCAGCAATCTCCTGCTCCAGTCGTTTCGTCTCTGCCTCTTCGTCGTCGTCCACTTGTTTCTGCAGCGCCTTGATCCTGCTTGTCCACTCTGCCAGACCGGCTTCGGGTTTCGGCGGTGTCTCGACGACGCTGCGTCGCCGAGTTGCGAGATCGCCTCGATCCATGTCGTGTATGCAGCGGGTAGTAGAGAGAGTTGGTATCACGGCCCGAGGAAGAAAAATATGCGTAGTCACCGAGACATTTGGGTTCGGCTCGGATTGTCGACACGCGCGCTGCGTCAGGCGCAGCGACCCCGGCTGGGAACCATCAGCGGGACCCCAGATACCGCTGATCGTTGTTTAGCCTCGCTCGGGCTTGCGGAGGTTGCTCCTGGCCACGACAGGTGTCATTCTTTCTATCGGTACGAAATTTGCTCGTTTCATAGCCTCAAAAATCCAATATTGATAGAATCGTTAGAAATGCACCCTCGCAACCCGTACAGAACACCGCCGGATTTCGCCGAATTAGCAAAGTCATACCCATCTCTCCAGCCATTGTGCGTACCAATCCGGCGTAATATGTCACAAGTCTCTCACTTACGGTATAATCAGCATCAAAGAAATATCAACCTGGTACACTCTTGACTTTCACAATCCGAATGCGCAGAGGTGCGCTGATGTGTTTCTGCTCGAATGCATTCAATTCACACGCCACAGCGCAGATGCCTCACGCAAGCACTCCTCCATCGGGACTTCGGACTAAATCTCGACCTCCCAGAGAACAGGCTATGTCCTCCTGTAGGCTCCTATTCTTCTATTTACATTCATGAATTGACTCAGTTTGCTTTATCACAGGTGCCAAACAGATTGAACTATATCCTGTGGCTCCAGGACATCCTTAATTCAACAACCGAGTCGCCTGTTCACAATCAAGTTATAAGGGGTATAGATATGTCAGCAGTCACTTTGCTTTGCCCGATCCATGTCACTTATAGGTGGTTAATAGCGGAACGGGTGCTTCTGCTGTTTATCCGCTGCTCGGATGCACTCTGAATCCTACCTGGGAGTTTGTGGCGACTGGTAAGTAAATTGAATGCCCTTGTTTGATCAACATTCTGACTTTATGGCGTAGAGATTGATCACGACTCGTCAGAATATGCCCGGCGCAATGTTCAAACAAATAACCTTCAGAACCGTATCGAAGTGATTAAAGCAAAACCTGGTGATCCCATCCTACCAACTCGGATATTTGAGTGAGTGGCGGTCATAAATCTAGGTTGAGCCTACTCATGACAAGGCCAGAGCATTTCCAACCATTCACTTCACCATGTGCAACCCACCATTTTATTCCAACAGAGAAGATGTCCTCAGTTCCGCGGAAGCGAAATTGGCGGGACCTAATGCCATCTGTACTGGAGCGGATACAGAAATGGTCACCGATGGCGGTGAGGTCCAGTTTGTCTGTCAAATCATTCGAGAAAGCGTTTTGTTCGGTTCTCGATGCTCGTAAGTGCAATTTGGTCTCTAATGAAGTACAACTGCAAACAGTGCTTGACATAGATGGTACACTTCGATGGTGGGCAAGATGTCCTCTCTGATAGGTCTAGTAGCATTGCTTAGGGAAGTCAAAGTGAGTACGACGTGAACTGTCAGGAATATCTGTCGCTGACAATTTCTCGCACTCTCATAGGTCAACAACTATGCCATCACCGAATTCGTGCAAGGCAAGACCCGGCGCTGGGCGATCGCATGGTCATTCGGAGAGGCGCGTCTTCCAGATGTACGTCGGTTTCGACTCAGTGCTGTCGGTCTCCTCGTGAACCTCTCATATGAACAGGAATTTGCCCGAATTCCGAATCCTGCGTTGCAGAGCATCATGCCGCCAAAGAACACGCTGATACAGCCATTCCCGACCTGCAATTCCCGAGACGAGCTATGGCGAGAAACGCTTCGCGTGCTGTCGAGCGTCGAAGGTTCCAGTATAACTGACGAGACAACTTCGACGCAATTGTGCCTTCTCCTGAGCGCGACGGGCAACACATGGTCTAGGGCAGCGAGGAGGAAGAAACACACCGCACCGTCCGAACCCGGGATCCACGAGCCAACGTCTCAGCTGCTTTGCCGTATCCAATGCAAGGACGGCGCGAACGGTAAAGCACGCACGGGAGGCCCTGAACTGGACTTTCATTGGGTTCGGGGGCGCGACCGCGCTTTGTTCGAGAGCTTCATGAGCCATGTAGCACGCAAGATCGGAACGGCCGTCAAGTCTATGGATGTCGATATGGCATAGTGGTAGAAACTGCGCGATGTATTTGCTTCTATGGAGAGGGCTATTAATGGTGTTCTGCGTGCGCGCCGTGTGCGTGGTCGTCGTGGCCGTGACCATGGCCCTCCCATGGGTGCCCGCCCTATTCACGATGGTGAGACACACGATCACAACGAGACTACGGAAGCATACCAAGAGCTTTGCGCCGTCCTTCCTGTATCTCAATCAGCATGGCTATAGCCATTTAGAAGGGCCGCACGCACCTCGCCCGGTAGAAGATGAAGAACCACATTGTTGCTCCCAACGTGGTGGCTAGGAATTTGTGCTTGAAGCCAGGAAGGTGCGGGTGAAACCCTGAGCCAGATGCTACAGATAACAAGAGATTCAATGAGACCGAGAAACATTACACGAGTGCTGGAACTCACGGTGTGCCCCGGCCATGTCGAAGGAGAGAGAATGGAGGTTACTCGTGAACGACGAAGCGCCCGACGATCCCGACTGGCACGCTGGGCGCTTGCCGCATCACCAGACGGGCGTCTTCATTTTGGTGCTTCATTGACCTTTGGTACGCGACGTCAGGCGCGCTGTCTCCCACCGCTTGCGTTGTCGTCGCCGTCGCCGTGGTCTCGCTGGCATGTCCTCCAAGCCAGACTCGAAAAAGCGAAAGCGCGACGACGATGTTTCGGACACGGTCGTCATCTTCACGACATCGCAGGGCAAGACCTTCAGGCGCGTTCTCAAAGGTGAGCAAAAACACGTTCTTTTCGAATGCTTTGGCTCAAATATAGTATCAGACCAGTCGTTCGACGATATCAATAATCAAGTCAAGCAAAAACTTGGTCTTTCGGTGAACGAGAAGTTCACTTTGACGGAGTTGCGGGAAGGGCTTGAAATAGAGCTAAGCGATGGTGAGCTGAGAACGTAGTCATTTTCGGAACCGCAGGCTGAAGCGTTGGTTCTCTAGATGGTGACTTTGAAGCCTTCCGTGTTCACGGTCGCTCCTCCACGGAGTTGAGAGTAATTGTCCGCGTCGGAGACAACCCTCCAGCAGCTACAGTGAGCTTGATTGATCCGTACCATGTGTTCTGCTGACATGTAGCCAGGTATCCAACACAGATCATAGCCAGAAGACCTCTTCTGCAGCAACCAAACCGAGTGAGCGATGTCTAACTTCCTTCTGGCAAGCGTTTAATGTTGGTTGTATGCGCAGAGTCCAAGCCCTCGGCAGCCACACTAAAATACACACCGCTTGCTCCTCCAGCTGCAGCTACCGCAGGACAGCAAACGGTGAATCCTGTCTTCTCCACACAGCCTATCGCCGGTCCCTCTTCTCGCCCTCTGGTCGCATCAGGCTCTAGTCCTGCTGCGACCTCGTCGCCATCTCTCCCAAAGAAGCAGACGGCCATAAAGACCACTGGGCCTGCAGCTAAATCCCTCGAAAGTCTTCACACGACCATGGCTCCACCGCCGGTCCCATCCACAGTGGCAGAAGATCTTGCTGCGAAAAAGCGACGGAAGAAGACGAAGCGTCCCTCTGACACCATGCCGTCTCCTACACCCGAGCCGTCTTCAAATGTACCATCCGCTCAGCCTACGCCTGACAAACCACCAGGAAAGCGAAAGGCGGAAGCGACACCGAGTGGTGCGGAGCCCTCTCCGGAGGAACCCGCCAAGAAGAAGGCGAAGAAACATGTCACTATCGAGGACACACCTGAGCCTTCGGCGGCTGCCAAACCGAATGCCAAGACGAAAGGCAAGTCGAAAGAATCGGCAGACGATGTATCAACAGAAACCGGCCCTGCTGGTAAGAAGAAGGGAAAGGGCAAAGATGCAGACGAAAAGGGTATGCATATCTTATGTGTCTCGTGCTTGTCTAACAGCTTCGTGTCTTTAGATGGGAAGAAAAAGAAAGGCGCCAAAGCGAACGGTAAAGCAGGTTCGTCTACATGATGGGTGAAGGCAGTCAATTCTGTATGTGAACTGTTAATTTCCAGCGATGACGGCAGAGGCCAAGCAAGCTGTTATGGAGACCATCCGCAACTTCTCGATGCGTGGTATTGCACCTGCTCCACAGCCAGCGTCACCACTATTAACGGAACCGACGCCTGAGGCTGAGCCCGACTATAGTACCATGAGTCGCAAGTCTAAGTCTTCTAAGGCGAAAACGGACAAGGCCTCTGGCTCTGCCGCGCGGGCTAATCCTACGCCTACGGAGAATCAGACCGCAGACTCTCCCATCGCTCCAATAGCTACCGAACCTCATCGGGCGGAGAAACCCAAATCACAGGCGAAGGCGAAGTCTGAGAAAGCTTTGGCTGATGCTGCCCAAGCTCTTGCGAAGACTTTGGATAAAGCCTACGCCATGTCAACTGAACCAGCGCCCGCTTCACCTGAGGTGCCTAAGAAAAAGGCCTCCACCAAGAAAGGTTCGCGGGCTAAAGAGACACCATGTCCTGTCTGTCTTAACACGCCTTTTCACTTCCGTAACCAGTGCCCGGTCATTCTCGCAGGATCTCGTTCCATTGAGACGCGCATGGAGGAGCTGAAGAAGCATGGCGGGCATGCGGATCTAGTCGGGGACCTGGTCGAACATCTAGAGAAGGCGAGACAGAAGGAGACGAAGGCTGCAGCCCCCGAAGCGAGCAAGAGTACAGCGAGCAAGTCAACTGTGAAACCCTCCCCTATCGTGTTGCCTCCAATCACCCAACCTGTCGTGTCGGAGGTGTCCACGCCAGTATCCGCGGTCATTCCTGCTGGGTCGGCGATCTCGGAGGTTGCGGTGGAGGGTAAGGATGATGGAAGCAGCAGCGATAGTACGAGCAGCGACGAGTCTGCGGACGTCCAACCTGTGGCAAAGAAGAACCCCCGCATACCATCGCTAGTGGCATCCGCTACTTCCTCGGTCAACAAGAGTGAGGCGGACGTCGAGGCCCTTCTCCGAGGTCCCATGCCGAGGAAGAGTATTTTGGCTCAGATACCTTCAACGTCGAGCTCTGAAGAAGGCGAGGAGGAAGACGAGGAAGAAGAGGCGTCCGACGACGATGGGCTAGCATCCGATCGTGAAGAGCAGGAAAACAGGCTGTTTCGGAGGCTGTCGCGTCAATTAAGGCCGAAAGACGCAGACGATTCCTCTGACGAGGAACCGATGGACGACGGAGAAGAACCACTGGCGCAGACGAAGAAATCGGTACGTCCGTATCGCTATTTAAAACTGCGCGGCGCGTCGATTGACCATCTCTTCAGGATCCAGTTGAGTTACCTTCCTCAATACCTCGGGTGACTAACTCAAGATCGACCATCGTCACGTCATCATCGTCAGAATCGGTTCTGAAGCAGATCGTCCCAGACGATAGCGTTGAACCTGAAGATGGCGTCGCCGGTGGCTCCCGCAGCTCTACTGCTCCCCCTTCGGTCCTCGAGGAACAGGAAGAAATCGTTCCTGCCTCCGATCAAGCCCAGTCGGATGGCGAAGATGGACCTGAACCGTCCGATGACCACGTTGACAAGCTCGAGAGCACCGACGCGGATTTTCTTCCTTCGAGCTCTATTTATCTTGCACGAGAACCATCCTTTGAAGTTCCCATCTTACTCGATGAGCCCGTCCCCGAAGATCCTGTTCCAGATGAACCTATCCCCGCTCCCGCCGAAGATTCCGGCTCGAAGGATGTTGACCAGGAAGACTCTCGCTCTGTCCCTAACAACCATGCGCCAACTCCCGACAACTTGACGGCAGGTCGAGCACGAAGTACATCGAGCCCTAGCGAGGACCCTCAAGACCCCATCGAACCAGCGGAAGACCTCGAACGCGACATTCCCCAGCCGAGGCTTGACGAGCCTATCGAGTTCGACCCGCCCATCAATGGCCAACAGTCTACCCCGCCTCTGACACCATTGAAGTCAGTTTTGGCCAAGCGCATGAAAGATAGACATGGGCAACTAGATTCTCCTAAGGTGCTCCCTGCTCTAGCGTCACAACTTCGCCAGGCTCGTGCGTCACAGAACGAACCCCCTGCGTCAGACCATGTTTCTGATCAGGCGGAGTCGGCTGCTGAGCAGGAGCCGCAGGACGATCCTGCTGGTTCTCGAAGATCCTCGCGGGCGCGGAAGGCATCTTCTAATGCGCCTATTACCTCCCAGACCGTGGCGCCAGATACATCCGAACCCCAGAAGCGCACGAACGGCAGAGCGAAGCTGACAGACGAGGAGAAGGCTCGACGGGCTGCTGAGCGCAAAGCGGAGACTGCTGCGAGGAGGCAGGCTGTGAAAGAGAAGAAGCAGGCGGAACGGGAGGCTGAGAAGGAGAGGAAGGCTGCGGAGAAGAAGGAGCTCGCTGAGGAGAAGGCACGATCAAAGGCGAACGGTGTGACTTTGAGGGCCAAGAGAGCCCCACGCAAGAACGTTACGCCCGAACCTCCAGAGTCCGAGGAGGAGAACGCCCCAGGTATACGCCTCGCTGGGCAAGACTCGTCCCTTCACACGCCACTCCCATCTCAACCCGCCGCGCCGAAGAGGATACCAGCGTCGATGGCGAAATGGGAAGTTCTCCAAGAACCTGGTGCTAGTCCAAGCACCCCCAGTGGCGACATGACCATGATCGACGAGCTGTGCTCAAGTAGCCCAGCCCTCAGCATGAACGGAAAGCGCGCCGCCAATGGATACGCCGAGGACGACGAAGACCGAGAGGTCCCAGATTCCCAAGAGTCGGCACCGAAAGCGCAGGCTCCGCGGCCGTCGTCCACTCTATTCTTCCCCAGCGATACGCAACTGCCCGACAGTCAACCTGCGACGCAGAATCCCTTCGAGTACTCGTTCACGACAAGCTCACAGTCCCGCGAGAAAGATAGTAGCCAGGGCATGTCATCCAAGTTCAAGAAACCTGTGCAACCAGCGAGCACCTGGCAGAAGAACCTGCTACCTACCCCTACCAACTTGGCTCGCAGAGCTTCGGCGCCGTTCAAACGATTGACGGATATCATGTCAAGCCAGGCAGTTTTCTCGTTATCACAGTCGGTTCCTACACCTGCAACCAATGCTGCGCGACGTCGGGTCCTTGTAACAGCGGAGGAGCGAAGGGAGAGTATGTATGGCAACCTTGGTGATGATGGGTCGGAATCGGAGGATGAAACGGACAGCGACGGGGACAGTACATCGCACATTCCTAAAAGTCGAAGGGCGGGTCAGAAGAGTAGGAAGGAACTTTTTGTCGACTGAATACTAGAGCATCTTGGGGCTGTTGTTTTCTTGGATTCTAGTGTACATGCTGCATAATTTTGTCCACGCTAATTCGCTGTCGTCCTCTTTCACAAACCACTCTCCACGCCTTCTCTCATGGTGACAAACGGATAAGTAACGAAGTGAATGGAGTATAGATCTTCGTCAGACGCCGAATAACGCCGAAATTGAATGGAGTAAGCAGGCTGCTATTAGAAGTTGCTTATCACTTTCCACGCGATCACAAAAATTTGGTGCGCGTAACGAGTGACTCAAACTTGACTCCTCCCACCACCTTGCCTCCTGCCAGCGCAGCCCAACCTTTCTCTTGAGCGACCCCGCTCGTACATGACTTTCACTCAAAGCACTCGCGACGAGTAGGCTTCACCGCTCTTTATTTTCCCGCTCTACCGCTAACCACCGCTGCAGTTATCTCAGCGACCTCGTGTTCTCTCTCCTCAGTCATTAAATCCTCGTCCGCCAACATGCTTTCTCGCAACTTCATCCGTGTCTCTCGCTTCTCGCGCGGATTTGCTACCCACGCCAACACCACCCCCGCACCAGCGCTGCCAGCAGTCCTGCACTTGAAGACAGGACAGTCGTTCAAGGGCCGTTCTTTTGGTGCACCCAAAAGTATTTATGGAGAGACGGTCTTCTCCACGTCTATCACTTCCTGTGAGTCTCTTGAGCTGAACGCGTCGTCTGGACTCACACTGACCTTTCGACTACAGACACCGAGTCAATGACCGACCCGTCATACCGTGGGCAAATCCTTGTGTTCACTACACCTCTCATCGGCAACTACGGCGTGCCATCCAACAAAACACCAGTCGACAGCCACGACGTTGGTGTCTATCTTGAATCCGAGCGCATCCAGTGCACCGCCGTCGTCGTCGCCGACCTCGCCGAGAAATACTCGCATTACCTCGCTGTAGAATCCCTCTCCCAGTGGTGCGAACGTTACGGTGTCCCTGGTATCACCGGCGTTGACACCCGCGCCATTACCCGTCTTCTTCGCGACCAAGGCACGACCTTGGGTCGCCTCGCCATTGGTGCCGACGCATCTGCTCCTGCGCCCGCAGAGCACGAGTACTGGGATCCTACCACCGAGAACCTCGTCGCGCAGGCATCCACGACGGAGCCCTACGTCCTGAACCCCGACGGCGACATGAAGATTGCCGTCCTCGACTTCGGCGCGAAAGCCAACATCGCCCGCTCCCTCGTCCGCCGCGGCGCCGCGGTCACCGTTCTACCGTGGAATTTCGACTTCAACAAAGTTCGCGACCAGTACGATGGCCTGTTTTTGTCGAATGGCCCTGGAGACCCGAACCATTGCATGGAGGCTGCGATGCACCTGCGTAAGACGATGAAGGAGTGGTCGAAGCCAATCTTCGGTATATGCATGGGCCATCAAGTCATTGGCATCGCTGCCGGACTGGACGCGTACCGCATGACATTCGGCAACCGCGGTCATAATCAGCCCGTCCTCGCGCTTGCATCCTCTGGATCGATAACTGCCGGCCGCGTCTACGTCACCAGCCAGAATCACCAATACGCGCTGAAGCTTCAGGATCCATTCCCCGCTGGGTGGGAGCCTTTCTTCATCAACTGCAATGACTCATCCGTCGAGGGCATCAAATCAACCGCGTCGTCCGGCATGAAGGTTTGGGGTGTACAATTCCACCCTGAAAGTGCTGGCGGTCCTCTGGACACAATCGAGGTATGCTTTTCCTTTTGATTGCGTCCGGCCTAGGATCCTAACTCACATCACCCACAGATGTTCACCGACTTCCTTGCGGAGTGTCGCGCACACAAACTGCAAGTAGCTACACCTCAAGTCGATGTGATGAGCGCTGCGAAGATCGAGCCACGGCTTGTAGACCCCCCTGTAGCCCAGCCCATCGCCGTCGCTGCTTGATCATCACCTTCCCTCACATAGACGAATGGACGCTCGGACTTGTACATCGGAACACGTGTTGTAATGAAACTGCTTGACAACTGCATGCCGACCGAACGCGTCAGCTTGTGCCTGCCATCTGGTATGTAAATCGAATCCAGGGCGGAGTGTGATTCATGTAGGTGACTAAGAGCTACGTAAATGACTTGTAGGTGCGCGTTTGCACTGGCGGTAGTTGGAGTGGGATGTGGCGAGTGTGTACTTATATAAGGAGTGCATCTCGTCCCGAGCAATGCAGATCGCAAGGTATCAACAATGGCTCCCGTCCCCAATGCCCGTGTTCTGTACAAAAAGGTTCCATCTGGTAGGTTCCTCTGATATCGACATCATCTACTCACCGAGAATAAAATGCAGGTCCCCAGGACTATGAACAATGCGTCGCCTACGATAACTCCCAGACCATCGACCCAGAAACCGTGGCTCTAAACGGCGGATTCCTTCTGAAAACACTCGCGCTATCGATGGAGTCGTTCCTACTACTGCGCTTGCGCGATCCGGCAATCCCAGGTCCCTACGTAAGTTTCTTCGCTCGACAATATCACAATTAAGTCTCACTCAGTGGTTAACCACAGCGTGCGTTCCAGCTGCACGAGCCGTATGTTCCATTTCTTTCATCGCCACGATTCGAAGTCTCTAACAGAACACCAGAATATTCAGCTTCGGTATCGGGAGTGTCGTTCGTTCGGAGTGTGTCAGTGTAATTCCCGGTGATTATGTCTACGTTCAGGAACTACGTGCGTCCTCATCTTCACCTATCTCTCCGAGCGCCATGTTCAGACTCAGATTATTCTATGGCCAGCGTTCCAGGAATACAACGTCCTCTCCGGTGCCGACATAGCACGCGTGATCAAGCCCCAATCCGGCGTTGCACCTGAGGCTTACACCAGTCCTGCCGGTATGGCAGGACAGACAGCGTATTACGGTTGGCGAGAGTGGGCGTTACCCAAGAAGGGGGACACCGTTTTCGTATCGTCGGGCGGTGGTAAGCCTTCACTTTTGCAGCCACCCTTCGACCCGCGAGTTGACCGGACGTTCATGCACAGGTGCTGTTGGGTCGTTCATTATCCAAATGGCCAAGGCGGAAGGGCTCAAGGTGATCACGTCAGCAGGGACCGAGGATAAGATCGCGTTTGCGAAGGAGTGTGGTGCGGACGTCGTGTTCAATTACAAGACGGAAAACACGGCAGCGATTCTGCAAAAGGAGGGGCCCATCGATATGTGAGTTGCTCCTTCAGCGACGAACCTTTTTATCCGTGCTGAACATTCTGCAACACAGATATTGGGACAACGTCAGCGGCGAAACCCTCGATGCCGCACTGGGCGCTGCCGCCACCGGTGCACGTTTCATCGTACGTTTTCGTCTCTTTTCTCTCCAGCCCTCGTTTCTCACGACGGCGATGAATAGGCGTGCGGTGCCAATTCCCGCTTCAACTCCTCCGAACCTAAGATGAAGAACCTGATCAACTTAGTCACGAGGGAGATAAAACTCAGCGGGTATATCGTCACTTCCCTCCACGACAAGTACGTGGACGAATTCTACGACGTTGTACCGAAGATGATCGCAGCGGGGAAGCTCAAGTATAATCTAGAGGTGAAGCCACTCGCAGAGTCTGGTCGTGGGCTGCACGAGGCGTGCTCTGGAACCAATAGCGGGAAGGTTACCATTGTACTTTAATTAGAACATATTTATGATAATTGGGCCGCTAGAAACTGCAATGTTTTCGGATATCATGTCATAGACAAGTAAACATTCCATGAATAGACAGCTGATTCGAAGAAGAATTGTTCGATGTATCAAGAAATGCATAGTCTGACGGGTATACAAAAGTAGATGAGAGCTGGGGGAATGTATCCACGTTCAGGAGCTCAACGCCTCTTAGGGTTCCATCCACGATATCTCTCCTCAAAAGGTAAACAGCTCTGCTTCTCGTTGAAAGCAGCTTCCGCTTTCTCCAGCCGCGTGTGAATCTCCGCGAAGTCGGGTCGCTCGTCGGGGTTCGTCTTCCAGCAATCTTGCATGAGTGCCCATACGTCGTCTGTCGCCATGATCTCATCTTCTGGACGCTCTGGACGGACTGTAGGCTTTTGGTGCAGCGCGGGCATGACATTGTTGAGCCCCCTTGGATACTCGTGCCACGGTCGCTTTCCGGTGAAGAGCTCGAACATTACCATGGCGAAGGACCAGACGTCCGCTTTGAGGGTCCGAGTGCCACCCCCGAACGTTTCCGACGCGTCCCATACATTGTGAGTCCTAGGGTCAAGCCAGGTTCGCCAAGGTATATCTGGGATCTCCCACAGCGCGTCTAGGAGCTCGGCCATCCCGGCATACGCCACGACGACCGTCCCCTATGGTCGAGACGGAGTCAGTAAATACATGAGTCAGTGCGATCAAATCTCCCACACACCTCGTCGTTGAGCAATAGTTTGGACTACGGCGATCAGAAAATCGTTGATAGATATGAGCAGCAAACACTCACAGCTTTCACTAAGTATAAATGATCAGCGAGAGGTATCATGGGAGAGGGTTGGGGGGTCACATGCATGCACCATGGACAATGTTGTTCTCGTGTAGGTATTGCATGCCGGCTGCGGCCTCTCTCAGGAATCTAAGCTTTGGACGAGGTGCGCCCCAAAAGGAGTCCGTGCTGTTATGCAGATGAACTCCTGTATGTGCCCATGCGCCAGTCAAATCGTTAACGCACCATTTAACGCTCGTTTTCTCGTAGAAGGGAGATATCTATGAACTGGCTTTCAGTAGCAGAATCGCAGTGGGGAAACGAGATTAATATACCAGGCCAATGTATTCTGTGCAATTACGCCCCTTGAACGCTGTGACATACCCATATATCGGGTGTACGTTCTTGTGCTTAAGCTTTGCCCAGATGTGCACTTTCTCGCTGAGGAACTATTCGAGAAAATCAGATCGTTCTCTTTCGTCATGATCGAATGACGAACCTCTTCTGCCTTCCGCGCGGCAGCAGAGCCCGAAGGTATAGCCTGTATTGTCCTGAGGACAACCTAGACATGATCTAAGCATGATTGACTGATTATGCGTATACAACCACTGACATATTTCTCTTCGTTGACAAGCGTCCCTTGAAAACATTCGTCGAGCCAGGATGCATCGATGAGGTCCATGAGGCGGAGCTTGTTCGAGAGATCGCCGACGGGGAAGGACGGCATCTCGCTGCGAAGCTCCTTGAGGGTTGCGACTATGAATAGCACAGCAGCGTTGTAGGTTGCACGGTCCATCGTAATCCTGCCTAAGATCATCGTATCGCCTTTCGGTTTGGCATTGAGCAGGAAATGTCCGTAGAGCTACGAAAGTCATGAGCGACGGACGAAAAGACAAGGCAATTTATCTCACAGCGTCTACACGGTCGTACCCGAGCTCCTTCAAAGTACCCGTCTGGATCCGCTCAGGCGGGTCCTGTCCATTGAGTGAGACCTCAATCTCACGCGGAACCTGCATAGCTTTCAGTGTCGTTCTAGACGAGGGACGAAACTCTCCCTACGCAGAACGACTCGATGACGGCGGTCAGCTCAGCCTTGCACTCCGCAATATTGTCCGCAATATCGTGGTTGCGCCCTACAACGACATTGAGTGCCGACAGAAAACTCCTGCTAATAATGGTGACACTCACGGATAGCCTGGACGGCGTTGCACGAGCTCTGCTCATAGCATGTCTGGACACGCTCCAGGACACTGTAGGAATATAATCAGGTTCGCATCGAAGGAATGTCATTCGTGGAATATATACTGTCTGACCACATCCGTGGCGCACTGGACTTCAAGGCTGACACCAGTACTTAGGATACGCTTCTCTTGTTCCTCGAGGGCATCAACGGCCTGCGCCACCAACTGCGATAGCTCTCGGAACTCGGCCTGGACAAGCGTAAGCCAGGAGTATTGGGATAGACCACGGCCGAACAAACCGCATTCCACCAGTGACCTGTCTTTGGTCGTGCGTCCAGCGCGTCTCTGAGGCGGGGAACAGCATCGCTTGGGACGTATATTATGTCTTCGAGTAACTGTCGCCAGGGGTCGACGTCAAAGAGAGTGGGTACTGCTTTGGCCTTCATGGCAAATTATGAATGACCAGGGGAGGGGTGTGTGGACTGTAGATTGCAGATTGCGAAGTGTCAGTGGCGCTTAAGTACCACCTTCTTTTGTCTGTCGGTGCGCAGCCAGACTGGAGCCACACAATACAGCCTCGAGTTGACCACAGTGTTGACCATCATACGTAGTCGGGGAAATCGGATGGACCCCTGCGACGAATGGAGTGTCAATATTGTGGTCCTACAATGATCGCTATCTCGACCAGTGCTCCTAGACAACTTCATCAAATCTGCTCTGCATAAATAAATTTAGTGAAGATGATAAATATAGAAACAACATCTATTATGAATGGAGATACACGTATCACTGTACTCGTAACACGGAGGTGGACGATAGGGGCCTGGCCAGAGAGCCTCCAACGTACTTCCTGACCAATGGCCGCCAGCACGACGTCGAGATTTCCATATGTTCGCCGGTGCACGCCTTCAGCACAACACCACCGCGCTCGTCGAGTGCCCGGAGCCCGATACGATCCTCCTTGTAAATAGGCTGTCGGCGCATGGGGATGATCGTCTTCTCGACCTCGGCGCCCTTGGGTGGCGCATAGGAACCAAACCAGCTGCTCTCCTTGGGAACGACCGTCTGGTCCTCAGAGAAAAGCACCAGGACAAGCGTCTGAAGCGTCGCGAAGTTGTCCGCGTAGGTCTTGTTTATTGTGTCGTCCAACTCGTTGTTAATCGACGTCAGGAACTTGTTCGACGCGAGGTAAGCCGGCATCTGGTTGGGGTCGCGGAAATATTGTGCCTATGCCGCCGGGTCAGCACAAAGCACAAAGCGAAGCAGAACAATAACACACCGAAACGAGATTCTCCTGCGCGTACTGAGTATACACCCCGGCGCGGGCGGCGCGCCGGGCAACTTGGCAGAGCAGGTCAAACTGTCGGCAGGCTGGAAGGTCGGACACCCCCATGTGCTGCGAGCCAAAGGTAATGAGATTGTTCACCGGCGGGGAGTTGTACCTTTCCACGTAGGCACGAAGGAACTGTCCCGCTGCGGTCCAGTGAGTAGCCCACGCAAGTGCATGGCGGGGAGGCTGCGGTACCTTGCGAGAATCCGATAGCGTCGAAGCCATGCTTCAGCTCCGTCACGTTGTTGAGTTGGCTGTGGACAAACTCAACCTGCTCGTCGACGTTGCCGTACTGCTGGATAGTCAGAAATGTCCTCACCCATCAGAACTCAGGATACTCACGAACCCCGCCCTCCTGTCATCATCCAGCTTCTCATGCAGGTACACCGAGTGTACAAAGAGACCCGGTTTGACCTTCTTGATCTCTTCAATGAAGTCGAGCATCCCTGGCGACCCATGCGAGTCTCCCAGGCCGTGCCATATTACCAGAGGTCGAATCGCGTTGTTGAAGTCGTCGGTAGGCGCAGAGTGAACAAGAGGCAAGAGCAGCGAGCAAGTCAGAAGAGTAAGAGTGTTCCGAGGCCAGTACATGCTGGTGAGGTCGGGCCAGAAAGCTTTGCGAGATGAGTGGGCAGATGAACCAGTTAGCGGGCCGCGTCGGGCGCGACGCCTAAACAGGGCTCAGTCGGTGAACCGAATCAGGAAGTTGAAGCCTTTGTGGCTGCTCAGTTTCGTTACGCGTCGGATGTAACCTGACTTGTACCAGAGAAACGTGTTCCACTCATAGAAGTCTGGGACCCTTCAAGGTACGTCAATCTTATCGTGATACCGCCAGACACGAATTCCCAGCAGAGAGTCAGACTCGCAACAAAAACGTTAGCATGAGCAATGGCATGTTTACGGCCTGGGGGCATATATGGTATACAAATTAGCCTTCAAGGCGAGTGGCATACAACAGCTTATAGATGATGGTGGTGGGTAGCAGGGTATCCGAGGGTGGGTGGTGGTACGTTATGCGTTATGTCGGGGGCCATGCAATAGTCCGTCCAGGTCGCCTCCCCCATGTGTCCCAAAGCTGGCTCAGCCAATCGAATAGTACGGCTGAGATGTACGTCCATACTTCCGCGAAGACGCCTTTCCAGCCTACGGTATTCAGTGTGTTTTGGAGGGAGAGGAGCGAAGGAGAGGATGCTGAGGAGGAGGGTATCCCAAGGGAAGAGTCGGATTTGTAAAAGTGGGAGAAGAGCTCGGGTGAGAAGGCGTCGTAATATGTTGTCAGGAAGATGTGTTTCGCGCGGATCGTAGATAACCTATTAGCTGGTGAGCATCTGCAAATGAAAGTATACAAAACCACGCACCGATACATATAAATGATGAGCAATACTTGAAAAACTAAAAACGACCAAAGCACCCAAGTGTTTAAAAAGTCGATAGAGAAACGAGAGCTGCGGACGGCAGGAGGCTACGAAATGGTGAGCCTCGTATAGAAAGTTCTCAGGAACCGAACGTACCAGAAGTTGATTTTTCTGCATGCTCTCTCGCAGTGCGCCATACTTGGCTGCATCAGTTGTGCGATGCTTCTCTAGCGATTCTGCGAGGGCCTTCCTTGCATTGAGTGACGTTTGCGATGTCCGACGGAGATCGTTCAACCGTTGCTCGTCACGCACGGGAATGAGGGCAGAGCTGATAGAATATCAGCGGATTGATCACAATGCACAGGGGATGGACATACTCATCACTTTCACCGATTTCGTCGGCCATCTTCGCTACCGTCGCTCGAATCCGCGCCAACGCGTCGCGATGGGACAGCGGCGAACTGATATCCATACTTGACTCGGCGGATATTGGTTCAGGTTCGGACACCTCGCGGCCCATCGCATCCACTATCCTGACAAGGCTTCGACTACGTGGCGTCGCTTTGTTTGCCGGCTCCGGAGGCTCTTCCACATCCTCCTCTCGTGAGGATGATGCACCGGGTGACTCCTCCACTGTTTCATTCCCATACGCGTCGAGAATGCGCACACAGGGAGGTTTTGTCTGCGAGCGCGGACGTGGCGTGGTTGGTGTAGATGGGCTGTCTGCGTCCCTGAAGTTCCCGTTTGGTGTTTGATCGGGTTTCCGACTGGGAGGGTTGATGAGAGGAAACATCTCCGAGACGCTGTCAGCAGGGTCTGCCGGCCCGACCATAGGAACCTCCGGCATGCTATCGCCAGAGATGTTCGGGTCTACGTCGAATCTGACCTTGAGGATGCTTTTGCGGCGCAGTGATCCTGCTGGGGTCGCCTGCCAAGCACCAGGTGGTGCGGGTGTAGGTGCAATAGATGACGGTTGGCCTTGATAGTCTGCCGGGGCTGGTGTGTCCTCTGGTCGATCATGGTTCTGCGCGGGTGCAGGTGTCGCAGCCCAAGCGCCTGGGGGTCGCGGAGTTTTCGCCGCCGTCATGTCAGCCAACGTGTTGGCCTCGCGTTGAGCAGGTGTGCGGAAGGTTTCTGTCTCGTCCTCAGAAGATGATGGAGGCGCAGGCAAATCGGGCAGGTTTCGAGGAGGTGAAGGAGTTTCGAACTCCAGTTTGCTCAGACTCATCGATTGCATGGGTGGAGTAGACAAGCCCAACAAAAACTCATCGTCCGCTTGCTCAAGCGGTGACAGCTGAGAGGAGGAATGTGCTTCTGATGGAGCTAGACTGACATAACGAGAAGGCGGTGACGGTGAGGGGGAGGGCGTCGGGGGTGGGGAAAGTTCACGCAGATCGGCGTCTGGAGAGTCAGGAAGTGGCGGGGGCCTCCCAATAGGCGTGCTTGTGACTTGCGATTCCGCTTCGCTCTCTGTGCCATCCATCATCAGCGATCCTCCATGGGGTACACAACTGCCTGCTTACCGCTGTCCGTCGGCACCAGATCTACCGGGTCTACGACGCCACCACGCTCACCATTCATCAAGTCTAGGGGTTCGATCCGTACACGAGGAACAGGCCCTGCCGCCTGGGTCAGAGTGGTTTGGTTTCTCCGGTGGCCTGGCCTATGTTCTGATCTGTCCTCATTGGTGCGGTGCGGGGGTGACGAGGTGTGGTCATTTTTCCGGGGCGACCGTACTGGGATGAGGCTTGGACGTGCTGACAAGCGACTTGAAGGTCGAGAGCCTGGAGGAGTAGAAGGTACCTTCTGAGGTGAATCGCTGTCACTTCCGAGAGGTGGAAGAGACATGCGATTCTTCGACATAGACCAGCCGAAGCGTGACTTGAATGATTCGTATTCGTCTTCACGCTCTTCGGTACCAGCGTCACTGCCGTTGGGGGAAGGTGTTCGTAGCGATTGACCGTCCTTCCCTGACCGTTTCGAAGGAGTGAACTCGTTGCCTAAACTCACGGTCCTGTTACGAGACGGCCTTCGACTGATCGCCTGATCTGAGGGACTACCCGTTGATAATCGATTGTATCTGGAGGTGGCTGGGCTGCCAGTGCGCGGCATTGGTGAGACTGAACGTTTGGTATTGACCACTTGATGCTCCCATTTCGGATGAGGCGAGTTCCAGTTGCGCTCCCTCTCGAATGCCACTGGAGCTCTTTCCTTGTCAACACTAGCTATGGAGCCTGTAGGCGATGCCGCCCGGCTCGAGCTTGACGCTGAACCCCAGCTGGGATGCCGGCGCGGCGAAGTGAATGACATAGCTGAGTCGGGGCGGGAAGGACCGCTCTGAGTGCGAGTTCGTTCGCCAGGCGAGTTCAAACTCAAGCTGGATGAAGATCGACGGGGTCGAGGCTTGTTCCACATTCGCTCCCTCTCCCTATTTTTGTCCTGTTCGAGGTCTTTCATCCTGTCATGGTCTATCACATTGCAGCCAGGTGCGCCTTGAGTGTGAGGGATGATGATATTGTATTAGGTACTTACGATCTGCGTGAGAACTAAGGGAACTCCCCACAGAGGACCTGCCATCGTCAAAACTCCGCATAGAGGCGATACTTCCTCTCCTTGACAGATTAAAGCCCGGACTCTCTCTATCTGCCGTAATGGTAGCGTTATAGGAAGGCGAACTGTGCGAGTTTCGGCGGTGCGACTCCGGTGTTGAAGGGGGCCTTGGACCGGGTTTGTTCCATTGCCTCTCGCGCTCGTGGCGCAGCTGCTCCTGCACTGATCAACCGCTCAGTGAGATAGAACTACGATAAAACAATGCGACGTACGATCTGAGGCGGACAGCGAAGAGCTGCGAGATGCTTGGGAAGTCATTGTTAACTCGGGTAATGGTCGTCAGTGGACAAGGTACACACAAGTTCGACTTTCCGCACTGGGCTTCCGGGCCAAGGGCAAATTATGGGCGGAGTGTGACATTGAATGAGCGCGCCCATGGCCATGGCCGTGGCCGTGTCCCGAAGCGTGATCATGGCCGTTGGCCCCATTGGCCCGGCTGGGGGGAAAAGGTACTAGCCGTACCAAAACTAATAAGTCCCAGTGGCACGAATAAAACGAGATATTTTGTACCTGGTTTGCGACTTGGCCCTGACTCTTCTTCTGTGCTCTCCAGGTCATCCATAGCATTTCGCATTTCCGAATCTCCGTCCAATAGGTCTAAGAGGATAGTGAGTATTCGTACCTATCATATCGCTAAGCCCACACTACAACTTCACACTTACTCGACTGCATTTGCAATTGTGAGGGGAATTGCAACGATCGCATGGGAGTACTTGTCGCCATAGGAGGAGTCGACATCGAGGCCTCGCGGTCCAGATGAGGCAGAAATTTGGCTGTGTCCCCGCTCGTCTCCGTTCCGGACAGCTCCATTTCTGACATGGGCTCGACATTCAAAAGCGCCTGAGAGCTACCAGATCCGCGATACGACAACAAGCTCGGGCCAGCGGTAGATGGGCCTCCAGCCTTTGGACTTCGAGAATCAGACAGCGTGAGCCGTTGCCTAAGAGCGTCGAATTGAGCAGCAGATGAACGACGAGATGACCCTGGGCTGGATTCCATATCTTCGAAGGCAGTCAATAATCTGCTTTCGTAGTGAAACGAAGAGAAAAAAACTTGATACTCGCCAGCATACTTCTCAGCCTCTTCGTCACTCAGGCTTCGCCGCTTGCCCTTGTGCTTTGCTCGCTCCTGTTGGACCAATTCAACCCTGGGGCTCCCCTCTACCTCACTATCAAGGCTATTCCGCCTCGCCGACTTCTTCTTCTTTTGAGGTGTAAAGTCCGACGTCATATGCGAGAAAAGCTCCTTTAAACTCTGTTGGTGAAAGGATTGGGCCACAGTCGCGTGAGGGGAGTCGTGATCTGACATCATCTCGGAGACTTCAAGAGGAGGTTGAGGCGAGGCACGGGCAGTTGGGGTTCGAGTCGTTTTCGCCAGAATAGCGCGAAGCCTCTCCGTTCCAGACATCGTTGTTTCCGGAGCATGGTCTAGTGGTGGTCTGGTCGTAACTCGTGGGGTGGCTTGATCATCTTCACTGTCGTAATGGGGAACATCCAGCGTGTTTGCGCGAGAAGAAATACGCGAAGGGCCAGCTTGCGGCGTGTCGGGATTGTAGTCGGACTTGGACCATTCCCGGTAGCGAGAAACGCGAAGACGAGGGGGGGCCGCGGGTGTGCTATCCATGAGACATGCAAGAACGAGGGTAGGAGAAGAAAAGCGAGCGCAAGGAGGTCGCCGACGACGGCGTCGAAAACAAGGAAGACCCGCCGCGACTGGCTCGAGATTGTTGACCTCCAAACTCCGGCGCGAGGAGAGCCACGGGAGTGATCACGTGCCTGACACGTGTGTCCCACGTGGACCGCCTGTTCATTAGGCGCCAAACACGCCTCGCGTAAATCGATTCTCTACTTCGACTGCTCCGACATACGGGCTTGGTTATATGTCACCGGCTTCTCTGCTTGTTGTACGCCCATGGTATACGCATGGTCCTCGAAACGTTGCCGCTGCCTTGAGGCATGATATGATGGATTTCTATCATGTTTTGGAGTCGGCGCTGTTCTTTGCGTCTGGTTCTGCAATGTCGACGATGCGTCTAGGCCCACTTTCAACACAGAAGTACGGTAAGTTTTTGTATTTCGTCATCCGATACCGACTTCATTTCCACCAGTAGATCGTCGGCAGTCGCTCCCTCCGACCCAACTCAACGCCACGAGAACCACGAGAAGCGGTGTCTTGCCTAATCCGGCTGGGCGAACTGCGTCGGCCACACGGCAAAGCGTTCTTGGTTGCCAAGAACGGCGATGCCGTTACAAGCCGTACTGGAACTGAGCGCAGCTCCTTTTCATTTGGTTTAACACATCGCCTCAAGGCGATGAACGAGGCGACTGCGAGCGGCACACTCCGAACCCTGATCGATGTGATAAAACTATGACCGGGAGGGTCAAGAGTATATAAAGACCACAGTGAAACGCGTTAAACCCCACAGAGTCGTACCACCGACCCCGCAATCCTCTCTTACACACCCTCTCGAATCAACATGACCCAGCTCTGGCAACCCGGCACCCAGTACAACATCGGCGACGTCGTCGAGTACTCGGGTATGGCATATGTTGTCGTAATTGTCAATATGGCCTTACATCCCCGTCAGGTCATGCCTACAAGATCATCCAGCCTCACCGCTCCCAGTCGGACTGGACTCCCGATGTGACCCCCGCGCTTTGGGGCCGCATGCAGGAGGGCTGGCAGCAGCAGCAGCCTCAACAACAGCAGCCCGCATCCCACGGTGGAGGCTATCAGCCCGGCTACGGCCAACAGCAGGAGCCCGTCAGGCCCCCGCCGCCCGTTGAGCAGCACAGCGGCGCTAACTGGGACGAGCACAAGCACCAGAAGGTCGATATTCCCCCTGAAGAACAGAAGAAGAGCTGGCACGACATCGACGAGAAGCGCAAGAAGGAGCTCGAGGTATGCATGTTCCTCTGTGTCAAAGCTTACGCTGACTGGCTTAGATCGGCGGTGGTCTTGTTGCTGGTCTTGCTGCCCTTGGTGCCGGTATCTACGCTTACAAGAAGCATGAGGACCACGAAGAAGACGTTAGTGGTCGCCTGTTCTGTACATGTTGCCATGCTAATCCACCTGGTACAGAAAAAGGCGAATGTCTGGGCTCTGCAGAACTGGCTTACTGAAGCCCAGGGGCGCACCGAAGACTTCTATCGCAACGGACCTCGCGGCCCTATCACTTGGCTCCTTGTCCACGGCAAGAACTTCCCTCAGAACATGATCTCCGGCGGCGAGGAGCATGGCCAGCCCATCTACATCGCTCGTGCATTCCACAACGGCAGTCTTCGTGAGTCTTGTACCGTGACATTACCCACCTCGTTGACTCTGAGCTTCTTGCAGAGGTCGGAAAAGCTGGTTCAATGCTGGCTAAAGGCTGCTCGTTCGGCTATGGACACGATGAGATCTCTGTCGACACCTTTGAGGTCCTCGTGGGCGACCTCCGCGCCGTGCGCTGGGTTGATGCTCACGGCAAGCTCAATCTCCAAGAGCTCGGCGTCCGTCCTGTCGAGGCCGGACGTGAAGGCAACGGTCAACCTCTCTACATCGCCCAGGCCCACATCAACAACAGTGTTCACCCTGGCAAGTGCAGCGAGAAGCTCAGTGGTGAGTGTTATACAGTCTCCAACAATGCATCACGCTGACGTCATCGTCAAAGCTGCCTTCATTCCGTACGGCGGTACTGAGAAGGAGGCCAAGGTAAGCCTTTTACGTTCTGTTGTGCCTGCAGCGGCTAACCCGAATCCAACTAGACATACCGGGTCTTGTGCTACGTCTAAGAATTGACGTCAGGTTTCCGGCTCGCTCATAGGAAAAGAAATTGCATCCCAATGTATACTATCGCATACGCAACAACATGACCACTCGTGCCTCGTATTACATCCGAGCAGCTCCACCGTGAGCGCGGACGCTACCAAGATGGTAGTGCCCTTCGGAAAGACCTCTGGTCAACAGCGAGAAAGGCGTAACGTCGGGTCCTAACGTCGCCGCTCCTTGGGGTCGCTGGGTCGTTGACAATATCTTGGATGCGTGAACTCACCGGGCTTCTAGCGTAGAGTTGCTCCAAGGGGCCTCGACCTGCCTTCCAAGACTCCTGCATCTGACTGGGCGCCGTGTGGTATGTCGGCCCGCAACGCGTTCTGTGGTCGGATATGTCGCGCTGACTGCATTCCAGGGATCCATCCAAGCGTTTCCCAGCGCTCGTTCGCACTTCGCAACGCACAGCGGCAGTGACGTCCCCCGCGAGTGCGCCGATATCGATATGAAGACACACCCGCGTCCTCGAGGCCGTTGCTCCTGCGTCGATCAGTCACGATCACGTCCAGCTGGCAGACCCGCGATGCGGGGCCCCACCGTGCAGGGGAATTGGGAGAGTGCCCGCGGAGGCGAGCGCGCCTGCGCGAATACGACATGCATTGCACCCGCAGCCGGGAGAACTGCTGGACGGCGAGCAAGGGCTCATGTTGCCGTGCGGGCGCGAGACGCTTCTGTCCCCACCGGTGGGCGCGCGTGGGCCGAACGACCCCGACTGGGGCCAGAGGACGTTCCAGACGGCGCGTGCGTGCCACCAGCTCGCATCTGCCAGTGCCGCCGTCCGGAGGTCATGCACGGTCGTGGTGGCCGCGATCTGAGTGTGTGGCGGCCCGTGACTGACGGCGTCAGCTGCGGAGGACGCCTGGGCAGCTGATGTCGCGCGTCCATGAGGCCGTGCCTTGCATAATGAAGGACGCTCTTCGAGCTCGGAGCTTTTGCTCTCCGCGTGTAGGATCGTCCAGAGTGCGGGGGTAACGTGGTTTTATGCTCCCCCGAGCACTATAACACTGCGACACTGGCTTAGACGCGCTCTACTTAGTGATGCATCCCTTGAACACGACTGAGAAAGGCTATCACACCACCACACGACGATGGAAACCGTTCATGAATGGAACTACAACGTGGTTCCCAGCTAGCCTCCGACTCTTCACGAAACTTCGTGGCGTATTTGTATTGTGCGTGCCGTTGATTTTATTCTATCTTACCGACATCGGCGCGAGTGAGGATGCAGAGATGCTCGCGAATTATGATGCAGTCTTGGTATGTTTCTTAAGCACTCTTTGCTCGATGCGCCTCGCGCGATCATCCCCGCACTGCCCAGTCCTCATCTCAGTTATCTCGATACAATCGTCATGTCTAGTACGTCTCGCTCGTATACGCGGTGCGTGATAGTGGTCTCTCGATCGGTCGGCCATGAAGGCCATGGCGCCGAGGAGTTGATCCAACATACTTATATTCAGACAACGTCTTGCGTGAGCCTCAAAGGCTGGTGGCGGACAGTATTGTAGTCGCAGGGCTAGTCCGTGAATTCGTCGAACTACTAACAATTCGCCGTAGATGTCAGGCGCCCTTCCTCAACGTCAACACCGACCGCGTCCAGAATGTCAGCAGAATGGTGGGACGCGGAGTATCGGTGTACCTCGGTAGATTGGGTATTAAAACGTCAAATTTTGTGACCAAGGCCTTGAGAGTTCAGTCTGACTCGTCAATCAAGCGTACAAACCAGACCAAAACCAAACTCAAACATACCGTTCCGAGCCAGCATCGTTAGCGCGACTTGACGTGAGATCAAGCAAACTGGACCAACTGAATGGTACCAAAGCTAACATATTTCGAATATTACTGACAATTTATGATACTTAATAACTAGGAGCCGTCGCTGGTGCTTCACTCGAGTGCTGCCTCGAAGACCCCGTTGTGCAAGATACTGAGGGTAATACTTGAACAGACTGGTGCAATATCTCTACGCGTGTAGCTTGCGCCAGTGTGTCCGTCTGGTTTGGTGACACGCCCGATGTCGAGACTCGAGAAGTCCCACCGCGGAGTGACCCGTCGATGCCATCGGCGATCAGGTTGCCAACGGCACTATTGGTCTTGAGCGGCGTATTTCCCTAGCGTAATTCTGCCCGCCAAGCATGCTACGACGCGGCGCGGTGTACCGGCCGTGGCGTGCTCAAACTCGTCGAGCACAACGGGTGTCCCCCCTTGCATGCATAAGTTTAATTTCCAAAAGTAATCGACTCGCCGTCCCTGACGTGTTGTCGCGGCGCCTCGCTGCTCGGTTTCCAGAGGAACATAGGTGAAATGTCTCCACGCCTGAGCAACGCCTGATATTGCGCTCAGAGTCCCCGTTGACGAGTCCCCCGGACGGTACAATAACGAACCGAAGCTGTGGAACGTTCAGGAACTCTGTTGTTTCGGGGTACTTTACTGTTTCGGCGATGGGATTTATGTCATCGACGGAGTTCTGGCAGGATCTATCTCTCGCATTCGATACTTATTATACTCGTACTGTAGGCTTCGTAGGTACAGGAATACGGTAGCTCCTAGCTATACGTTGCAGCAGCTAGGTAGCTAGTTATGTTCGTGGAAATGGAGACGGGAAATGAAATGTTGACTGAAACATCCGGTCGCGAGCGCTACCCGGGGATCTTGATCATTCTTGCCCGATCTGTGCATAAATCAACCCGGTGCTCACGTACCGCCACGGACATGTTACCGCCCTGCGCACGGTCGTCGACGTCGTGCACAGTCGAGTCGGCCACCGCTGCGCACACCCATATCGTGCTCTCGCCGTCGTTTTCGGAGAGTTCGCGGGAGAATAGAAACGGAGGCAGACCCCATCCAGGAACCGATCAATAGTGGAGATCGCCCAAGGACTGATCTCGGCCTCATGGAGTCAATTACCGCCGGAATTCCCATTTACGGAAGGACCGCCACCATCGTCGACGGACAGCGTTGAAGAGCGGTGCGAGTAGGAATGAAACGACGGGCGTAGTCGCTGGAGGGTGGCGGAGAGGGAGAGCGCGCGCCAGCCATGTAGTCGCGCACCGCCGCCGATACACCGAAATGGAGTGGAAGGCCGAAACGACGCGAGTCTTCCACCTTCACAGAGAATACCATCGAAGGTACTACGCGGGGAGGTCTAGCTGGCAAGCAGGACATATTTGGGGATATGCGAGATGGATTGTGGACTGGATGACTGGATATCTGTCGAATTCGGTGACGCGGGCCTGATGTGGATTGCAAAGCGAAAAGCCAATTCATGGTAGCTGTTGGCGCTGATATAGTAGCGGAACTGGCGTGCGGAGAGGGCCGAGGCATGGTGGAAGGTGTCGCTTGTCGCCGGCCGAGACGGTGTGGAGCGTGCTCGGAGGGGGCTCGGCGAGGGCAGGGCGTACGGCGGTTCTACGTAACGCACGGCGGCTGGGTACGTTTTGCGAGAATGAATAGGGCCGTATGGGGAGGCGCGTTGGACAGTCATGGATCCAAATGCGTCTGGGGCGAGCGTCAGCTGATAAGAGAGGCAGACGGGGAGGAAAAGACATCCTGTGAGCGTCGAGACAAGGGAGGATCGGCCGGGGTCATCAGCAACGGTTTCGATGAGCGGGCAGTGCAGAGCGGGATGAAACACCTGTCGGGCTGACAGTCGCCGGCGTGGTGGTCGGGGGCGGCGGGGGGATTTGGGCGAGGACTCGGTGTGTGCCGGTGGTGAGAATAGTGGAATATGAGAATGTGCGAGGAAGATGCAGTCATGAGAAAGGACGGTGTGATGCGCATGCACATGCCGTCTTGGGGAGGTTGCTCTGCGACGCAAGAGAACCGGGTGGGCGGACGCTTGCCCTGACCTTGTGCGTCATGGCAGACTCCAAGCACGGGCGCCTAAAATAGAATGCACGAGCAAGGGTTCGGCCTCCAGTGGGGAAACCGCACGATCTAAATCCATGAGATAGTGCACATCCTAGGTCTTAAAGTACAGTCAGACCCCTCTCCTGTGGTGTGTGCGCGATCGGCTGTGGCGCACCTGGGCTGCTTCTCTGGCCTCGCACTCGCACTGGCTCTCGCTCGCTCGCCTGCTTCTTGTATGCGCTCCTGTCGTCTTCGATCTCTGTCGCCGTCGCGTCCTCGCCGTCTCTCTGCGTGTGCGGGTGCTCGCTCGCGCTCTCCTGCGTCCACTTCGCGGGCGCCTATCGTCTTCTTCACTCCTCCTGCGACTGCCATGTCGCCTCTGGCACGCCCTCCTGCGCCGCCGCTCCCTGCCCGCCACACCAGCCCGTCCGCCTGTCCCGACCGCCCTCGCTCATTTCACGGGCGCTTTCGACTCTCCCGCCTCCGTTTCGCGCCCTGAGCATCTTGGCTCGCGCGCTCGCTGCAGCCTCAACAACTGCCTGCACGGCCCTCAAAACCGGATGTAGAGCACTATTTCGGGTGCTTGAAGGGTGTGGGGACCAAAAATAGGCGGTGAAATTAAGTTGGAGGTCGGTAGGGGTGACTTGGGCGTTCGGTACGTTTTCGCTTTGCCTGCTCCCAGAACACCTTGGTTTACCCTGAAAATGCGATCCTACAGCGTGTACGAGGTGTATATAGCGCCATGTTTACATCCCCGCGCGGGATCGTTGCTCTGCCGCCGTCTGTAGGGCCAAGTATGCTCGGTGAGTAATCTGCTTATTCTGCACTCATTTCAAGCGTACTCACCTCGTCCTTGCAGGAGCCTGTAGCGCCAGCGACGCAAAACGACACCATGTGCGACTTGGACCGCCAGCATACTCGTGACGGCACGAAACAGCGTATTCCCGCGCTCGCACTCGTAAATTCGCATCTGCAGCCCTCTCGCGCCCTCCCCGCGGCTCCAAAACGGTTCCAAAACGATGCGCGCGGTCGTCTCTCTCAGCCGTCGCACGGGTCCGCTCGCGGGACGGCGAAATATCGAGTTTGCGCCGCGGCGGCCTCTGGGTACGTTTGCCGTATTTGCCGTGCTTGTGCTCGTCTGACAGAGTGCATACAAGTTCCCCGTGATGGTTATAGGGACCTCCTGTGCAGGACGACTCGAATTGGCTTCACAGACGGCGGCGTTCGCCGTCCAGACGCGATTTCGTCCCGACGCGCGGACAAAACCTTCGATTTCTCGCCAGAAAACGTCGGGCTCGGGAGAATATACATCGCAGCGATTGGAGTAGACGTGGGCGACACGGGGAATTGCGTCCCCGCGGCCGTTGGACGCGCAATTGCGATCTCGACATCCGCTGTCGTGGAGGCTAGGCTCAACACTAACAGAAGGGACTCTTAGCGGGATCAGGACGACAGGGCGGTGGTGGGCTTGAAAGCGCTGCAGCACCAGCTAAACTCTTATGCAGAGCCTAGCCCAGTAAGACCGAAGGTTTATAGTTAGTAATGTACAATACTACAGGAATACTATGGCTTACCTAGCCCAGTAAGACCGAAGAGGTCGAGATGGGGGCTAGGGGCCTACAGGGGCTACTCTATATACTCTGTGGGCCTGCGCACAGACCATGCAGTGCCATATCGTTTATGTAAGCTGATGGGCAGGTAGGGCAGGGGAAACTGTGATGGCAGAGTGATGGGATTGATAAGATATGATAGGACGTGATGATCAGGCGCTGATGACTTGTGGGCGGCTGTGATAGGAGCGCCTGAGGTGTAGGCGCGTGGCTATGTGAGCGCTGAAGCTTTCAAGCGGCGATGGTTCATCGTAGGGGTCCAGGTGTGTGGGTGGCAGGTGGATAATAGCGTGTGTAATACTGATGGGAAAGTGAAAAAGAATAGGTGCTCGTAGGGTTGCCTGTTATCCGCGACATCCGCGCCTTCGCCCAACAACTCCACCTCCATCCCGCGCCCACCAAGCACCGCGTCGACACGATTCATGCGTCCCCAGCACGCCGAGACACCCACAGACGCGCCGCACACGCCAGAACCGCCGTCCGACGACGTTCGAAATCGGCCAAAATCGCGTCGTTTCATGGCGACTTTTTGCCAAACTCGTCTCGGGGCGGCCGGGCGACGCTGGGACAGGGTGCGCGGGATCGGCACGACCCTGGAAATATACTTTGTGGACCGGGCGGCGTGGGGAATCGGCGGGAACGGGTGATTTCGTCGGAGCTCGAGGTGAGTGCTTGGATCCCGAATTTCGACGAGGCGGATTTTGACCGCGGACAGGGTGTAGATGCACGACGCGGCGTCGCGCGAACACCATACGACTTGCGTGCATGCCAGAAACACAGAAGAACGCCGTCCAATGCCGTTTCGACGCTGCAGACACCCACAAAGTCAGCACCCGCGCCCCCGCTCGCAAAACGACAGAAACTGACCTCGTGTACAGCCCCCGAGTCTCGCGGTAGCTCTGCCAACACGACGCCGCCGCCAGGAACGCCGCCCGCGGCGTTTGAAAATCCGTCGAAATCCGCGATTTCCTGTGGGTGGCGCGAGGAAATGGCCGATTTCGCGACGACGGCGCGGGACGACTCGCGCGGCGCCGGGGCGAGTTGCGCGTCGTCTCGCAGACTCTTCTCGCTTCCCCGGGGGCCTGCCTTGAGGACGGCGGCGGCGGGAACGTGCGCCTCGCGTCGAGGTAAAGGCCGAATTCCTCCATGTCGATCGGGCGAGCGTTGATCGAGTGTACAGACACGGCGCGGCGTCGCAAGAGCCCCCCGCGATGCCCGCGCACGCAGAACGTGCGGCAGAAGGCTGTCCGACGACGTCGCGGCGCTGCGGGCACCTCAAAGTCGGCGACGCCGCTCCCGCTCGCGAATACCCGCCGGACGCACCTCGTTCGCGGCGACACTCTCAAAGCGCCGTCGCAGCGCCGTCGCAGCGGTGGACGTCGCGCGCGACATCGGATAATCCGTCGAAGTCAGCGATCTTCGCCGGATCGCGTCGAAAGGACGAAGACGCCGGAGGCTTGCCCACGCAGTTCTGTCGAGTGCACAAGTGCCGTAGGAGCGTAGGCCGTCGTGCCATGAGCACCACGGCACTTGGAGTGCTCAGACGCGATCCAGAGACGTCACGCTCGTCTGTCGAGCAAGAATGTCAGCCACGAGCATTATCCTTGGACAAGCAGCTGGCTTACCTCCTCCAGAGTGTCTCGACGTCCTCGGACGAGCAAAGACAGCTCGCGCGAAGCCTTGCTACATGAAGGGCGACCGGTGGTTGCGCCCACGATGGAATGCACACCGTTGGCGCGACTGCGAGCGATGGAGTCGACGACGATAGGTGCCGTCGAGCGTTGCTACGCTATCTGTCGAGAAACACGTTAGCGACGAAGACCAGCTGAGGCCTCGGTATACACATACCTTCGAAATCCATCCACGCAAAGCTCGCAAACGACGCGAGGCTGGTGCGAGGCGCATCACACGAAAAATGGCGAGGCGAGCGATGGACGGGTGCGTCGACTCGCGCGAGGGAATTCAGGGATGGAGGACGTCTACGCGGGACAGTCGCGTGCTTCGAGCTGGGGCCGCACCGAGGTTGGGAGGGTGTAGGAGGACGAATAGGGTACCTGTAAAGTCGAAAAAAATCCGACGGTTAGCACGTCTGTGTACGAAAATGTCAGCCATAGCAAGGCTTACCTTGGCCAATAGATTCTTCTTGGTAGACCATTTTCGAGGGATGTTCGAGAGGCCTGTTAGGGTAAGTGAGCATGCTGTTATAAAGGAACAGGACGGGACTCACCGTGAATATTTCCGGGATGGCGGTGGGAGGGTCTCGAGAGGGAGAAGGAGTGGGAGATGGTGCAACCAGTCTTGGCTGGTTGCACCACCACCCCTGCGCACGGGCCAGCGGCGTCCCTCGCCGGCGTCGCGAGGGCTGTGGGAACCCGCGTCAGCGTGCGTCGCGCCCTGGCGACACACATCACGCCCCCAGGTATGTTTTATTTTCTACTCTTCTGATGCCCGGGGTGCGCGGGTGGCTGTGCATCCAGCTGTCCCGCCCACCTCGGGCATGTCCTCCACACCCAGAGACCCACCCGCCTCCTCCTCAGAAAGGGTGCCCTGTGTCTTGTACATGGGGCAGCACAGAGCCTGCCTGGCCAGTGGTGCACCCACCAGCCCAGCAAGCTCCCAGCTGCCCTGTGTACAAGCTGGCACATTTCGCATTTTTTTTTGAATTCAAGCGGACTGGAAATGAGCCTGAGACGAAGTACTGAGTGTCTCCGTGAGTTGCGTGCATGTGCGTGAATTTTACGGGCCCTCCCGCGGCGCGCGGCGGGGTGGCAACTTGAGGCCTGGAGCAGGCATGCCTAGATATTGAACCTTCTACGGAAAATGTGCCCTCGGGAGTGCTACCAACTACATAAATACATGTGTGCAGACCTGTACTACACCTCTCTCAACACCTCCAGCCCAAATCTGCGACATCGTACAAGTCGAGCGACGTCGAGGCGGGATCGATAGACGGGCTGCCTTGATTTGGCAGGCGTTAGCGCCACAAGGAATCTACGCTCTGCCTCTCGCGCTCATCGCCCACCCGTTCGCCCGACGACGCACACAAGCAGCCCAGCAGAAGACACCATAAAACACGACGTAGTGTAAGCACGAATGACCAGACATACGTTGCAGCACGGCACGGCGTGCGTGTGCGAGATCCAGCGCGAACGCGCCAAGACGCCGCACGCATTCCGGGACAGGTACTGCCTGGCGGCGGACGAGGCTCGTTGCGGTGGGTCAAGACGACATCAGAGAGTTACGCGACACTGATGCGAGTTGTTTGGTGTGATTTTCAGAGTTCTGGACTCTTTTCCTGGCGCGTTGTTTTGCAACGTACGCGAAACGGGTGTCCCTAGAACGTTTCGATATGTACGCAACCCAGACGGCCGCGGGACATAAAAGAACGCCTCTCCCATACACGAAGGACTATTATAAACAATATTCCGCTCGAAAAATGGAAGAGTACGCGAAACGACGCGAATGCTCGCGTCCTGTCTCGGAGCACCTCCTGCGCGCCGACCGACGTATCGCAGCACCGGAGGGCCTCCAGCTTCCACGCACAGCGTTACCCAGGCGCTGGAGCAACCCGACATACACTTTTGCGAGTACCAGCACCCCCGAAACACCCGCGACGTGCGAAACGAGCTCGTCTCGCCCTGCGGCGTCGCGCAGAATTCGACGACGGACGAGGCACAGAGGCCGCGCCCGGCCCAGGGGCGTGAGACGTCCATCAGCGTCTCCATCATGCATACGTACACCGCCCTGGAAACGGCGACGCTGTGCGCGCAGAACACGGATTATTCGCCGTCTTTGCACGCGCATAGGGTCCTCGCTTCCGCTGGCATGGGACGCTAACGTGAAGGAGTGCAACGGGGTGCGCGGGTGTAGTCTTGGTGCGGACGTGGCCCTGCGCTCGGGCCCCGTGTTTGTCAGGGGATTTTACGTCGTCTCGCCGCGACGAGGGGTATAAAGGCGGGGCGAGGATGGGCTGTAGACCTCATCCCCTTCACCCTCCTCCTCTCGGCTCCTCTTCCCTCTCGTCACACACACACACTTCTGGCTTGCTGGGGACGCCTCTACACGCCGCTCGCCGCTCGCCGCCCTCTCCAGCCTTCTCCTCCTTTTGCCTCTCCTCTCTGCACACTCTCCATTCCGCTTTGCACGGTACGTTCAAACCCTTCGTTTCATGGTGCTACTTACTGACCAGTTGTTATCTTTACTCGTAGGCTACTAGGGACGGCTAGAGTGCTCAGGGTACCTCATAACAGCCTTTCAGATTATCCTTACCTTCGACTGATCAATTTCGACAGGCCCGTTACATATTTCGGCCCTCCACTCGTTCAAACACCCAGTGGACGGTTTGAAACGTGTTCGTCAAGCATCTACATGGTACAGTACACTCTTTATTCCTTGTACAAAATATTAACGAGCTGTTTTCTTACTACAGGCTTCTACTCAACTTGGATACAGCCAGTGCAAGTACTCGAGTCACTATGCTGGCTTGTACAAGTCTCTCGACCTTCGACTATGGAGCGCATTATACGCGGTATCGTGTTGTGCTGAACGTGCATACCCTCAGGTAAGCGAAGATATTCTATCTTGTTTTCATTTTGTTACTTACATGCTCGACTATAGACTTTGGCTCAAGCACGAGCGAGATACTGCCCCGCCGCCGCGCAAACATCCACGAGCGAGACGGGCGGAGCGTTGTACCTGAGGGTAAGTAAATATATTTCGACATATTCCATACTACTGACACCGCAGTCGTTCATCTAGGACTCGGGATAACAGCTCCCCGTTGCTCTCGTCGACACACCCGGAGCATCAAAGACGTCGAGAGGCGTTCGCCGCGCGCCTTTGCTCCTCGACAGGCCGGGCACAGCGCTGCGCACCCTGGCAACGCGCTGATTGCATACGCGACGACGTCGGTAAGCCCTCGTCCAGGTTGTCTTTGCCACGCCGGTCATGCTCTTACACCTCTCCCGCAGCGACCCTCCCGCTTCCCCACCTGCCAGTCGTCGACATGCCCCGCATCTCCCTAGCGCACCGCCGTGTCTTGCCGACGAGCGTGTCCCGCCAGTCATCGTTCGCTACGACCATGGACGCCCCTCCTCCTCTCGTCGTCGCCGCAGCACGCAAGGTGCACCCCGGCCGACGGGCTGTACGACGCAGGCGGCCCTGATGACGCCTTTTCGAGACTCGCCGCAGCTCCCTTTGCGCGCAATTTCCCATACCCTCGTGGACGACCCACCCCCTTGTCGACGTTCTGACGCGCCTCCCGACGACTTGTAACCCGTCTGTCGAGGACATCCCGCCCTTTCGCCGCCGTTTTCTGCGTCGCCAAACGACGTCAAGACTGCGGCGTGTCGAGGCCCGACCTCATAGCTCGTACGTGCGCCGTCCATCCCTGCTTTGTTCGCAGCTGATGTTCTCGTGCTCTAGATCGCCTCTGCTCGCAGCCCCAGCGGCCGCGACCTCGACGCCGCTCTAGACCGCATCGTCGCCGTTCAACGACGATCACTGTGCCGCTGGCCCATTCTTGACCCCGGACATTTCGCGTCCTAGTCTCCGCCGTACGTCGTCCCTGTTGGCCGCGCATGGCGCCCTGTGACCACCGCAAGCTGACCCTAACCACGCAGGGATGCCCCGCGTCGCCTGGTTGCCCCAGTCTCGTCCTCTGTGGGCCCAGCTCGGCTGTTGCTCGTCGCCGTCACCCGAGCGCCGTCCGTGGTTGGTCGCGGATAGATGGAGGGGGACTATAGCAGAGGTGGGGGCACGGTAAGTACAATCATGACCTGCGAGTAAGCTATCACTTACCGAGACTATAGGTCGTTCAGGGACCAAAACCCCTCGTCCACAATTAAGTGTGGACGAGTAAGGTTGCCGAAGACCGCCAGTCATCGACATATTCGATGGGAGGTCCCTGGTTGCCCCAGTCTCGTCCTCATGGGCCCAGCTCAGCTGTTGCTCGTTGCCGTCATCCGAAGGCCGTCCGTGGTCGATCGCAGATAGATGGAGGGGGACTAAAACAGAGGTGGGGGCAGGGTGAGTACGATCATTATCCGCGAGTAAACTATCACTTACCGAGACTATAATGCGTTAAAAGACCAAAACCCGTAGTCCACAATTAAGAGTGGACGAGTAAGGTTGCCGAAGACCCACAGTCATCGACGTATTCAACGGCCCGACGGGGGGTCCCTCAAATCAACTGATACTCGGTAAGCCTTCGTTGTGTATCTATTGCCACGCGCACTAACCCTGCCTTGTGTCCCTAGATAGGTCCGCCGGCCACCGTTTGTAAGGCGGTCTACAAAGAATTAGAGAGGTTAGTGGGTCCCTCAATCGTTATCAATCGATTACTTACCTGCGTCATAGTTACTTAC